>JBCFYV010000935.1:9854093-9885277 GCA_039000515.1 Timema cristinae
TTTTTTTTTACAAAGTGGTGTTACTCAATTACTAGTGCAGTCAAGCTATGAAATGGCGTCAACTAGTAAATAGAAAGTTTCTCGGCCTAAAAATGCTTAACTGACGAAGAAATGACAGACACTTTGTGATTCTGACAATGAAAATGATTTAATAGATACTAGTGATAATGATGGTGATGATGATGATGATGATGATAGTTTAGAACTAACTGAAGGTTTCAGCAATAATAACATAGAAAGGCTTTCACAAAGGTATCTCTCTTTTGACAGTAGTGATTCAGACAATCAAACAATTGTAAACAAAGAAAAATTATTGAGGAAAAAAAACACTATGTGGTAAATCAACAATATGCTTTATAAATAATTGTATGTTATGTATAAATATGCTCTTTCTAGAACATAGTATATAAAGTCCAGAAACGTAATCTTTGTCAATAATAGCTAAAGTTTGCTATGACAAGAACACGCATAGTGGGGAAGAAGGTAGTGATATAATTGGGAAGGGAGGGAAAAAGAGTGAAATAGATAAAATAAAGTGATAAAGGAGAGAAAGAGAGATAAATAAAGGTTGAAGGGAAGTGGTAGGAGAGTGGGGTGATAATAGAGGTAGATTGAGAGGAAACAGGAGGAATAGAGAGGTAAAGTGAGAGAAGAAGGGAATAATAAGTTAGCAATACATAAAAATGCCGTTTAGGGCATTGAAATTGAGAATATATTATAGAAGCTATATCAGTTGAACTAAACTTGAACATAAAGTATTTTGACGTGAATTTAAATGGCATTCCTGGTGTAAAAACATAGCCAGGTTAAATGGTAAAGTAAGGGTTTAAGCATATTCACAGTGTGAATACCTAAGCTTACAGCTGAGATTGTTTATAATTGCGCTGATTTTTTTTTTTCTGGTTTATAACTAGTCATGTGGCCACATTTAATTTCTGCCCTTGACATTCAACGAATGTGAAATCTATGAAGTTCATCTGTTCACATGCCATACTCCTGTCCATATGAAGTTCATTTGTTTATGCCTACTCCCTTTCCATGAAGTTCATCTGTTCACATGCACTAATCCCTGTCCATATGAATTATTTGTTAATGCCACTCCCTGGTCTATGAGTTCATCTTTCACATCACATCCCTGTCCACATGAAGTTCATCTGTTCACATCCACTACTCCTCTGTCCATATGAAGTTCATCTGTTCACATGCCACTACTCCTGCTAATGAAGTTCATCTGTACATGCCACTACTGACCTGTCCATATGAAGTTCATTTGTTAATTGCAACTTCTCCCTAGTCCATAGAAGTCCTCTGTACACATGCCACTACTCCCTGTCCATATGAAGTTCATCTTTTCACATGCCACTACTGACCCTGTCCATATGAAGTTCATTTGTTCACATGCCACTACTCCACTGTCCATATGAAGTTCATCTGTTCACATGCCACTACTCCCCTGTCTATATGAAGTTCATCTGTTCACATGCCACTACTGACCTGTCCATATGAAGTTCATTTGTTTAATTGCAACTTCTCCCTAGTCCATATGAAGTTCCTCTGTACACATGCCACTACTCCCCTGTCCATATGAAGTTCATCTGTTCACATGCCACTACTGACCTGTCCATATGAAGTTCATTTGTTCACATGCCACTACTCCACTGTCCATATGAAGTTCATCTGTTCACATGCCACTTCTCCCCTGTCCATATGAAGTTCATCTTTTCACATGCCACTACTCCTCTGTCCATATGAAGTTCATCTGTTCACATGCCACTATTCCTCTGTCCATATGAAGTTCATCTGTTCACAAGCCACTACTCCCCTGTCCATATGAAGTTCATCTGTTTAATTGCCACTTCTCCCTAGTCAATAAGAAGTTCATTTGTTTACTTGCCACTTCTCCCTGGTACATATGAAGTTCATCTGTTCACATGCCACTACTCCCTTGTCCATATGAAGTTCATATGTTCTCATGCCATACTCCCCTGTCCATATGAAGTTCATCTGTTTACTTTCCAATTCTCCCTGGTCTATCTGAAGTTCATTTTTAATTGCCACTACTCCCCTGTCCATATGAAGTTCATTTGTTTAATTGCCATACTCTCCTGTCTATCTGAAGTTCATTTGTTTACTTGCCACTTCTCCCTGGTCCATATGAAGTTCTGTTCTCATGCCACTACTCCCCTGTCCATATGAAGTTCATCTGTTCACATGCCACTACTCCCCTGTCCATATGAAGTTCATCTGTTTAATTGCCACTTCTCCTTGGTCCATATGAAGTTCATCTGTTGTCATGCCTCTACTCCCCTGTCCATATGAAGTTCACCTGTTCACATGCCACTACTCCTCTGTCCATATTAAGTTCATCTGTTCACATGCCACTTCTCCCTGGTCCATATGAATTTCGTCTGTTCACATACCACTACTCCCCTGTTCATATGAATTCATCTGTTTAATTGCCACTTCTCCTTGGTCCATATGAAGTTCATCTGTTGACATGCCAGTACCCCCTGTCCATATGAAGTTCATCTGTTCACATGCTACTACCCCCCTGTCCATATGAAGTTCATCTGTTCACATGCCACTACTCCCCTGTCCATATGAAATTCATCTGGTCTCATGCCACTACTCCCCTGTCCATATGAAGTTCATCTGTTTACTTGCCTTTTCTCCCTGGTCTATCTGAAGTTCATTTGTTTATCTGCCTCTACTCCCCTGTTCATATGAAGTTCATTTGTTTAATTGCCACTACTCTCCTCTCTATCTCAAGTTCATTTGTTTACTTGCCACTATCTCCCTGTCCATGAATCATCTGTTCCATGCACTACCCTGTCATAGAAGTCATCTGTTCACATGCCAATACTCTCCTGTCCAAATGAAGTTCATTTTTTTAATTGCCACTTCTCCTTGGTCCATATGAAGTTCATCTGTTCATATGCGACTAATCCCCTGTCCATATAAAGTTCATCTGTTCACATGCCATACTCCCCTGTCCATATGAAGTTCATCTGTTCACATGTCACTACTCCCCTGTCCATATGAAGTTCATCTGTTTACTTTCCAATTCTCCCTGGTCTATCTGAAGTTCATTTTTAATTGCCACTACTTCCCTGTCCATATGAAGTTCATTTGTTCACATGCCACTACTCCCCTGTCCATATGAAGTTCATCTGTTCACATGCCACTTCTCCCCTGTCCATATGAAGTTCATTTTTCACATGCCACTACTCCCTGTCCATATGAAGTTCATCTGTTCACATGCCACTTCTCCCTGTCCATACGAAGTTCATCTTTCACATGCCACTACTCCCTGTCCATATGAAGTTCATCTGTTCACATGCCACTACTCCCCTGTCCATATGAAGTTCATCTGTTAACATGCCACTACTCCACTGTCCATATGAAGTTCATCTGTTCACATGCCACTACTCTCGTGTCTATCTGAAGTTCATTTGTTTACTTGCCACCTGGTCATATGAATTTCATTTGTTTAATTGCCACTTCTCCCTGGTCCATATGAAGTTCATTTTTATAATTGCCACTTCTCCCTGGTCCATACGAAGTTCATTTGTTTACTTGCCACTACTCCCCTGTCCATATGAAGTTCATCTGATCTCATGCCACTATTCCCCTTTCCATATGAAGTTCATCTGTTCACATGCCACTACTCCCCTGTCCATATGAAGTTCAACTGTTTCACATGCCACTACTCTCCTGTCCATATGAAGTTCATTTGTTTACATTGCCACTTCTCCCTGGTCCAATATGAAGTTCATTTGTTAATTGCTACTTCTCCCTGGTCCGTATGAAGTTCATCTGTTCACATGCCACTATTCTCCTGTCCATATGAAGTTCATCTGTTCAGTTGCCACTTCTCCCTGGTACATATGAAGTTCATCTGTTCACATGCCACTACTCTCCTGTCCATATGAAGTTCATCTGTTCACATGCCACTACTCTCCTGTCCATATGAAGTTCATATGTTCACATGCCACTACTCATCTGTCCATATGAAGTTCATCTGTTCACATGCACTACTTCCCCTGTCCATATGAAGTTCATCTGTTCAGTTGCCACTTCTCCCTGGTACATATGAAGTTCATCTGTTCACATGCCACTCTCTCCTGTCCATATGAAGTTCATCTGTTCAATGCCACTACTCCCTGTCCATATGAAGTTCAACTGTTCACATGCCACTTCTCCTGTCCATATGAAGTTCATTTGTTTACTTGCCACTTCTCCCTGGTCCATATGAAGTTCATTTGTTTAATGCTACACTTCTCCCTGGTCCATATGAAGTTATTTGTTTAATTGCCACTTCTCCCTGGTCCATATGAAGTTCATCTGTTCACATGCCACTACTCCCTGTCATATGAATTTATCTGTTCACATGCCACTCCTCTGTCCATATGAAGTTCATCTGTTCACATGCCACTACTCCCCTGTCCATATGAAGTTCATCTGTTTACTTGCCACTTCTCCTTGGTCCATATGAAGTTCATCTGTTTACTTTGCCACTTTCCTGGTCCTATGAAGTTATCTGTTCACATGCCACTACTTTCCTGTCCTATTGAAGTTCATCTGTTCACTTGCCACTACTCCCTGTCCATATGAAGTTCATCTGTTCACATGCCACTACTCCCTGTCCATATGAAGTTCATCTGTTCATTGCCACTTCTCCTGGTCATATGAAGTTCATCTGTTTCACATGCCACTTCTCCTGCCCTATGAAGTTCATTTGTTACATTGCCACTATCTCCCTGGTCCATATGAAGTTCACTGTTCACATGCCATACTCTCCTGTCCATATGAAGTTCATCTGTTTCACTGCCACTTCTCCCTGTCCATATGAAGTTCATTTGTTAAATTTCCCACTACTCCTGGTCCATATGAAGTTCATCTGTTCACATGCCACTACTCTCACGTGTCCATATTAAGTTCATCTGTTCATTGCCACTTCTCTCTGGTACATATGAAGTTCATCTGTTCACATGCCACTTCTCCCTGGTCCATTGAAGTTCATTTGTTTACTTGCCACTTCTCCCTGGTCCATATGAAGTTCATCTGTTCACATGCCACTTCTCCCTGGTACATATGAAGTTCATCTGTTCACATGCCACTCTCTCTGGTCCATTTGAAGTTCATTTGTTTACTTGCCACTTCTCCCTGGTCCATATGAAGTTCATCTGTTCACATACCACTCTCCCTGTCCATATGAAGTTCATCTTTTCACATTGCCATCCATCTCCTCTGTCCATATGAAGTTCATCTGTTACATGCCACTCTCCCTGTCCATATGAAGTTCATCTGTTTACTGCCACTTCTCCCTGGTCCATATGAAGTTCATTGTTCACATGCCAACTCTTCCCTGTCCAATGAAGTTATCTGTTCACATGCCACTACTTCCTGTCCATATGAAGTTTATCTGTTCACATGCCACTACTCCTCTGTCCATATGAAGTTCATCTGTTCACATGCCACTACTCCCTGCCCATATGAAGTTCATCTGTTTACTTGCCACTTCTCTCTGTCCGTATGAAGTTCATTTTTTCACATGCCACTACTCTCCTGTCTATCTGAAGTTCATTTGTTTAATTGCCACTTCTCTCCTGGTCCATATGAAGTTCATCTGTTCACATGCCACTACTCCCTGTCCATATGAAGTTCATCTGTTCACATGCCACTACTCCCCTGTCCATATGAAGTTCATATGTTTACATGCCACTACTCTCTGTCCATATGAAGTTCATCTGTTCACATGCCACTACTCCCACGTCCATTTTAAGTTCATCTGTTTACTTGCCACTTCTCTCTGGTCCATATGAAGTTAATCTGTTCACATGCCACTACTCCCCTGTCTATATGAAGTTCATCTGTTTATTTGCCACTTCTCCTGGTCCATATGAAGTTCATCTGTTCACATGCCACTACTCCCTGTCCATATGAAGTTCATCTGTTCACATGCCACTACTCCCCTGTCCGTATGAAGTTCATCTGTTCACATGCCACTACTCCCCATGTCCATATGAAGTTCATATGTTACATTGCCACTACTCCCTTGTCCATCTGAAGTTCATCTGTTCACATGCCACTTCTCCTGGTCCATATGAAGTTCATTTTTTACTTGCCACCTCTCCCGGGTACATATGAAGTTCATCTGTTCACATGCCACTACTCTCCTGTCATATGAAGTTCATCTGTTACCACATATGCCACTTACTACCCCCTCTCCATCTGAAGTTCATCTGTTTACTTGATACTACTTCTGGGTCCATTTGAAAGGCATATGTGAAATTTGTAGGCTCTTTGTTCTTGCTCATATAAATTCCCATGTGCTGATATAATCAGTCAAATCATAGATTGTACGTTAAATACTGTTACACACTCATAATGGGCCCTTCACTTGGACGCTAATTGTTATGATTCAAGTTGGACGCCAATTGTTATGCCCCTGTTGTTGGGCGCCATTTGTTACGATCTCATAACGGGCCCCTCGCTTGGACGCCTTTTGTTACGCCCCCACGTTGGGAGCCATTTGTTACGTTCTTATAGCTGGTCCACGTTCGGCAGCCAATTGCTACCTTACATAATATTTTGATGATAAATGCCCCGCGTTTGGAAGTCATTTATAACATTAGAGGATTTTTACTTGTTTAATTGTCCCGCGGTTGTTTCGTCATTTGTTACGTTTAAAATAGTTTATATCACTCCCCTACATTGTGCCTCACTTTTATGATAGAAATAACTAGCGTCAGATAGAGTTTTATATTGGTTTATTCAATGATAGTTATTGATACTTTGATAGAAAAATGACCATGTTGCACACAATCTAGACGAGCGCCTAACACACGTACATCCTAGACAATGATTGACATCACAGAGTGAGCTCTGAGATTACACCCCCCGTGATATACCTCAGTCCAATGGAACATATTAGAATGTTTAGTTCGTGAAATCGTATAGAAGCATATAGAATGGCTGAGAACTGGCCACTGCCTCAAATTGAACATCTACAATGTTCTGGGCTGTTGCAGAGCAGGAAGTTAATTTTAAAAGACTTTTGCATTGAAATTTTGACTCAACTTTACATCACACACTGAAGTTAGTTACAGTAGCTGATGCCTCCTAAATCAGGGCGTGAACTTAACAACAAAAAATAACTAGTAATTTCCTAGCTATAAACTGGTAACTATCACATATGAATAATTTAGAAGAAGACGTGCTTTAAGCGCCAAGTAATAAAATATAAAATTCAAATAAAATTAATATATTATATATATTTATTAATTTTTATTTTGATATTTCTTTAATTTAATATATAATATATATATATATAATATTAAGAGGAGAATATTGTCAATGCTTTCAAATATTCTTTAGGGTCAAATCAGGGACATTACAACAGGGTTCCTACGATCTGGAAAGTCAGGGAGAGTCAAGGAAAAAAATAATAGTTATGTAAAGTCAGGGAAGCTTTAAAAAGGTCAAGGAAATGACAATTCATGTCACACTTAGAAAAAAACAACGAAAATATTTTTCGTATTTACTTCGTCAGAAGCCACTGCCTCAATGAAGAAAGCTGAGGGGCACTTACCATGCTCAAACTTGTTGGAACACAAGTTTTGGTAGCATTTTACTTCAGAAGGTGAACGCAGAAATCTCCTGGCCTGCACATGACAATTCTTTTAACTTTAGTGATCCATTGTTTTGGTTCTTGTTCAAGGTTTGGCATCGTTATAGTTGGTTACAGTGATTTAGGACTGATTCGACTACACCAGCAATGTCTAACAAAAAAAAACGTTTTTAACCAGCTCTGGCTAAGCCCAGAGCATTTTCCTGAATTCTCATACTGGATCAGTGGCGTTGAAAGTAATAAGTTGCAGGCATTTTGTAAAGTGTGCAAAAAAAATTATAAACCTAGGTAATATGGGAAAGCAAGCATTAGCTTCCCATTCAAAAGAACCAACTCATATCAAAACTCTTGAAACTTTGGCAAATCAACACTCTCTGTTGACTTTTTTCTAAAAAAGTCAAGTGATTCAGGTTTATCGAGCTCCCCTGTTTCAACAGAATCTCTTGACACACAAAGACATTCTACCTAGTGGTGATTCGGCTGGTTGTTCGAAGAGTTTTTCTGTTTCATCGGAAATCGTAAAGCCGCAGAAGGAAGCTGTTGCCAAAAGTGAAATTAGTGTAGGGCCTCGAAGAAACCATAACATTTTTGTTATAAAAATGATATAACTAAGGCGGAAGTAATTTGGGCTATGCAAGTTGTTTACAAAAAAATTATTTCTATTTGTGCAATAATTTAAGTACAATTTTTTCAGTTGATGTTTCCCGAGTGTTCCATTGCCAATGCCTTTACCGTTGGTGGAGACAAGGCTGCATACTTCATTGTGCATGACTTGGCTCCAATCTTTCATAATAATTTACTGGACTGCCTAAAATCATGTAACTTTGTAATTTGTTTTGATGAAGTGTTGAATAAAGTTATTCAAAGAGGACAAATGGACATTGTAATAAGATTCTGGGACAAAGAAAATCATAAAGTCATCATTCGTTACTCAAACAGTGTGTTTTTCAATAGGAGCACCGCTGAAGAATTACTGAAGCATTTTCTGGATGGTATTTCTCCTCTTCCACTCTCTAAGTTGATACAAGTGTCAAGGGATGGCCCAAATGTCAATTTAAAGCTTATAACACTTCTTCAGGAACACATCAATTCTGTCAAAGACAATGAAGTATGTAGTTTGCTAAATCTGGGAACATGTGGGCTTCATGTTGTTCATGGCTCCTTGAGAACAGGAGTGGAGTCTGTTGATTGGGATATAAGTAGCTTATTGCGTCACATGTACTACCTGTTCACTGACTCTCCAGCTCGTCGAGCATTGTTTACCCAGTTGACAGGATGTGCATCTTTTCCATTGAAGTTCTGTGGTGTGCGGTGGTTAGAGAAATTAAGTGCTTTAAGGGCATTACAAATTTGGGACCATGTTGTTAAGTTTCTCAAAGAAGCAAAAATTCCTAAAACAAAGCCTGTAGAGACACTGAAAAGAGCAGCCTGTGATCCATTCCTAAAGTGTAAACTAGCTTTCTGGAAGACAATTGCAAATGAATGTCAGCCTTTCCTGCAACGGTTCCAGACATCAAAACCAATGACTCCATATCTTTTTGAAGCTGTAGAGAAACTTCTAAGATACCTTATGAATCGTTGCGTGAAACCTGATCTGATGAAGTGCACGGGTCCAAAGTTACTGTCTATCGACACAAAAAAATCAGAAAATTTGATTCTTAGCAAAAATATTGATGTAGGATTTGCAACAAAACTTTTGTTAGGAGAAACTGCAATCACAGTAACAGAAAGACAAAAACTATGATTTATACACGAGTGCCGCAGTATGTTAACCACCATGATTGCAAAACTACAAGAAAGAAGTCCCTTAAAACAGAAAGCTGTGAGAGGTTTGTCTTCATTGGATCCTTGTGTTATTCAACATTCACCTCAACTGGGCCAGAAGAGATTTTCTTTTCTTTTGGAGGAACTCAACCATGCCAACATCATAAATGATGTTCTGGCTGAAAATACCAAGAAAGAATACTTGCATTTTTGCAACCTCAAAAAATCTTGGCTTCAAGAAATATTTTGTCCTTGTGATCAGTTTAGTGATGAAGTAGGACTTGACACTATTTATGGTAGCTTTCTAATAGGAGATGCAAACTACAAACATATTTGGGAAGTAATAAAGATTTGCCTTGTCTTGTCGCATGGGAATGTAACTGTTGAAGGTGGTTTTTCAGTCAATAAATCTTACTGGTTGAAAATATGCATGAAAAAACAGTCACTGCACAGCGTCACATTCATGATGAGATACAAGAAGCAGGAGGGATTAAAAACATACACATTAGCAAAAAGATGTTGGATTAGTGAGAGGTGCTCGGAAACGCTATCATGAATATTTGGAGATGAAGAAGCAGGAAAGAAGTGAAGAAGACAAGAAGGCAGAAAAGAGGAAATTAGATATACAAGTTAAAGATTTAGAAGGCGAATGATGAATGATGGCAACTGAAGAGAAACAAGAAGCAATAGAAGTGGAGTTGCAAGAACTGAAGAAGAAACAAGCTTCACTTTATTAAATATAGCATAGTATCTTATTGTATGACTTTTGATAATTTTAATAAAAAGAAAATTGACTTGAGACATGAATAATATGAAAGCAGACACAGTTCCTCCTGTTGTGAGCTATTCAGTTCAGGATATGTACAGTTTAGGTAAAATAGGACGATAAAGATACCAAACTTTTTAGTATGTTCTTAGTGACATGTTATTTAGTACGTATATCTGCACATGATACCAAAGTGAATCAAGTTTGTTACAACTTTTTGATAGGGTTAGACATATTTAATAATTTTTCCATCATTTTCCCTGAACTGATTGGCAAGACGTCTGCTTTCTTATTCTTCCATGAGAGGTGAGGCAAGGTCGGCTGTAGGAGAGGAGGAGGCGAAATAAATGTATTTAAATTAATATTTTCACATGTATAGTATCGTAAAGTTATAGTAGAAATTGTATGAGGAATTGGTCAGGGAAACTTGTGAAAATAGTCGAGAAAGTCAGGGAGAATTTTTTTACAAATACTGTAGGAACCCTGTACAGTACCTAAAACAAAACTTAGCATTGTGTCTTACAACTCTTTTGGGTTATACACTTATGTACTAATTACACTAATGTTTTAGGGATTATAGATTATATTTGCATAAAGGTAGAATGAAAAACAATTTTGGAAAAACCCCCTTCAGTACACCCAACCGAGTTTCAACCGGCAGTCTAGTGCACTTGGCACAACTCTAGAGAAAAACATCACACATTTCCAGAGTGACTATTTTTTAAATTAACATACCACACTTTTGCACTCATTTGTACTTAATACATTCTTCTATTAATTTTTTTTGTGCTCCACTATCGTCAAAAGGTAGTTTCTTCTTATACATCTAATTTATCTATTCTTTTTACCATGCTTCCATTAATAAGCAATTTGCTTAGTTGCTGACTTTGACAACATTCTCTAGGTCATTTTTACACAACTCTCTCCCTATATTCTATCTTACTCTACTCTTATGAACATTTAAAAAATATTTATTCGAGATGAAAGAAGTGAAAAAAATTATTCATTCATTACCAAATAAAAACCCACTTCACTGTTTGAAAGATCTAAGTCGTCTCATGTTAGACTGGCCTACTAATGATGGGGAGATCGGTTCTATTGAGGGTGTTTATTCCTAAATGTTTTCCCACCCAGCTGCCATACAAATGTGGGTACACAGTTTCTAATTTCAACCTTCCTCATCCTTAACTCATTGTAGTAATTATTACATATGCATATAACCTGAACAGTAGTGTGTTCCAAAACAGTGAACATTACACATTTGTTTCTCCTCAAGGCGGATCTTGTTCCTTATATAAAATGGATAAGCCCTGCAAAATTTCTGGTCATTCGGACTATATTTAGGGGTCGCGACCATATTCAACTTTGTGAATACATTTGAAAATAACAGCAAATATACGAAAAATCGTGTTTATTTACAAACACAAATTATCATTGTCAATAATGTTATATTCATTGGATCCATTTCAGTTTCACACGAACAGAACACTTCTCAATCACTTTTGAAACAAGGCGTCCTTGGAAGGGCTAGGGTGTGCCTTTCTATGGTGTTCCACCAGGTGCAGAAGGTACTGATTCTGGTTCTCATCTTTTGTCAAACTGATTATATTGTTGGATCAAGGCGATTCCCCTCTTGGCGCAGTTGTTTAAAACCTTCATGTGAGCAGCTTGTGTAGGTTGCATCCTCTGGCCACTGACTGGATTACTTGAAAGAGAACTCTGCCCATTTGCTCGCCATTGGCCAAGAGAGCATCAAAGATGTTTGCCGTTTTTTCTGAAAAATAGGAATCTAGGGTGCTGACAGTGACAAACAACTTTCGATCCAGCCGTTTAAGTCCCTTGGCTTTGGCCGGCAGGGGCAGATTTTTCTGCATTCTTGATTTAGTTTCAACGTTGAGGTCTTCTTCGGACATCGCTAGCCCAACAAGTTATTCCGCAAAGTACCAGAGATGTTTCTTGAAATCCTTGAGAATCACATCAGCCACTGGTTCGTCTGGGAACTCCATTAGTGCAATGAGAAAGGCTCGGTCATTCCGTGGATTCTCTGCAGCAAGAGGAACTTTGTCCAATACTTGGCATACATGAGTGCCACAAACCGATGTTCACGAGAAGTAAGTTGAATCTGACCCCTAAATAGGTAGATTCTTAGGGAATAAATAGCCTTGGCCATACATCTGGCATGATGAAGAGCTCCAGGTGCTATGAAACTGATGTGTTTATTCAGAACCCCTTTGAGAAAAAACCAGGCTCAAATTTTGCAGCTTAGTGTAGTCATTTCTCAGAAACCTCCTTTTTCGAGAGCAGTGAAGGAGAAACCAATCATTTCATCACGCAGATTACTAAGGGTACCGGTGAAGAGATAGTTTGAGGTGGCTGCAAACTTTGTTTGGTCCATTAAGTCCTAAAACATTTGAAGAGAGGAATATCTTGTCCAGAAGAGCTGCCCAGGTTTTCTTTGAATACTTTGATTAAAACAACTTTATACATGTAATGGTGACAAGCCACCCACAGTAAAGGACGATCGATAGACCTTTCAATAATTGTGCATGCCCCTTTGTGAGTCCAGCGTTTGACGTGGTGATGTCAAAAACTAGCCCATGCAGGTAATTCTTTAGGCCCCATTCATCAAGTGTCTTGATGCACATGTCGATTTGAGCCTGACCAGTCCCGCAAGGGATCAGGGACTCCAAGAAGCTTCTCAAGTCTCCCACTGAATATTACGATGGCTATGTGATCAACTTTCTCTTTCCCATTGATTATGTTCGGCAGAAGTTTGCCGTCCCAGTGCAGAAGGAAGGGAGCATTCAAGGGAAACCTAGCCATTTCTTCTTTTTCAACCACCTCTTGATAGAATCTCCGCAATCATCGGATGTTGCTCCGTAAGAAAGGAGTACTGTGAAGATCATGTCCGAGAGCTCGAGCTGTTGCCGCGATGATGAACGTAGCCTTCCTATCACTGATGTTGATTTGGTCAAGTAACATCACTACATCCTGTGTGAATAGCTTATTGATCTTTTTTTTTTCGGAATTCGGAATTATTTTGTGAATGATGAACGTACTCATGAAAGTTGCACGAGGTTATGACCCCCAAATATGGTCCATTTTGGCTGAATTTTTTTTTTTTCCCCAATATGTATTTCAGTCAAATAAACAAGAACAAGCTTGAGAAAGAACATAATTTTGAGAAATAATGTTTAAGCAATTTTTTGGACCACCCTACTGAACAAGTAGTAAGAAGCAATGCTAAAGTAAATAATATAGTTCATACGAATAAGCAACTCGACCCACCAGATGAATTCATATATGAAAATATAGCAACAAATTATTTCCGTATGTTGGATGAGCTATTGTTTTAAATTGTTCGTTCCATGAGTCATTTCTCCAGTTCACTCTAGTAGAGAAACACTAACACCCTGTCTCTCCAGTCATTTCTCCAGTTCACTCCAGTAGAAAGACACTTTGAATATTTTGCTAGTGCATTACTTGATAAAGAGAATAATGTGAGCCAACCTTCCTTTTAGACAAGCGCCATTTAACTACTCTACGCTATACTCAGACCTTCACGGCCAGCTAGCACACACAGAACAAACAATTTAGTAATATGTTTGAATGCCAGGAAAACTTCACTGTTTCTCAGATAACCTTCATATAGTTAATCTGAAATCAATAGGACAAGGCAAGAGTATGTAAAGATCTCACTTTTTATCTTCTTTTTTTGTAGTAGCCCCACGTTGTATGCCAATTGTAACATCTACTTTTTATCTTCTTTTTTTGTAGTAGCCCCACGTTGTATGCCAATTGTAACATCTACCTTTTGTTTTCTTTTTTGTAGTAGCCCCACGTTGTACGCCAATTGTAAAGATCTACCTTTTATCTTCTTTTTTGTAGTAGCCCCACGTTGTATGCCAATTGTAACATCTACTTTTTATCTTCTTTTTTTGTAGTAGCCCCACGTTGTATGCCAATTGTAACATCTACCTTTTGTCTTCTTTTTTGTAGTAGCCCCACGTTGTATGCCAATTGTAAAGATCTACCTTTTATCTTCTTTATTGTAGCTGCCCCACATTGTACACCAATTGTAACATCTACCTTTTATCTTCTTTTTGTAGTAGCCCCACGTTGTACGCCAATTGTAACATCTACCTTTTATCTTCTTTTTTGTAGTAGCCCCACGTTGTACACCAATTGTAAAGATCTACCTTTTATCTTCTTTTTTGTAGTAGACCCACGTTGTACGCCACTTGTAACATCTACCTTTTATCTTCTTTTTTGTAGTAGCCCCACGTTGTACGCCAATTGTAAAGATCTACCTTTTATCTTCTTTTTTGTAGTAGCCCCACATTGTACGCCAATTGTAACATCTACCTTTTATCTTCTTTTTTGTAGTAGCTCCACGTTGTATGCCAATTGTAACATCTACCTTTTATCTTCTTTTTTGTAATAGCCCCACGTTGTATGCCAATTGTAAAGATCTACCTTTTATCTTCTTTTTTGTAGTAGCCCCACGTTGTACGCCAATTGTAAAGATCTGCCTTTTATCTTCTTTTTTGTAGTAGCCCCACGTTGTATGCCAATTGTAACATCTACCTTTTATCTTTTTTTTGTAGTAGCCCCACGTTGTACGCCAATTGTAAAGATCTACCTTTTATCTTCTTTTTTGTAGTAGCCCCACGTTGTATGCCAATTGTAAAGATCTACCTTTTATCTTCTTTTTTGTAGCTGCCCCACATTGTAACCAATTGTAACATCTACCTTTTATCTTCTTTTTTGTAGTAGCCCCACGTTGTACGCCAATTGTAACATCTACCTTTTATCTTCTTTTTTGTAGTAGCCCCACGTTGTACACCAATTGTAAAGATCTACCTTTTATCTTCTTTTTTGTAGTAGACCCACGTTGTACGCCACTTGTAACATCTACCTTTTATCTTATTTTTTGTAGTAGCCCCACGTTGTACGCCAATTGTAAAGATCTACCTTTTATCTTCTTTTTTGTAGTAGCCCCACATTGTACGCCAATTGTAACATCTACCTTTTATCTTCTTTTTTGTAGTAGCCCCACGTTGTACCCAATTGTAAAGATCTACCTTTTATCTTCTTTTTTGTAGTAGCCCACATTGTACGCCAATTGTAACATCTACCTTTTATCTTATTTTTTGTAGTAGCCCCACGTTGTATGCCAATTGTAAAGATCTGCCTTTTATCTTCTTTTTTGTAGTAGCCCCACGTTGTACACCAATTGTAAAGATCTACCTTTTATCTTCTTTTTTGTAGTAGACCCACGTTGTACGCCACTTGTAAACATCTACCTTTTATCTTATTTTTTGTAGTAGCCCCACGTTGTACGCCAATTGTAAAGATCTACCTTTTATCTTCTTTTTTGTAGTAGCCCCACATTGTACGCCAATTGTAACATCTACCTTTTATCTTTTTTTTGTAGTAGCCCCACGTTGTACACCAATTGTAAAGATCTACCTTTTATCTTCTTTTTTGTAGTAGCCCCACGTTGTAGCCAATTGTAAAGATCTGCCTTTTATCTTCTTTTTTGTAGTAGCCCCACGTTGTATGCCAATTGTAAACATCTACCTTTTATCTTATTTTTTGTAGTAGCCCCACGTTGTACGCCAATTGTAAAGATCTACCTTTTATCTTCTTTTTTGTAGTAGCCCCCGTTGTATGCCAATTGTAAAGATCTACCTTTTATCTTCTTTTTGTAGCTGCCCCACATTGTACACCAATTGTAACATCTACCTTTTATCTTCTTTTTTGTAGTAGCCCCACGTTGTACGCCAATTGTAACATCTACCTTTTATCTCTTTTTTGTAGTAGCCCCACGTTGTACCCAATTGTAACATCTACCTTTTATCTTCTTTTTTTAGTAGCCCCACGTTGTACGCCAATTGTAACATCTACCTTTTATCTTCTTTTTTGTAGTAGCCCCACGTTGTACGCCAATTGTAAAGTCTACCTTTTATCTTCTTTTTTGTAGTAGCCCACGTTGTACACCAATTGTAACATCTACCTTTTATCTTCTTTTTTGTATAGCCCCGCGTTGTACGCCAATTGTAACATTTATCTTTTATCTTCTTTTTTGTAGTAGCCCCACGTTGTACGCCAATTGTAACATCTACCTTTTATTCTTCTTTTTTGTAGTAGCCCCACATTGTAACGCCAATTGTAAAGATCTACCTTTTATCTTCTTTTTTTGTAGTAGCCCCACATTGTACGCCAATTGTAATATCTACCTTTTATCTTCTTTTTGTAGTAGCCCCACGTTGTACGCCAATTGTAACATCTACCTTTTATCTTCTTTTTTGTAGTAGCCCCACGTTGTACGCCAATTTTAAAGATCTACCATGTGAGCTATCTTATATAGAGCCTCACGTTGTAAGTCAATTGTATAAATATATCTTTTGCAAGCCTCTAAGTTGGGATGCCAATTGTAAAGACCTCGTCGTCTAAACTGCTACCAGGTTGAGCGCCATTTGTAACATCACACTTTGTGATTTTTTTTTGTAGACACTGCACCTTTTAAAGTTGTATGAGGGGGTGCTATCTTACAGATACTAAAAACTTCCATGCACTTCAAAATGTAGTTAGTTTTTATTTTCACTCATCTTTAAATTGATAGTTGAGACAGTTTTGTCAACTATGAAAACACTTTACACAATATACATTGTCTAGGCAGTGTGCCTATATATTGTTACATTTTATTTAACCGTCCTACACATGTCTACTCCCATAGACTTCAAGCGGGAGAGAACTACAGAAGATGAGAGGTAACTGGCGTCAGCAAGCCAAGTGTCTCGCTGAGCTGGGATTGTGGACCCCGTAATTCCATACTCTCGAACCCAGACCATTACTTGATTTCTTTCCAGCGTCATTCTGCACCTGCTATTAAATTACTGCGCAATGCAACCCGGAAATAAAACCATGCCTCTGACACATGCAGCTAAATGAAATAAAAAAGAAACATGGCCGTAGTTTAAAAAATATGAGTTTAAATTAAGTTAACTGAAAAAAGGAAATATGAAGATATTTACTCTAAAATATGATCTCAAATATTAATAAGACAGGAAAATTGATATCATTACAAGTATTTATAGCAATTGCATACACATTCTTGTTGAGAGTTTTTTTTTATTTTAGCACCGCGTCTTACTACCGTTTTGGACAATACACTTAAATACTAACTATTCTAAAGACTTAGTAATTGGGATGGTTGAATTTAGAGTAAGTGAACTTGCATTTGCGTGGGGGAAGAGTTGAATATCATTTAGGAAAAAAAAAACCAGTTCACTCGAGTGAAATTCGAACCTCGATCTCCCTGTCCTTGTCAGTCTAGCTCAACACGAAACTAGCAAGTTATTTAACTTCGACACCAAAGCGGGCCTGAGAGTTGTTGAAAATCTCAATATAGTAAAAACATTATTTATTGAACTTAAAAAATAAAGCCCCAAAATAATAGTTTATAAACCAGTGTGATATTTGCTCGAAATACACCCAAAATTAAATATTTGATATTTATAGTAAACAGAATTACAAAGTTAACTAGATATTCTAGGAAATGCAGTAAATGATTTATTTTTTACTGCATCGGTAGTCACGTGGACAAAAATGTTTTCATATGGTCCATTTTCAGTGATGGATGAAACAGGGAGGGTTCTCATACTGGCCGAAAATATTGAGGGACATTTTCCTACATTGTTTCCCAACTTCTCTCCAAGCATATTATGTTACATCCTCTTTAACTTGTATCTTCTCCATCACTGTCCCACAACAATTTTTTAAGGCATGTAGCCCAGATGAGTAGCAGAGGTGGGTGAAATAGGTAATATTATATTACATATAGATATTATCATATAGTTCACTCCGAACTATATTATCCCCTTCGCGGAAGAATGGAATTTCACCTTCCAGCAGACCTACAAAATCCATTATCGTTAGGCTTGTCAGCAGTTCCAGGGACTCACAGCAAAACCCTTGATTAAACTAATGTTAAAACCTTCCTGGATATAAATACTACATAACTGAAAAAGAAATTGCACTGCAATCGCTTATGTGGTTATAAATATCCTAGATAACATATATACAACATCCATACGAAACTTTAACAGGGACTCGAACCCAAAACCTAAATATATCATGCTACAATTTGCCTGGTTAATATCCTACAGAATGTAGAAAACTACTTCGGAAACGATTTGCTGTTTCAGAGATATACACAAATATCCGGCTGGTCTTCACCGGGACTCACAACACAAAACCTGATTATATCATGATAAAACATGCCTGGATAAATATTATACAAAAACTACACCCCAATCGGTTAAGTGGTTCCAGAGATATATACACATATTCTGCTGACACTTCACCGGGACTTACACCAAAACACCCGATTACAATTATTACACTAAAAAATGCCTGGATAAATACTCTACGGAATACTAAAAGTAACACCACAGTAATCATGTGGTTCCATCAATGTATACAAACAATCGGCAGGCCCTTCACTGGGACTACCACTGAAACATCTTATTATACACAAATAATGTTAAAACCTGCCTAGATATTGGTCCAGTATAGAAGTAAAAACTATACCGCACTTGGTTAAGTGGCATCCAGAGATCCTAAATTACAGATATAAATAAAACCGGCCGTATCTTTAACGGAGACTCAAACCCTGACTGTATGTACGCTAGATCCTCCCTTAGACATCATAATCAATAGAAATAAACGCACCACAATCGGTTATGAAGTTCCAGATATATTTGGCAACAGACAGACATTTTAAAAACATTACAGAGTTTACATTACTTTTTTACTTAAAGATATTTACATTCCAAACATTAATAAAGCATAGATATCATTTTTTAAATGTTTAAGCTCGTAAACCAAAAACAAAATTTCTCCCTACTTTTTTCATTCATTTAAACCTCCCCACTCTGATATTTGATATTATATTAATAATTGCAGATGACATAATCAGTATTATGGTTTGGATTTTCAGAATTGATTTAGTAAAAAAACAGATTTGACAAAAACACCACAGATTTAATTTATTAGAAAATGATAATCAATGTAAAACTTAATAAACAACAATTTTTTCAATCAAAGTATTTATCAAAACTTTTTACTATAGTTATATTGTGGCCGTTACGGTAACATTAAATAAAGTATGAAATCGAACTATGGTGCCACAAAGCTATATACACAGTTTATAATAACTTTGAAGAATCAAATAAACTCACTTTTATACCTAAAATATGTCCAATGAATAAGATTTTATCATATCTTTTTTTCCACCCGGAAATGATATAAAATATTTTAAATTGAGATTGGGACCCTTAAATTATATATGTTTTTCTTAACTCAGCGTGTTAAATATAAATTAAAAATCTTTTATATCTAATTTGTTATTTGCACTACATGTGTGGAATATAATAATTAATTATTAATACATTCATAACTAGCTATTCACAAAGGGGGAGACCTGCTTTATGTTACCATGTAAAACCAACAACTGTGGGTAACACTGATGCCAAAATAATGTGTGGCCTAGTTAAATCTTTAACCACTAAAAAAAAGCCAGCCCATATATTAATGAGACCAAACATAATTAATTAACTAAGTAAGTAACAAATAATTGATTTTATTAGGAAGGGAACAAACAACTAAAAGTAATTTAGTAGATCAAACTATTTGAAGATCGTAAAAAGACATAACCCCTCCCATATCACTCCTTCCAACAGTCAAGAAATAATTTAAGAACTTAAGGCTTTCTCTAAATCTGGCCTTGGGCGTAGCTAGCATACCACGAGGGCTGAACTTATAAGTTGCTACCTTACAATCCCGACGGAGTGTATTTCCTGTACCCCCACTCTTTCCTGTATAACTTTATTCCTAATCTTGTTTCTCTTCGTGACAGATAACATGGTCCTTACATTCACTGTCCATGTTTCTGCTGCATATGTAGGTCTCCATAGTACACCTATACAACAACTCTCCCTGCGGTTCTCATCTCTATAGCAGGTCTCCATAGTACACCTATACAACAACTCTCCCTGCTGTTCTCTTCTCTATAGCAGGTCTCCATAGTACACCTATACAACAACTCTCCCTGCTGTTCTCTTCTCTATAGCAGGTCTCCATAGTACACCTATAGAACAACTCTCCCTGCTGTTCTCTTCTCTATATCAGGTCTCCATAGTACACCTATACAACAACTCTCCCTGCTGTTCTCTTCTCTATAGCAGGTCTCCATAGTACACCTATATAACAACTCTCCCTGCTGTTCTCTTCTCTATAGCAGGTCTCCATAGTACACCTATAGAACAACTCTCCCTGCTGTTCTCTTCTCTATAGCAGGTCTCCATAGTACACCTATACAACAACTCTCCCTGCTGTTCTCTTCTCTATAGCAGGTCTCCATAGTACACCTATACAACAACTCTCCCTGCTGTTCTCTTCTCTATATCAGGTCTCCATAGTACACCTATACAACAACTCTCCCTGCTGTTCTCTTCTCTATAGCAGGTCTCCATAGTACACCTATAGAACAACTCTCCCTGCTGTTCTCTTCTCTATAGCAGGTCTCCATAGTACACCTATACAACAACTCTCCCTGCTGTTCTCTTCTCTATAGCAGGTCTCCATAGTACACCTATAGAACAACTCTCCCTGCTGTTCTCTTCTCTATATCAGGTCTCCATAGTACACCTATACAACAACTCTCCCTGCTGTTCTCTTCTCTATAGCAGGTCTCCATAGTACACCTATAGAACAACTCTCCCTGCTGTTCTCTTCTCTATCTCCATAGCAGTTCTTCCACTTGTTTCCATACACTATAGTACACAACAACAACTCTCCCTGCTGTTCTCTTCTCTATATCAGGTCTCCATAGTACACCTATACAACAACTCTCCCTGCTGTTCTCTTCTCTATATCAGGTCTCCATAGTACACCTATACAACAACTCTCCCTGCTGTTCTCTTCTCTATATCAGGTCTCCATAGTACACCTATACAACAACTCTCCCTGCTGTTCTCTTCTCCTATAGCAGGTCTCCATAGTACACCTATACAACAACTCTCCCTGCTGTTCTCTTCTCTATAGCAGGTCTCCATAGTACAACCTATACAAACAACTCTCCCTGCTGTTCTCTTCTCTATACAAGGTCTCCATAGTACACCTATACAACAAACTCTCCCTGTGTTCTCTTCTCTATAGCAGTCGTCTCCATAGTACACCTATAAACAACTCTCCTGCTGTTCTCTTCCTATAGCAGGTCTCCATAGTACACCTATACAACAACTCTCCTGCTGTTCTCTTCTCCATAGCAGGTCTCCATAGTACACCTATACAACAACTCTCCTGCTGTTCTCTTCTCTCTATATCAGGTCTCCATAGTACACCTATACAACAACTCTCCCTGCTGTTCTCTTCCTCTCATAGCAGGTCTCCATAGTACACCTATACAACAACTCTCCCTGCTGTTTCTCTTCTCTATAGCAGGTCTCCATAGTACACCTATACAACAACTCTCCCTGCTGTTCTTCTCCTATATCAGGTCTCCATAGTACACCTATACAACAACTCTCCCTGCTGTTCTCTTCCTCAATGCAGGTCTCCATAGTACACCTATAAACAAACTCTCCTGCATGTTATCCTCTTCTTATAGCAGGTCTCCATAGTAACACCTATAGAAACAACTCTCCTGCATGTTCTCTTCTCTATATCAGGTCTCCATAGTACACCTATACAACAACTCTCCTGCTGTTCTCTTCTCTATACAGGTCTCCATAGTACACCTATACAACAACTCTCCCTGCTGTTCTCTTCTCATAGCAGGTCTCCATAGTACACCTATACAAACTAACTCTCCCTGCTGTTCTCTTCTCTATATTCAGGTTCTCCATAGTACACCTATAACAACAACTCTCCCTGCTGTTCTCTTCTCTATATCAGGTCTCCATAGTACACCTATACAACAACTCTCCCTGCTGTTCTCTTCCTCCATAGCAGGTCTCCATAGTACACCTATACAACAACTCTCCCTGCTGTTCTCTTCTCTATATCAGGTCTCCATAGTACACCTATAAACAACTCTCCCTGCTGTTTCTTCTCTATATCAGGTCTCCATAGTACACCTATACAACAACTCTCCTTACTGTTCTCTTCTCCTATAGCAGGTCTCCATAGTACACCTATACAACAACTCTCCCTGCTGTTCTCTTCTCTATAGCAGGTCTCCATAGTACACCTATACAACAACTCTCCCTGCTGTTCTCTTCTCTTATACAGGTCTCCATAGTACACCTATACAACAACTCTCCTGCTGTTCTCTTCTCTAATAGCAGGTCTCCATAGTACACACCTATACAACAACTCTCCCTGCTGTTCTCTCTCTATATCAGGTCTCCATAGTACACCTATACAACAACTCTCCCTGCTGTTCTCTTCTCTATATCAGGTCTCCATAGTACACCTATACAACAACTCTCCCTGCTGTTCTCTTCTCCATAGCAGGTCTCCATAGTACACCTATAAACAACTCTCCCTGCTGTTCTCTTCTCTATAGCAGGTCTCCATAGTACACCTATAGAACAACTCTCCCTGCTGTTCTCTTCTCCATAGCAGGTCTCCATAGTACACCTATACAACAACTCTCCCTGCTGTTCTCTCCTCTATAGCAGGTCTCCATAGTACACCTATACAACAACTCTCCCTGCTGTTCTCTCTCTCATAGCAGGTCTCCATAGTACACCTATACAACAACTCTCCCTGCTGTTCTCTTCTCATAGCAGGTCTCCATAGTACACCTATACAACAACTCTCCCTGCTGTTCTCTTCCCCATAGCAGGTCTCCATAGTACACCTATAGAACAACTCTCCCTGCTGTTCTCTTCTCTATATCAGGTCTCCATAGTACACCTATAGAACAACTCTCCCTGCTGTTCTCATCTCATTACTTCATCTCTACTCCCACCAAACACTTCTCAGATATTTTACACCTGGTACCTTTCTCACCTTTACTCCATCCAACCTTACAGCTTTACTTGTTAGAACAACACATTTATAGATTATTGATTATTACATATCTTATATTAGGCAAGTTTTCGCATTTGACTTGGTTACGTCTTGGTATTGAGTGTTTTTGACCAAGTGGTTCTTACCAAGGTGGAGTGTGAAAACAATTTTGAAATGTTTTTCTTAAACAAAAATGGTGGTTGGATTGGAGCAGATCTAACAGCTGGTAGGTGAATTTATGTTATCCTAATACATGTACAGCAAATCGACGGAAAATGACCTTTTTAATTTTATTCTTAGTTAGATTTGTGCCTATTTTGACTAGTTTTAATATTTACACAGCATGTCAAGCTAAACATATGTTTCCAAAAATAACCTTAAGAAAACCTGAGGTATGTATGTAATATTAAATAGGCTTGGATAATATAGAACTCTCTTTTAATTAAGTGCCTACTTACTGTCATGTATTTCTACAGGATGTTCAGTGACCTAGAAAACCGGGAAATGTCAGGGAATTTGCTTGGTCAGGGAATTTAATAACATTTCTGGAATTTTTACAGTAAACTAACAACTACACAATTTGATTTTCAATATTAAAAAAAAAAGTTTTCTTTCAGTCAATACATGTTGCGTTGTAGCTGGCCGCCGAGCATACACGTCTCAAGGTCAACATATGATCTCCACCCCCTACATTATTTGTCGCGCCAAAGTTCAATCATGATTATGTGCTTACGCGAGAATTTATTTACGTCATAATATGAAGAAGCTTTCTCTGTCTCTTCATAGCCAAAGTAGAGTTACATGCACATGTGTGAGAATTCGATTACATTGTACAAAGCTCCGTGTGTCTTTAGCCAAAGTTAGGTTATGGTTATGCTCATGTGCGAGAATTAGTTTATTTCTTGAGAATAAGGAATACTGTCAACAATTTTTGACCATGCTGGTTAAAGTCTTACTTTAAGTGGTTCACTACAATCCCACTCAATAAAAATTATAAAACCTATTAGAACACAGTTAATATTTTTATTTTATAATCAATTTACGCGTATGCATCTTTTTAATTTAACGCTGGCTGTTTACGGGATAAAATCTTCACACTCGCGCGTCACATTCATGCAAAACACATAGGACACAAGTTTAAATTTCAAAGACAAGCGAAATCAGTTAATTATTATAAAACACTGATTGGCCTACTTGTTGAAATCACCAGAATGAATATCTAAACTTAAGATGTAAGTAAATAGCTTTGATTCTAGATAATGTTATTATATAAATTAATTAATTTAGAGATAATTTTAATGGTTTATTAGTGAATATATTTACGAGATCGGTTATAAGCGTAACATCCTTACGAGCATAAACAAAAGCTGTGTAGTTATTCTTAGAACGTTTAATATTGTCTTAGGAGAGACAAATTTAATTCTGACGATATCAATAAGGACAAGTCAACATTGTTTTAACATTATAACTATAGTTCAGTCTACTTTATCTTCTACTTCAAGTTTAATATCTTGGTTTAGGCCAATAGTATTTCATTGTTTACCCGAATGGCTTATGTTAGTATACTATAGGCCACTTCTAGGTAACTAAGCAAAGTGTGTGTAAGAATTGTTTGCGCTAGTAAGTGCTAAGATTAAATCTCGACGGGATAGCATATATTGGAAGTGGATTTTACATTCTCATCAGGTGAACGCTAGTAAATTTACTTTTAGCTACTCATTTTGTTCCTGCTCCCCTAGATTAGGTCGTAAACAAAGTATGTTAGATATACTAAACAGAATGTAATAGGGCAAATTAAATAATTACATGATACCATATTTTAAATATAATCAGTAATATTGGAAATTATTATAATGACCACAAAAAATTAATATTTTCTTAAAGCTAGTGTTTATGAACATCTTACTATAGGTTTTGTATTTTCACTATGCTTAGGCCTACACTTTATAATGCACCAACAGGTTATCCAGGCCGAGAAGAGTGTAAATTAGGCCTCATCACGCAATACAACGCAATGCCCAAGTTTAAGAAAACGTGCCTGTATCCAGCTCTTTCATGGGTGCAGGAGGCACCAGATGACAAGTTCTCTGCTATCTGTTCTTTGTGCAGTACAGAGCAACATGGGAAAGCAGGCACTAACAAGCCATATGTCAGGAAAAAAACACAGAACTTCAGTGAATAGAATAAAGGGTTCTCTTTCACTTGAACTTTTCTTAAAAGGAGCCCCTAACAGTGTAGTAGTGCAGCTTCAAGTAGTTTATCTGAAAATTCTATTTCAGAACTTAATTCTAAGCCTTTAGTTTGCAGTACTATTTCTCCTTTATCTCCTGTGTGTACAACTTCTAGTGTAGGGGAAGTATTAGTAATGTAATATCTTTAACAGAAGAAACACCAAGGTCACGGACACTACTCTCTTTTCTTCTTAGTGAAAATGTAACAAAGGCAGAAATACTATGGTGTATGCAATCAGTAATGCAACATAGTTCATTGAGAACGATTGCCAGTTATATGTCATTATTCAAGCAAATGTTTTCCGACTGTTCAATAGCCAGTAAAGTACAACTTCAGAAAACAAATACAGCTTATGTGATTGTACATGGATTGGCACCTTTTTTTGAACGTGAAGTGAGAACATTATTGTCACATGCTAATCATATAGTCGTAGGATTCGATGAAAGTCTCAATAAAGTGTCACAAAAACAACAAATGGACATTGGAGTGAGGTTTTGGGATAGTGGAAAGGGGGAGGTTTCAACTAGATATTTAACATCAATTTTCTTAGGTCATACTACTTCAGCTGATTTATTAACTGCCTTCAAAAATAGTTTATCCAACATGGATCTAATAAAGGTTATGGATGGCCCAAATGTTAATATTAAGTTTTTGAGGGACTTAAAGAATGACTTGATTGACGACTGTCCAGAAAACGGTAAACTAGTTGATATACATACACTGCATTGTGCATTCAAAGGGGTATCAAGCCACTCATTGTAAACTTGTTGATATAGGTAGCGGGGGACTACATACACTGCATTGTGCATTCAAAGGGGGGTCAGAGCCACTCATTGTAAACTTGTTGATATAGGTAGTGGGGGACTACATACACTGCATTGTGCATTCAAAGGGGGTATCAGAGCCACTCATTGTAAACTTGTTGATATAGGTAGTGGGGGACTACATACACTGCATTGTGCATTCAAAGGGGGTATCAGAGCCACTCATTGTAAACTTGTTGATATAGGTAGTGGGGGACTACATACACTGCATTGTGCATTCAAAGGGGGTATCAGAGCCACTCATTGTAAACTTGTTGATATAGGTAGTGGGGACTACATACACTGCATTGTGCATTCAAAGGGGTATCAGAGCCACTCATTGTAAACTTGTTGATATAGGTAGTGGGGGACTACATACACTGCATTGTGCATTCAAAGGGGGTATCAGAGCCACTCATTGTAAACTTGTTGATATAGGTAGTGGGGGACTACATACACTGCATTGTGCATTCAAAGGGGTATCAGAGCCACTCATTGTAAACTTGTTGATATAGGTAGCGGGGGACTACATACACTGCATTGTGCATTCAAAGGGGGTATCAGAGCCACTCATTGTAAACTTGTTGATATAGGTAGTGGGGACTACATACACTGCATTGTGCATTCAAAGGGGGTATCAGAGCCACTCATTGTAAACTTGTTGATATAGGTAGTGGGGACTACATACACTGCATTGTGCATTCAAAGGGGGTATCAGAGCCACTCATTGTAAACTTGTTGATATAGGTAGCGGGGGACTACATACACTGCATTGTGCATTCAAAGGGGTATCAGAGCCACTCATTGTAAACTTGTTGATATAGGTAGCTGTGGACTACATACACTGCATTGTGCATTCAAAGGGGGTATCAGAGCCACTCATTGTAAACTTGTTGATATAGGTAGCTGTGGACTACATACACTGCATTGTGCATTCAAAGGGGGTATCAGAGCCACTCATTGTAAACTTGTTGAATTTTTGCGGGCACTGTATAATCTGTGGAAAGATGTGCCTGCTCGAAGAGCAGATTATATCACCATTACAGGATCCACAATTTTCCCCTTAAAATTCTGTGCAATACGGTGGTTAGAGAACGTTAAAGTTGCAGAAAGAGCCTTTTTGATCCTGCCAAATGTGCTTAAATTAGTCAATGAAGTGAAAGGTAAAAATGAACCTAAATATAACAGCTTCAAAATAATTTCAGAATCTTTGAAGGATAAGCTACTAGGTCCAAAACTAGCTTTTTTTCCAGAGCTTAGCATCAGACATATAACCTTTTTTTAAGGGAATTTCAGTCAAACGAGCCTATTTCACCTTTTTTATATAATGCTTTAATTTATTTGGTTAAGAGTGCCATGGAAAAGTTTGTTAAAAAATGAAATACTGTCTTCGACATCAGTTTCCAAAATGTATATTTTGAAGAAAGAAAACTTATTGTATGATAAGCAGATTGTAACCCCCCCACCCCTTTATTTATACAACAAATAAAAGTCAGGTTGGTCATAAAAGAGTTTATTTATTTCCAACAATAACAATACTCAATGAGAAAGAGTGGGACTAGCCCAGCGTTAGGCGCAGACATCAGCACAATAAGGCCATAATATAGTTATACACAAACAAGTGGTTAGGGGCACGACCCCGAGTACAAAGATGGCCGTCTAAAGGCCACAGCATTAAGATACATTGAAATTGACCATCGTACAAATCCGTAGCGTATAATGGTAATAATTGAAGATCCAAACAATAACCCCAGTACTAATGATAATCATAAGATATAAACTACTCGCCATCAGCGACTTCCAATAACTGACGTGTAAGGCAAGGTGCCCACTAAGAAGTTCCCCACTACAGCTATTCAAAACCCCACAAACAGAGCCAATATCCATTATAATTTGGGGGCTTTCAGAATTCAGTGACTTAGCCACAAACAAACTAACAAACTAATTGCGCGGGCTCGCGACCCCTGAGTTGACTAACTAAGCTTAGACTAATAGGAGTTCTAACTCCCCAGCAATGATTAGTAACGTAATCAGCCAACATGATTATACCAAACAATTTAGCAAATACCCTGAATATCAAACATGGCGACGATAATGGTTTCAAAACAATCCGTGAAGCGGATGAGATACGCTAGCCTGAATAGTAATTTCTTTGAGTCCAGGTCGCCCCGCCATGATCTCTACAAAAAAGGCCTGCAGCCTCAATATAAAATAAACAAAGTTAAATCATAAATAAATATCGCCCAAACAGTAATTTTGAACAAATCCAGGCCAAACAGAATTTGAAGTAAAATAACCTAAACCCACACTAAGTGCCTCACCTAGAGAATGTGGAGAAATGCGTCCCATGGCTATAGAGTCCTGCCATTATATACACATAGGTAGAGTCACGTGTTCTCATAGCGCGGGAAGCAAAGCTGGGAAAGGGGGGAAGGGAGTGCACTGTTCTGGAACAACCTCCCATATTCCGGGCGTAATTTCAAATCGCGCACCGCCCGATGACCGTTGATATCACTGCACTGTTGCCGGTGCGCACGGGTCTGCGCATGTCGATCATTTCTTGTTTCCTCTTGGAGTGGGGGTAGGCCTAGAGGTGTAACCTCGGTCATGGTTATTCGGCTCAGCTGAAAACAAACTGGGCCGCGAAGTGTGTGTTGTGTGGAGCCTCGTGGAGTAGCCAAATGAGACAGAGTTGGTGAGTCAAACCACGCCTTTTCCTTTCATGTTGTGACTATGTCACAATGTCCCCCCTCGGACGAAGAAGAAAGACTTCCTCAGCCTTCGGTGGACAAGCGGTGAGGCGCCTTCCCCGAGATTCACCGCTGACTGGGAAGGTATACGACTGCTCTGGCGGGCCTTGGTAGGTGGTCTGTCACAGGTTCAGGAGACATTGAACGACTGGACTCCGAGGCTGACTTCCTTTTCGTACTTCCACACCCAACAGTCCGTCAACCCGAGCTAGGCAGGACGACGGCACCGGCATTCATGGTGACCGCTCTCGTCGTCAGACAGGGGGTTCACGATGCCCAGTTCGGCGAACTCCAATGACGACCAGTGCACAGAAGAGCGACGGGAAAGAGAGGAGAGGGAAGAATCGGGGACGAGATAGGGGAAATCTCTGAGAACACAAAGTCCATTGTTATCACCACATTCACTATAAGGTTTATAAGCAAGAACAACCAGTCTTGATCACTACTACATAGTCTCGTTGCACCAACATTGTCTACCCGCATAAGCCTCAGAGTGACCCACAGCTCTCTGATTTGTGGCGGCTTTCCATCGGTGAGGAAAGGTGGGTCTGCCACTTCACACGCTGTAGTAGGTAGTCCATTGTTGGAGAGGTGAACGTTCTGCACAGTATCCTTCGGACGAGGCCACACGCTTCACATCCAAAGGTCAAACACAAGTCGCTGGCCGGAATTACATCTAGACCCTACCTTGAGACTATACAAAGCAGAAAACATGGGGGGTAAACCCCTTCCCTTATTTCAATAACATATACAAATATAAAAACCTCATAATTATGTACTTATAAAAACTAACGTAAATTGAATTATGAAGATATACCCAAACAAAAGAGACAACACAAACGAAGGTGAATTGACACATTACTCCACAGCCTTTAGATGGCTGACATGCGCTCTACGCGTCAAAGACGGGTCGGTTACTCCTTTTAACATAACTGAGACAGGCGTGAGGAATCTTTCTATTGACCGGGGACCACTCCACTTGTACGCCATCTTCGCCGAAGACCTGTCAGCAGCCGAGCTTAGAGGGAAACACTTACAGACAACTTTGTCCCCTTGCAAGAATGGAACAGGTATACGCCCCCAGTTATAGGTGGCGGCAACCTTCCTTTGGGACCTCGGAAGGTTCTGAAAAGCTACCTCGCATTTTTCACTATAAGAGCAATCGCCTGTGTCATCGAGAAGCGGGTCAATATCCAAGTTAGAAATAGGGGGTGATTCAGATCCCTATTAAGGAGGATTGAGGAAGGGGTGGCCTTGCCTGACTCGTGGAATGCTGAGCTAAAAGCTACATTTAATACGTCAATGTCCTGGTCCCAGCGAGTGTGGTCTTGGTGATGGAAAATCGTTAGGGCAATGTTCAGGTTACGATTAAACCTTTCTACGTGATTCGGCGACGGATTGTAGGGGCTAGTGGTGACGTGCTTGATCCCCCATGAGAAGCACATATCCCCAAAAGTCCTAGACCTGAAACACGGCCCATTGTCATTCATGATGACCCTCGGAGTCCCTAAAATTGCCCAAACACGCCTGCACAGAGCGTTAACCGTTGTCCTCGCCTTAATCTTCCTAAGGGGAATGAGGATGACAAATTTCGAGAAATCGTCCATAGCAACGAGTATGGAGGTGTTACCCTGGGAAGAGCGAGTCAAAGGCCCGACAAAATCAACGAAGACCTTCTCCCACGGCCGCCTAGCGACATCCGCGGAGTGAAACCCTATCTTGTAATTGCGAGTAGGTTTGGCCAATTGACTCACATTTACGTACCCACTCCCTAATATCCCTAGACATTAAGGGCCAAAAAAATTCCTTGCAGATCTTACATTCTGTCTTAAGCACGCCGCAATGGCCACCGAGGAGGGAGTCATGGAAGTACTAAAGCAACATGGGCCTAAGTTTCTCTGGCACAAAATATCTAAGCCTCCCTTTAATACGAACTACGAGGAGGTCCTTAAGGATCTCGTAGCTACCTATCCTCTCCCCACGCTTGATCCTGTCCCCACGCTTGATCCTGTCCACAATCTGGTTCAGTACGGATCCAACAACTGTTGGTATTTAATGGAAATAAAGGATTCAGGGATAGTATTTATACACCGACAACATGGCCCTCAGCTGGATGTGGAATCACCCGAAACAGTTGGGAAAGATAGGCCGGTGGGTCTGGAAGCTAGCTAGGTTTAATTTCACAACGCATCATGTTGCCGGTGTATAAA
>JBCFYV010000935.1:9885377-10262346 GCA_039000515.1 Timema cristinae
TCTAACTGGCGAAGTTCTAGGTAGTCGGCAAATTTCTCAATGCCAAATATACAACTCAAACATTCCTTTTCGTAAATGCTATACTTTCTTTCGGCCAGGCTCAAAGTCCTACTTGCGAAAGCTACTGGTCTACACCCCTCGGAAGTCATTTGTGAAAGAACCGCACCTAGCGCTACTGAGGAAGCATCAACGTGCAATTGGAAGGGTAGAGTGAAGTCAGGCATACGCAGGACGGCTGGCGAGACAAGTGGCGCTTGAGCGCAACAAAGGCATCTCTTTGCGCGGGTCCCCAAGTAAAGGTAGCCCCCTTTTTTTTCAAAGAGTTAAGTGGATTGGCTACGTCCGAGAAGTTAGCGATGAACCTAGCGTAGTAAGCGCACATGCCTAGAAACCGTAACACACCTTTGATGTTTTTTGGGGCAGGAAAATCTAAGATGGGCTTGACCCGTTCCGGGTCAACAAGCAGGTTACCCTCTGAAATAATATAGCCTAGATACGGTACAGATCTCTTCATCCACGTAACCTTCTCCGGGTTGACAGTCAACCCGGCCCCGCGCAGGCGCTTTAACACTATCTCTACATGACGCAAGTGGTCGTCGAATGATTTGCTGTATATACAGATGTCATCAAGATAATTAAACACAAAGTCGTACTTCAGGTCCGCTAAGATATGGTCCAGGACCCTACTCAGAGCTTGCCCCCCACAGGATATCCCTAAAGGCACACAGTTGAACTCGTACACTTGCCAGGGGGTGATGAACGCAGTGTATTTCTTAGAAGATTCTGAGAGTGCGCATTGGAGAAAGCTGGCATTGAGGTCAATCAAGCTATAATATTTAGCCCCGCCAAGATGTTGGAAGGCGGATTTGATGCTGGGCATGGGGTAAGGGTCGAACACAATCTTTATGTTGAGTTTCCTATAGTCGACAATTAAGCGGTGCCCCTGACCTTTTCTGGGGATAATAAAAGCAGGGCTTGCGTATGGCGATTTGGAGGGACGAATAACCTCTTTCAGTTCTAAGTCCAGGATAAGATTCCTAAATATTTCTAATTTGGGAGGAGCACAGGAGTAAGGACCGGATCTAACAGGTATGTGGTCCTGCGCCACAATGTCGTACGGCAAAATGTCGCACTTCCCCCATCTGTCAGTGATGACGTCAGGAAATCGACCAACCAAACGATCGATCGCCTCACCACGTTCCTCGACAATCGAGAACAAATCTCGAGGACTATGCCCGAAACAAAATGGAATAAATAAACTCGGCTCAAAGCTAAACAATATTCCCAAACGTCTTAAATCAAGCTTGACACCAGTGTGAAACATAAAGTCAGTTCCCAGAATGACATCAAAAGGGAGGTTAGGGACATTAATAGAACTTTATTGAAACACATACATTTGAAACACATACATATTAATGCAATTACATTAATCCTAACTCTATGCTCCAATACCTATATTTTAACTTTGAGCTTATTATTCTCTATCAGCTTAACTCTTGCCTACGATTATATGTCCTTTGCTTAATATATGATAATTATTAATTATAACACTTATTCTAATGTTCCTATCTGCTAATAGCTGGTCCGCCCCGGGTACTTAAATCACCCGGTACCCCTCCCCGCCTCCAGACTCCACGCCCCCAGGGACGTGGTTCCCGGTGGCGGCGACGAGCATCCCCCTATCCGCCACCTGGGGAGGCGCCCTACCGGAGTTCTCGCTCCGCCTACTCACTAACGAAACCACTTATTATGGACTTAATACTAACTTAACCTAGCTTAACAGTAGCTCACATTTAATATTTAAAACACAATTGTTTAGAATTCACTTAATCTAATCTTCCCATCTTCCGCCCAGGTTGCCTGCTCCGTTTGGGTTCCCGATTGCTCCAACCCAGCTCCAGTCATCTTTTGCCTAGTCGCCCGAGCTCCAGGTTATACCCCCCACATGTTTCTCCCCTCTACTATCCATCCCAGCCGGGATTTCGGCACCCACTGGTACATCAGCAATTCTCACTGCTGGAATCCAGCGGGTGCCTCCATCGGCTGGACTCCGGATCTCCAGGAGTCACACCCAGTCCATCCTACCAACCAGCCCGCAGCCTGCCCGCCTGTTCCCTACCATAAGCACCAGTTCCGGTCAAAAGTCTCGTCTTCGTCTGTCCCAACTCCGCTACTGATTATGGAATCTCCGTCTCTAATAGTCGCGTTTAGGTCTTCTTCCGTTTGCCCCATTAGTCGCTCTCTCGCTCTTATATCCGCTAAGTACCTCTCCCTTTCCCTCTTGGACGCATCATCAGCTATCCTATCCAGCAGCCCACACCTGTCCACGTCGCGAACTATATGATAGATCGTGCCTGCTTGCAGTGGTACCTGCATTACCTCTCTATAATTAATCGTTAACTCGCACTCTAGTACGACGTGTTCTGGTGTGGACTCCCTTCCACACTCACATTTGTCACCGTCCACCTGTCCCAGTCGATGAAGAGTTGCTCTGTATGGCCCGTGCCCCGTCAGAAAATGCACCATTCCTGCGGAAGGGTCTAAGTGCGTCATCTCCAGACGCTCTCTCACCGACGGGAGGATCCGATAGGTTCTCCTCCCCTTCTCACTCCTGTCCCACTCCTCCTGCCATTCATCCAGGAGAGCCTCCCGGATCCCCCTCTTCGATGTCACACCCTCCCTGGTCTGTTGTGTCACCTTATTCAGATTCCCCCCCCTCAGCCAGTACAGAGCCGCTCTCCTCCTTATCTCCAGGTCCAGAGGCCAGATACCCAGCGCTATACACAATGATTCAGTCGCCACTGTTCTGTACGCCCCAGAGAGCCTGAGGAGTATGCTTCTTTGCAAACTTCTCACCCTCCGCCTCTGCATTACCTGTTTTAAGCGATGCGCCCAGACTCCGGCCCCATAGCCCACGACGGAGACTAGCAGCGCCTGATGGTAGAGCCTTATGCAACTCATTGGCAGCCCAAAACTCCCCATGCCGATGTTAATGATCTTGTTCATAACTCTTAATGCTCGGCCGCATGCGTTCTCCACGTGCGCTATGAAATTTCCCCTCTCATCTAGCACAACGCCTAGGTATCTGGTGTTCTCACTTCGTCTTATAGTCTGTCCATCCAGTCTCACTATAGGGTTTCTCTTCAGCCCTCCCCGGAACAGCACATACGCCGTCTTCGCCGGCGCTAGACTTAACTTGACTCTCTTACACCAAGAGTTGAGCCCCGCAAGCACGGCTTCGCTCTTGGTCTCCAATTCCATCCTTGACATTGCTTCTACTACAATAAACAAGTCGTCAGCGAAGGCGACCACCCCCGCCGTTCCCGGGAGAGCCTCCACTTTTGTCAGTCCAGGTTCCAGTCCTATGTCCCAGAAGATCGGCCCACAGACCGACCCCTGGGGACATCCCTTCGTTAATCGTTTACTAATCTCTGTCCCCGGACATCTCAAGGTTGCATATCTGTCCCTGCAATAGTCCAGGAAGACTCTATAGAGGTCTCCCGGACATCGTATCCTTCTTAGGCTCTCAAAAAGGGCGGGCCACCACAGATTGTCAAATGCCCCCGAGATGTCCACGAATAGTCCCATCACGTGTTTCCCTGTGCACCCCTCAATCAGATTTACAGCCTCACAGATAGAATCCTCCGTGGACCTACCCTTCCTAAAGCCGTACTGTTTCCCATGCATACCTACTATTCTTCTATGTAATGTCAACCTTTCACACATTATCTTTTCCTGAAGCTTGCCGCAGACGTTTAACAAGCATATGGGCCTGTACGACTTCGGGAGTTGTGGATCCTTCTCATCACCCTTACTAAGAATGACTACCTCACTCTGCTTCCACACATTCGGGACCCTGCCTTGAGTGGTGCACTCATTCAATAGCTCCGCTAAGAAGGGTGCTACCTGTTCACTGATGGCCTGAAGGACCTCGACACTGATTCCATCAGGTCCCGGTGCCTTCTTCCTTTTCATTCTGGCTACAAATCTGATTACTTCCTCCTGCGTCACTGGGTCGGTCCTGTCCTCATTTGGGTATAGTTCCGTCATTTGTCTTCTCATCTCCCCCTGATTCTCACTGTCCCCCCCATCGTCATCCGGGAGCAGCGAGCTCACCAACAACCTTGCTGACTCTCCCACCCCGACGTCATCCCTCCACCCGGTTTCCTGAGTGTTGAGATGACCGTAGGGGGCCTCACTTTGCCCGTCACCATTTGGAAAGGTATTCCCATGCATTCGCTCTCAATTGCTCCTGCACATACCTTTCCCATCCCTCACTTTTCGCTAGAGCAAGGGCGGCTGAGTAGTCTCTTTTCTTGTCTCTGTATTCTTCCAACAGGAATCCCTTTGCCGCTGGATCCATCTCCGCTTGATATCTTCTACGTGCAGCTCTCGCCCTTGCCCTATGTCTTCTAAGTCCATCGTTCCAAAAATTGTTGCCCTGCGTGATGACCCTCCCCCCTTTCCTCACCGGGATGGCGGCTCTCATTGCTCGTTGTACAGCCCTGGTTAGTTCTTTTGCCTTTGCATTCACGTTCCCCCCTCTCTCAATCCTCTCCGGTAAGACCAACTCCCTACTCATCTTCTCCCAGTTGGCCTTCTTCATGTTGAAACTTATTTTAGACTCTCCCTTCACTTCATCCATTCCTCCCACTACCTCAAAGGTGATCATATTGTGGTCACTTATTGTTATCCCGTCCAGTACCTTCCAGTCTCGAATCATAACTGCCACGTTCATCACCTCCAGCTGCTTAGTTTCGATAGTCTCCACCAATTTCTCACCTCTTTTATAAGCTCTATATCCTCCTACCTTCCCTTCGGCTCTTCTGAAATCATCACTAAACCATAGAGGTGATCTCGCGTTTGCATCCTCTACCACTACAATCGGCCTTCCCCTAAAGGTATCTACTATAGATTCTAGCTGTTCTAGGTACGGTTCTATCTCTTCTCTGTACTGGAAGTACATATTGACTAGGATAAACTCGCATGTACTAGATCTTACTTCCACGCAAGTGACTTTCTCGTGGCAATATTGATCCACCCTTGTTATCGTGAGGTCCCCACGCATGACTATTATAATACTCATCGCTCTATCTCCATTATACTCTGATCTTGCCCCCAGGGGTAATTGCGCCCCACATATTACCACCTCTCGTAATATAGAGCTCTTGGAGGCACATTATATCTATGTTAAGTTCTCCAACCACTCTCCTGATCTCATCCATCACGGTCACGCTCCGCATAGCGTTCAACTGCCCAATTCTGGTTTTCTTAATTTCCTCTCCCATCAGGGATTATGAGTAAATACATAACACTTGGGCCAAGCCTCGTTCGAATCGAACGCTACGCGACCGTTTGCCTGGACAAAATGTTTATACCATTCCTCCGTATCCATCGTTTCTCTTCTTCTATCAAACACCTTCCCTATCTTCTCAAGGAGTGGTTGACATTCCGTTGGGAGGTTTATCGCCTTTAGCTGGATTCTATCCAGGGCCTCTGGTGTCGAAAACGCGATGGTTCTGGCCTTCTCATGCCCGATCCTAACAACATGCCTCATCGCTAGGTGGAGCGTCTGGTGTTCCTCCAACCTTGAGAGTTGGAGGATCTCCTCAAAATTATTATAACCCGAACCCTCTCCTGCCAGTCTCTTAGATTCTTGCTCCTCACCACCTTCCTTCTCCACCTCTATTTCTCCCACCAGCGCCGGCTCCTCCGCTTCATGTCTCTTTTCTTCCTCCCCCCCCCCCGCCGAGGTGCCTAATTTTCCTTCCTCTTCTTGACCTCCCTCTTTTACCCTCTTCCCTTTGTTCTTAATCTCCTTCCCGTTCATCACCACCGGTCCCTTCACCCAAAACTTCATCCGTTGGATGTTCCATCTCTTTCGCCTTTCCTTTAAGTCTTCTGTTATTGTTGTTGAAGAGACTTTAGCCACCTTCTCCTCGGGGTCCTCCTCTCTTCCCTTCCTCTTCCAGTATTGCCATGCGGGAATCCTCACACACCACTCGCACATTTCTTAACACATGCGGGTTTATCGCCGGGTTGTGCACCTGAGATATCAGGGTGGAAGACGTGGCCGCCGAATCTCCGGTGGACCCAAACCTTCCATCCCATAACTCATTCCCCGGCCAGCTGTTCCCATCCCACGCATATGTCGTCACCAGATAATGCTCTCCTTTTCCCAGTATTAGGTAGGGCGCTCTTCTGGTTGAGATCACTTTCACCCCTTTGCCCTCCAAGATGTTTACATGGTCCTTGAAATACTCCTCCACTCCCTCCATCCATAGTAGCTCCAGGACTGCAATATTGCCCCCTTCCGAGCCATATATTTCCAACGCTACATACAAACATTCCCTTAACACCCTGTAGAAGACACCGTTCTGAGTCTCAGATCCCCGCCATACTCCTAGGCCAAACCCCACCACCTGCAGGTGGACCCCCCTTTGGACTTCTTTCGAGATTCTGTAAGCCTCCGAAAATAACATCTCGAGGACGATTCTGATTCTTTTTATTTCATATACAGTTACATATATCCCCTCTCCCTGTTTGACTGGCATTAGTCTCTCAGGGTTCGCTTCGGTCCCTTGGAAGTACTGCCTTATGAACCTCATCACAGAGTCATCTTTTGGGTTAGGGCTCATGTAGAGCCTGTCACCTCTTCCCATCCTTCTTAGGTTAGTCCCACCAATCCAACTATAGTACCTTCTCTTACCACTCCTTTCTCATCCGGTACCCCATGTTCTTGCGATCCCCCTTGTTGCGAAAACCCGTCTTTGACGATATCCCGATCAACCCAGATGCCACCACCTCATAATCTCTTAAGCATTTGACTTCCTTCCCCCGCTCCGCCGCTACCTGGCTATACCCTTGGGATCTGTACCCCAGTTCCGTACAGTATGATTCATCCCCCCATAGCTATACTTACACCTCTCCCTAAGTAGCCTTCTTATAAAACTATCAACTGTTTGTGCCTTGTAAAACTCCCTCGTTTCTACAGGTCTCCCGTGTGTCAGAAACTCCAACAGTGCCTCCATGAACCCATATGACCAACGATGGATTAATGTTCTCACCGAGCAGACGTATCGCATTACATCCTCCGTCGCCATCACTCTATTCTTAACAAGAGCCCCCATATCCACCGTTGGCAGAGGAATCTTACACCTCGCCAGATTATCCCAAAACTCTTTTCATCTCCTGCCTCCTTTATTTCCCCGCCTTCCTCTTTCTTCTGAACACTACCACTCCTATTCGGATTTATTGCCATCGCCTCGGCTATCGTTCTCCTCCCTCTAAAACTCTCCGCTCTCGCTAGGTTCCTCCTCCTTCTCGAGGGACAATTCCTGCCCCCTCGAGCCTTTCCGTCTCTACTCCCGGATCTCAGTCCATCCCTATTCTTGTCTCCCCCTTCTAGCCGTCCCAGTATTTTTGTTAGTACTCTAACCAAGTCCTTGATATCACTGTCCATAGTCGGTGTCATTAATCTGTCTGTCCAGCAGGAGTTGGTAAGTCATGCACTCCCTACTATTTGGTGCTTTACATTTGTCCTTCCCCCTATTGTGGCACGGAATGCACTTCCCTACTTTTTCTCTGCAGTCTTTCCTCTCATGGCCGGCCTGGCCACAACTGCCACAAACAGATTCCTTCTTAGGACAGTATTTAATCCTGTGGCCGAGGTCCATACACCGGTTGCACCTCGTAACCACCAGGAAGTCCTTAACTGAGACACTGGTGAACCGGAGATAAACTCGCTCCCCCACCAGCATCTGCCTTATCTTAGGGGAGACCTCCACCACATGGTCTGTTACCCTCCTCCCTCTTTTCCCTGTCCTGAAGCGGGGTTCAAACCCTGCCATAAATTCCGCCTTAGTGATCCGGCCCTCTAGGTTCTGCAAGTACACAACCTCCTTCAACTCGTCCTCTTTCATGTCCACAGGTACGTCATACACTGTAACCATCGGTCTCCTTCGTCTGGGCTCCTCACACTTTAGTGACTCGATGCCCTTCACCTTTTCTTTTATTTTGTCTAGGTCAGTCCCGTCCTTTGTTTCCACTACAACCGACTTGCCAGCTGGCCGGATGGACCAAATGTGAATCCTATCCTTAGCTGGGTTTATTGTACCCATGACCAAATTTTGTATAACCTTAGTTTCCTCACCCTTACTTGATGTAATGAACAACTTTGCCCCCTGTTAGTCTGGTCCTTCTCTATTCTCTGGGCCGGAGCGATCCTCTTCCCTGATCCCACGACGGATGCCTTGGATGTCCCCGCTGCAGCCATCTGCGCAAAGGTGGGACGCTGCACTTGCACAGCCTCTTCCACCCACTTCCTCTTCTCCTCCTTCCGCAGTCTCTCGTTCTCGGTCTTGAGTTCTTCAACTCTGCCCTCCAACTCTGCCATATCCAGTAGCAACATTGATGCGAAGTCTCTCATCTTTAGGATGCTGCCCTCTGGCGTCCTCTTCCTCTGTTTCAGCATCTCACATAGCTGACTGAGCCTTTTCGCCCATTCCCTTGCTTTCGTCTTTCCCTCTCCTCCCCTCTCACTGACTTGTCGTCTTTTTCTGCTTTCTCGGCCTGGCCTTCACTGGCCTCTTTTCTTTGCCCCTTTCTTCCTTCCCCAGCCCTACATCCTCATCATCCTCCGCAGCCGCTTCCAGGGCCTTTCTGAAAGAAGCTCTCTCTGCTGACCTCTGCTCTGGCGTCAAGGCGTGTATTCTTCCACCATATTTCTTCCTCCTTTCCTCGAAATCCTCATACTTCAGTACCCCACTCACTGAGCCCTCTGAATCCGAGCTACTCTCCGCCTCCACATTCTTAGTCCTTTCAACCCTTTCCTTCCCTGGGTCCGGCCGCTGTTTCTTTCCCTTGGTTCCCCCATCCGAGCCACCAGAGTCTGAGCTGACCCTGTAGCTCACCGGCTTCCTATTTCGAGGTTCCTTATTCATTGTTCTTAATTAATTAGGGTTACCTCACTCCCGAGCATCTCCTAAGCGTCCAAGCAGCCACTAGAGACCGGTCTAGTTTCCTCAGACCCTCAGGAACACTCCAGATTCAGTTCCGAACCCAATCAAGGCAAGATCCAGAGTTCACTATTTACCCCCTTTTTACACTTTTCCGCGGTTACACCACTGTAAGACGCTAGTGTTTTGCCTTATTTGGTCTTCGGAAGCACTCAGGGCTCTTTATGTGCCCTATTTCGACTCAATAACCCGCTTTTCCTGAAAATTCCCCTTTTCCGATTTTCCTCTCTTACGCCACTGGAACTGATTGATCTTAAAATTTCGCACCTTTCCGTGCTGTCCAAGGCTTGTAACCCTCTGTATTTCAAGAGTTATTAAGTTTGAAATTTTGTTCCCAGTGGTCCAACACACTACTTTTGGTCCAAGTGTACCGAGAGGTCCCGATAAATACTTGGCCGACACGTGCCACACTTGACCCAGATTTACCCCAACTTAAACCCTAAATAACTCGGCCAATTTCGGTCCTATTTAGACCCTTTTTAAAAACACTTTTCTTGATTTTTCGCCCTCTTTCACTACCTCCTTTCAAAATTCCAAAATTCACCCTCCTTCACCCCTAAACACTCACACGGTCATAACTTCTAAAGTATCAATCCGATTTTCAAAATTCCACTTTCACTGTCTTCCGCACTTCCTACTGAACAATCTGTATACAAACTTTTCTTCCGCACTATAATTTTAACCGGTTTTACGATGTTGTTTCCGAGAGCTTCTCCGGACACGTCCGCTCCCGACCGGCACAGCTGGACAGCTGGTTAGGGACAACAAAAAATGGACGCTTCCAAGAAAATCGATCTATCTTGATACGAAACTCTACCTTACTTTCAACCAAGATAGTCTGCCCATTAGCCACCGCGTACCTCTTAAGAGAAATAGAATAATAATTGACCTTAGTTTTACCTTCTAACTTGCGCACGAACTTCTGGCAAACAAAGGAATGACTGGCCCCATTATCTAATAGAGCAAATCAATACTCCTTGCCTACCAGGATCTCAATCACAGGGGAGGGGACGCGTGGTTTAACACGAGCGGGCGCGACAGACCCACGACTACAAGTTTCCCGCCCTACACTGGCTCTGCAAGTGACCTAGCCTCCGGCAACTTACACGCGAAAGGTCCCGGGGTGCACGGTTGCTAGGGCCAGAAGGCCTGAAGCTATTCCTGGGAGCATTAGTGCCGCGATCACTCGGTGGCGCAGCCGCTAAGGACAAGGCCGTATTCATGGGCACGGGAGTCGAACCCGTGCGTCCGTGGGCTACAGCCGCAGGCGCATGCGCAACCAAAAATTCCTGTTCTGAGAGCAAGGTGTTTTATATGGAAGACGCCAGAGAGAGGAGTTCTTGTACAGTACAGGGCTTACACGTGAACACAAAATGTCGCCGGGTAAGGGGGGGATACATTCTCGAGTATAATACCCACAATCTGACGCTCCCCCAGGCCACTATTGAGAACTTGAGCTGCCTCAGTAATAGATAAAATGAAGTCTCTCATAGATTCATGGGAATACTGGAATCTGTGTATAAATTCCTTACATAATCTTTCTCTCGCCCTACTAGGTAACAATGCTTCCACAACGAGGTCGGTAAGCGATCTCCAAGATAGGCGGTTCTGAATCCCCTGCGAGAACAACTGGGTCAAAAACCCTGAAGTTTTAGACAAACAGAGAATTAAAAACTCAGTATCACTAGCTAATTTCAGACAATACGTTCTGTTGACCTCGATCATGAATTTAAATAGGGCGACGTGATCCTGACTGTCAAAAACAGGGATGCGACTCCAGAAGTATCTTATTCTGACATTTCACTAATGCAGGGGACAGGGGTGGAACGGTCGATGCAAGGAGGGGTGGATTATCGCTCTCATTACTGTCCATAACTAAGTCAGTCTCAGCCTCCCCAGTCCCGCTAATCTCCCCACACAGTTTAGATCTGAGCTCACCCACAGTAGCATTGGGAGGAAGGCAGACGCCCCTTGATGTTAGCTCGGCCACCAGCTGGTCTTGGCTCAGAAGATAGACACCAGTCTTAGTCGTTGTGAAGGTAGTCTTGGCAGCTTCAGGAGTGATCGCCATGGTCACAGACGTCATAAAAAAATAAACAAACACAAATCATTACAAAGATCAATTATATCAAATACTCCAGATGAGAGGGTCCTACTTTCATTCCCAACATCCTATAGCATGCCCCACTCCCCTCAAAGAGAGCAGAGTGGCGCAGCTTCTCTCTTGTAACCCCCCCCCCCTTTATTTATACAACAAATAAAAGTCAGGTTGGTCACAAAAGAGTTTATTTATTTCCAACAATAACAATACTCAATGAGAAAGAGTGGGACAAGCCCAGCGTTAGGCGCAGACATCAGCACAATAAGGCCATAATATAGTTATACACAAACAAGTGGTTAGGGGCACGACCCCGAGTACAAAGATGGCCGTCTAAAGGACCCACAGCATTAAGATACATTGAAATTGACCATCGTACAAATCCGTAGCGTATAATGGTAATAATTGAAGATCCAAACAATAACCCCAGTACTAATGATAATCATAAGATATAAACTACTCGCCATCAGCGACTTCCAATAACTGACGTGTAAGGCAAGGTGCCCACTAAGAAGTTCCCCACTACAGCTATTCAAAACCCCACAAAACAGAGCCAATATCCATTATAATTTGGGGGCTTTCAGAATTCAGTGACTTAGCCACAAACAAACTAATAAACTAATTGCGCGGGCTCGCGACCCCTGAGTTGACTAACTAAGCTTAGACTAATAGGAGTTCTAACTCCCCAGCAATGATTAGTAACGTAATCAGCCAACATGATTATACCAAACAATTTAGCAAATACCCTGAATATCAAACATGGCGACGATAATGGTTTCAAAACAATCCGTGAAGCGGATGAGATACGCTAGCCTGAATAGTAATTTCTTTGAGTCCAGGTCGCCCCGCCATGATCTCTACAAAAAAGGCCTGCAGCCTCAATATAAAATAAACAAAGTTAAATCATAAATAAATATCGCCCAAACAGTAATTTTGAACAAATCCAGGCCAAACAGAATTTTGAAGTAAAATAACCTAAACCCACACTAAGTGCCTCACCTAGAGAATGTGGAGAAATGCGTCCCATGGCTATAGAGTCCTGCCATTATATACACATAGGTAGAGTCACGTGTTCTCATAGCGCGGGAAGCAGAGCTGGGAAAAGGGGGAAGGGAGTGCACTGTTCTGGAATAACCTCCCATATTCCGGGCGTAATTTCAAATCGCGCACCGCCCGATGACCGTTGATATCACTGCACTGTTGCCGGTGCACACGGGTCTGCGCATGTCGATCGTCTCTTGTTTCCTCTTGGAGTGGGGGTAGGCCTAGAGGTGTAACCTCGGTCATGGTTACTCGGCTCAGTTGAAAACAAACCGGGCCGCGAAGTGTGTGTTGTGTGGAGCCTCGTGGAGTCGCCAAATGGAGACAAAGTTGGTGAGTCAAACCACGCCTTTTCCTTTCATGTTGTGACTATGTCACAAGATTGATATCAGATATGCCACTAAGGATGCCTTTCGAAAATAGAAATGTGTGCCAGATCGGGATTTATTGCAGTTTCGAATGGAGTGCCGTAAATGTTTGCAAAATCTTGTATCGAAGATTATGATACACTCACCTCTGAGCTACAAATTGACAAAATCAATTTCATGCTTTGACCCTGCAGTAGCCATCAATACAGAAACCGCCAACAAATGCTTATCTTATGCCTTGCAAATTTATGTGGAAAGTAATTGGATGACTGGCATGACAGCTGATAAAGTTGATTGAGAATACAAAAAAGTACTGTCCATATCAGCTGTGAAAGACAATCTAAAAACCTTTAACAAGAGTGAAAACCGCCTCGACTATTTTTGGCTAAAACTCTTGAAAACTAACAGTTTTTATTAAACTAAACATTTGAAAGCTTTCCTTAAGATGGTATTAATTATTTCACATGGCAATGCCCCTCTGGAGAGAGGGTTTTTTATAAACAAGGAATGTATTGTGGAAAATCATAAAGCAGAATCATTAATGGCACAGAGACATATTTTCGATGCAGTAACTTTTGCAGGAGTGGAGGCAGTCATAATGTCAAAATAACTTATTCATTCAGTGCATAATGCCCATTCACGATACAAAGAAGCTCTCCAAAGAAATCAACAGGAAAATGAAGCAGCACAAAAATTCCTCAATGAAAAAAAAATCAGCTAAGGCTCTAAAAGAACTAAAAGATAAAAAAATAAAATTGATGTAAGACACAACCAGGGAAGTTGCAGTGATAGATAAACAAATGCAAGCTCAGAATGTTCAAGTCCTACATTAAAAGTTTATCTTTGGTCACGTTAACTGTTTACGTTGTATATTATAGGCTATGTATTTTAATTGTATTTCTTATTTTTAGTAAACGGTATAATACTTGTAGGCCTTATGTTTGTAGGTGTAGTCTACGAGCCCTAATGTAGGCCTACTTTAGAATACTGATAAGTTTATTTACTACTGCTCTACTTTATAGAAATAAATATTTCAAACATAAACAATTGTTTGTATGTTATTATGTGTCACTAGGAATCTATCTTTGTCTAGTCTACTCATATTAATTTAATTTAAACCTTGTTATGAAAAACACATGTTTTTGGATAGTTATTCTTATTATGATTATTACATAGAACAATGTTGATTTTATCAACATTAAAAATAAACACATATTCCTTGTAGTTTGAGCATGTAGTTTCCTTACCATAATATTCATGTGAAGTGAACCTTATAATTAAAGGTGCGATCTAGAAGTGGCACTACTATTATTTTAACTTTTCTTACATTTTATAAACAATATTGTCAAATCAGCTTCTTTATTTCTGTTTTTATTTATTTTTCTATTAAATGCACTGACTTGTTTTAAATATCATTACGATTTTACTCATAGTGCTTAATGCTTACCACCTAAAGTTTAAAGTTAAAAATCTCAAATCATTTTAAATCATAAATAATGAAACTCTCTCAGGTATATTGGACAGGACCACATTACTCTTTAGGCCATTGACACATGTTAAAATCATCTAATCCTTCACAGAGGGACACCATTTAAGATTGTGTATGCATCTGAAAAAAGTATATACTAATCAGTGATCTCAATAAAATCATGTTTTTAATGCACTTAATATTCATGTACACTGGTCCATATTGGCTCTGGAAAACCTGTAAAAGGCAGGGAATTTCACTGGACACCCTGTTCTAGCTAGTAATTGCTGTCCATTTTAATTTACAAAAACTTCAAATTCATTGACTATGAAGTTATACTTGTTTAAATCAAACATAAGAAGTGATGCTGTTTTGAAATTGGTACACAAATTCTCGGCTCATTGGTCGTAACCATACTCTTTAGTCTCGTCAAGTAAAGTGTTACCAAACCTAGCTCTGATATCGTCTTGTTCATAAATATCGTGATAAGGTTCTGGTTGCAAACATCGATATCGGGTCAACTGTGAAAACTTTCCTATTAACAGTTTCCTCTAAGTTTGGTTTTAATTATGTAGTAACATTTTAAAAAATATTGTTATAAAATTTAAAACCATAACTTCTCTTTAATTTGTATTTGACTTAATTTACATTTTATAAGCTTTTCATCATTTTTGCTACACATTTGAAAGTTCAATGTTTGCACATTTTAAAATAAAATGTGTATATCAATGTTTTCTTCTAAAATGGTTGCATGTAACTGTTTGTGTTTCAGTCGCAACAAAGAAAGTGGCTCTGTGCTGTCTTCTACATATCAGCTCATCTGTTATCACCTGGGCTCTGTCGCCAAGGGTTCATTCCTTGTAACTCTGGTGAAGCTGCCGCGCCTCATACTCACATACATTGATATGAAGTAAGATTATCTTTTGTCAAAGTACTACAATCTTCAACCTAGGTTTAATTCCATCAAAATTCATCAGGAGGTAGTATAAAATGTGCAGCACAACTTCCTAAAAGAGTAAACCAAAAAAATAAAGGAGAAAACTGTATTTTTCTCTTTTCATTGTAAAAGTCAAATTGTGTTTGTTCCTTTTATATTTTTCTATCCACTATTCCTATACCTTCTTCCAAATATATATTACAAAGTACTAGTACTATAGTGTGTTTGTGTCCATGAATGTATAGCAGTGTACCGATAGTTAGAGGTTGATAGAACCAAGATTAACTCGAACTATACAGAATAACATGGGGAACTACAGCGGTGTGTCGATAGTTCAAGGTGGATATAACCAAGATTAACTCGAACTATACAGAATAACATGGGGAACCACAGCGGTGTGTCAATAGTTCAAGGTGGATAGAACCAAGATTAACTCGAACTATACAGAATAACATGGGGAACTACAGCGGTTTGTCAATAGCTCAAGGTGGATAGAACCAAGATTAACTCGAACTATACAGAATAACATGGGGAACTACAGCGATGTGTCGATAGTTAGAGGTTGATAGAACCAAGATTAACTCAAACTAAACAGAATAACATGGGGAACCACAGCGTTGTGTCAATAGTTCAAGGTGGATAGAACCAAGATTAACTCGAACTATACAGAATAACATGGGGAACTACAGCAGTGTGTCGAGTGTCGATAGTTCAAGGTGGATAGAACCAAGATTAACTCAAACTATACAGAATAACATGGGGAACTACAGCGGTGTGCCGATAGTTTAAGGTGGATAGAACCAAGCTCAACTCAAACTATACAGAATAACATGGAGAACTACAGCGGTGTCTCGATAATTCAAGGTGGATAGAACCAAGATTAACTCGAACTATACAGAATAACATGGGGAACTACAGCGGTGTGTCGATAGTTCAAGGTGGATAGAACCAAGATTAACTCAAACTATACAGAATAACATGGGGAACCACAGCGGTATGTCAATAGCTCAAGGTGGATAGAACCAAGATTAACTCGAACTATACAGAATAACATGGGGAACTACAGCGGTGTGTCGATAGTTCAAGGTGGATAGAACCAAGATTAACTCGGGACTACACAGAATAACATGGGGAATATTAGCAGAGATGGGAGTAGTGAGTTAAAGAACAGTTAAGGGGGAAAAGTATCTAGACATTTTTTTTTAAAAGTGCCGTGTCCTACTATCTTTTTGGGTTATACGCTATCTAAACAATAAAAAATAAGCGTTTATACACAATACAATGACTGCATAATAAGAACAGAGTCAGTAAATAAAGCCTCTGGTAAAATTTCTGTACTTCTTGCAATAGATTTCTTGCAATTGCCCAATGAAGATAAATCATATGCATATCCTGAAGGCTGAATTTTATAGTTAAATGTCAACTAGGCCTAGTCGAGATCCCGAACTTCAAAAAACTCAATGTGGATATGATAAGAGCTGCATGTGAAGTAGATATACAATAGTTATACAGGGTGCTGAGAGTGATTTGGAAGGAGAACAAGGTAGCAGAAGACTGGAAAGAAGGAGTTATAATACCTATTATCAAGAAAGAAGATAGGAAGAGGTGTACAAATTATAGGGGGATAAAGCTGCTGTACCACTGTACAAAAATATATGAGAATATACTGGAAAAGAGAATAAGAAATAAAATGAAAGGGAGGGGGAAAGAGGGAACAGAGTTCTACTATAGACTTAATCTTTGACATAGAACAGCTGATGGAAAGTACGAATGAATATGGGAAAGACTTGGTAATGATATTTATGAATATAGAGAAGGCAGGTGATAGCATGGATATAAATAAAAAGTGATGGAGGAAGCCGAAGTGGAAAGAGGAGTTGTAATGAGAGTGGAAAGAATATATGAGGATAACAGGAGTTGTTTTAAGACGGAGAGTGGAAGGGCGGAATGGTTCCAAATAAAAAATTGAGTGAAACAAGGGAGTGCTCTTTCATCATTATGGTTTTTAATGGTAATGGAAATGGCCAGGAATAAAATAATAGGAAAACTCAGGGAGGAAAGAATGAAAGTCATGATGTTTGCTGAGGACTTGATGATATGGAGAGAGAAGGAGGAAGTACAGGAACAACTACAAGAATGGAATGAGGAAGTGAAAGAGTGTGGAATTAAATTTAGCATGATGAAGTGTGACAAGAAAGAGGGTATGGCTGGATGGAGTAGAGCTGAGAAAAGTACAGAATGTAAAATATCTTGGAAGCAGGATTGAGGAGAAAGGTGGATGCAGGGAGAGTTATTATACAGGTGTGTAAGAGACCTGCTATGGAGAGTTATTATACAGGTGTGTAAGAGACCTGCTATAGAGAGTTGTTCTATAGGTGTGTAAGAGACCTGCTATGGAGAATAGAAGCGCCCTGGAAGTGTAAGGAATCCAGGAAAGAGTGAGGGTATAGGGAACACATAAGATAGTGGAGGAAGCAAGACTGAGACTATATGGGCATATATTGAGGATGGAAGAAAAAGATGAGAGGAGCAGATAACAGTAAGTGTGCAAGTGAGAGGAGAAGAATGAAAGCAATTTAAACTAACCCGGTCACAGGCTGGAAACAGTTTATTATGATAATGATGATGATCCATCTCTTATATCATTGTTAGTTTTTGGAATGGAATCCATTTGCTTTTGTATCTTAGATAATAGTAGTTGGATAAACCAATATTTTCTTTTAAGTCCAATAGTGCTTTTTGTGAGAGGTTTAGTAACTAAAGTATAAAAGGTAGACAGCCACACTAGCTCAGTCGAGAAGGTTTTTGGTATTTTCATGGACAAGTCTGTGGCTCATTTTTATTTATTTGAATTAACTTTAATATCCTGATCGTTTATTGTATAAGTAGGTATTAAAATTTACACCGTGATTTTTTTTTTATTATAAAATATATTTTTAAAATATATCCATACCAAAAGAGTTGATTGACACACAATAATTATAAAAGCTGCGTTAGACCTATGTATTTTATTTTGCTTTACATCAAAACCTTACTCAACACTTGTTAGACAAAATATTATTTAGATTTTATTTTAAAAAAAATTACTATTTAAAAATAAATAATATTCTAATTTTGTGAACTTTCTTTCATTAAAAAATCCTAAAAGATAACAGAATTTAACTTTATTGTCAAGAGCTCTAAATTGCAACCTAGTCAGAGTTTTTGTCTCTTTTCTCGACCCTATCTGGGATCAAGCTTCTAATTTCATTGTTCTTTTTGTTGGTTTTTTATTGGAATGAATGAAAAGTCTAAGTTAAAACCTGAAAACTAAATATAAGCCTAAAGTGTAAAATTATTTTCAAATATTCTTCCTCTCTTGTTCTCACTGGAAATAGAATTTTCCCGCCCAAAATTTCATTCCTGCGCAGGCCTCTACCCTTCCCTGCTCTCTTACATTACCCTAATAGAATACTCTAAAGCTAGATTAACCATTGTTGGTATATTTTGTTGAAATCCACACTGATGATCCGCAATTATTTCCTCTGCACATTGAGTCGATCTCAATAAAATCATGTTATATAACATTTTATAGCAAGTTGGTAGTAGTTCAATACCTCTATTGTCATTACACTCTGGTTTATCTCCATTTTTGAAAATGTGTATTATAATACCTCCCTTCCATTGTTCCATATGGAACATATCAACTTATGAATTTTATTTTCTGACAATTCACCACCTCCCTTTATTAACTCTGCTGGAATTTAATCTAAACTTGGAGGTTTATGGTTCTCTAACTTCGTAACAGCTTCTTTGACCTCACTAATAGCCTTCTACTCAAAACCTCTCTTGTATCTTCCATCAAGTTATCAATCTCATATTTCATTTAATTAGCTGTAGCCTGATAACTTTTCCTATATCCGTTAATACAAAAATAAAGTTCCCTGATTTGGTTATTTTGATCCGTCTCGCTAATGTTACCCTTTAAATACTGTTTTTGTTTTTGAATATGGCACTGGCCTTCCTTCCTGCATTGCTAATTGTGTTTAAGCTCAATACAATAGGACTATAATCCTAATTTCAATATACAATTAATTGGTTAAAACATACATATTATTTATAAAAGTTAATTACTCCATTGAGAGAGAGGAAATATTAATAATAGAGAACTTCAACGCATCAAGTCAACAGGAATTTATTTATCAACCTCTAACTCCACACTAAACCACCCTTATAATTTGCACACAAGGAGATAGTTAATTGTGCAAGTGAAATTTTAAATATCTCATCTAAACATTGAATATGAACCAGTAGCTTTATTCACTCCATTTGGCAGGTTTTCATGTTAGTCGCTATACTGGTTGATGGCAGCGATATATCCATGTGAACTGTAGCAGCATCGCTAGTTATCACGTGTGTCTGGGGGGTTGCCCAGATATCTTTTGATTGGTGTTCTAGGCTATAATTGTAGTGATCTTTCAATTTGGTAGAATCTAGTTTTGTGTGTCCTAGCGCATAGGTTTGAATGGTTGTCTGAGATTGTCGAGAACATGTGTGAGCTCAGCATTGGCGATGGCGTGCCTTTAGCATCATGGGTGCAACAATGGCTAGTACAGTGTGTTAGTTGTCAAAGTGTGTTAATGTTATAAGAACCATCTAAAGACACTTGCCATGTGCGTGTGAAAAAAGTGTTGATGTGTGACACTTGATTAGAGGATTTGTGGACTTAGATTAAAATTTAAAATTTAGTTTAGGATTCAAAGATACAAACTCCTTCAAGCGCCTGATTCACAGCCGAATCCCAACCTTATGCCAAGATGACAGTTTTTGTTCTAGTCCACTTCTCTTTAATAAACATAATCATTCGGCCATTCATTCAATCAATCTATCCTAGATGAACTAGCAACCTAGAGTCTCACGAGTGTGTTGGATAGTTAAATGATGATTCTGCATGTTACTTCGAACATTAAAGTAGGAGTGCAACATATGTGTATAACCTGAATGAGCAGTAATACGTGGTGCTAAAATAAATACAAAAATAGTAGGTAGTAGAATCAATATTACATTCCCTATTGTGTGCTTTTTCCCCCCCCCTTAAGTGGCCTTTTTGCTGCTTCTATTCCATATTTTTATTGCTTAATTGTCTGAATATTTTTGGTGCCTAAAATCACTGTACATTTAATTGATTTTGATAAGTGAATTAGTCAAATGATCTCCATATTTGTGTTTGTGCAGGTTAAAGCGAGAGAAAGAAGCGGGTTCGTCTTGCGCCCATTGTGGTTTGCGCTGCTGCATTTGTTGTTTGTATTGTTTTGAAAAATGCATCAAGTTTATGAACCAAAATGCCTACACTGTGATAGCTATGGAGGGGCATAGTTTCTGCACTTCGGCCAAAATAGTAAGAAAAATTATTTAGTTTTGTAAATATTTAAACACTAATACACTTATGAATAGTAATATATTAAAAAAACAATTATAATTTTTCATTAATTTATGTAACATTTTGTTTTCTATTGACACGTTATTATTGTGCTCTGGTAGCTTAACTTGCTTTGCAGTTTGAAATTCTAAGGTTTTGCATCGAGAAATAATTTAAAAATGCAGTTGCCCATAACATCATGTAAATGTAATCATGTAATCTTTAAAATATCAAATTCGGAGTTTGATTTCTTTTAAATCTGGAATCTGAATGTTTTTCAATCCCTGAATATTATTGAAAATTCAAAGGAACCATTTCTATAAAAACATAAATATTTATTTCGGCTAAAAGTAGGTGTCTTATGCTTGGGTCTTTTCATTTGAGTCGAACTCGGCACTAACATTTCAAAAAGCTCGAGTCGAGTTTGAAACATTCAGAATTTTAAAATTTTAAGTATTTATTTATTTTAAAAGTAAAATAATGTATTTAAAATATCACCAAACGGCAAACATAAAATATAAAATATTATATCTTTAAAATTTGATATTTTAAAAATACAGGTATATGAAAACATCACAATGATCTTGAAATAAGAATGCCACTCATTTTTATAAATAAATAGTAAATATGTTTGAAAAAATATATAAATTAGAAAGAATTTAAAAAGGATAGTCAAATATAAGAATACCACTCGAATAAAAATATAGTAGAAAAATAATTAAATGGTAACAACACTCGTTTCTTTATATAACTTACATTAAAATTACACTAGCAATTATAAAATAATAATAGGTATGATTCACCAAACCTACCTTATCTCACTTTTATCTTAAACTATACGTTTATTAAAAATGTGTAAGATTTGGGAAATGAAATAATAAGTCTATACATTGTTGTAGAAACACTACTAAAGATCATAAATAAAATATACACAGCTACTTACTCTATGGCATTAGGAACTAAACACACTTGTACAGAAAAATTGAAAAAAGAGAAATATCATTGTCCACCAAAGAGCATAAGAATCAAATTCATTTTGGAAGATCTGAATTATAAGAGGTGTGTGTGTGTGTGCGTGCGTGCGTGCATGCGTGCATGTGTAAAAACTTAGAAACTATTGGTTTTATGAAAATATATTTTATTTATCTTTATTAGTACTACAATTTTACAATGATAAATTATATTTTATCTCAAATAGTTGTGGAGAATTGATCGAAATTGGAAAATTTATTTAATGTAAAGTACCCTCAAAGTCATTTTCATGGGAAAATGGGAGTTTCCATCTTGTTGATAATGATAAACAGAGTCTAAATATCAAATTTAATCAAAATCGTTAGAGCGAATTTTGAGAAAATTGATTTTTTATCTTTTTGTCCATCAGTAAACTAGCCTTAATTTCATAGTTGGCTATTTAATTCCAAAAATCCCTTGGGGTACCTTATGAAAACCCCCAAATACCAAGTCTTAGCCCAATCAATAAAATAGTTTTGTCTCTAGCCTAGATACAGACAGACAGCATTGCGAATACCACTTTTTTGGTTTCAGGGGGGTCATGAAACGTTGACATTTATTAAAATCTTGAGTTAGATTTTTTAGACAATCCCGAGGTGTCAAGAGAAAGTAAGAAGTTTATTGAATTGACATTTTAATTAGAAAATATCCCCCCAAAATATGCTTCCCTAACTTTATTTACCCTATGACCAAATGTAAAAATCACAAACAGAATTTGAAATGTTTCATAATTCATTTATTAGTCCTCAATGTAACAATCGTGAATGACCACGTATTTTGTTCCAATTCCATTTCTCTCTGTGCAGTTGCACTTGTGTGTTGTATGGGATTTTGCTAGACATGTTTATCTTATTGGGATATTTATTTCGTTTAAATTTTTAATGCTTGTAAAAGTTGATTTTCAAACTTGAAAATGAAAAATAAGTCTGTCAAAATATTTCAAGTAAATAATATGAAATAATAAATACATTTTTTATTTAAATGTGTTAAGTTTGGTAAATATTTATTGCAATGTTGATCAGCACGGGTTAGCCAACATAATTATTAGAGATGGGCCACTCGAATCCACCGAATCCTGACAAGTATTCGAGATTCGGGGATTCGGTGTTTGCTGGATTCGATGATCGAATCTTTCAACTCATAAACAAAGCATAATATGTTGGATTCAAAATTTACTCAGGCCTACCTGAAAAGCACAACTTAATCCGTAATATTTATTTTGTCATACAAAAGAGATAAACATGAATAAAATCTTATGTGCCTAGTACCCTCCCCTCCCAACCGTAATTTGGACTCGACCGTTTTGGCACATGCTCACGTCTAAAACTTTCACCTCACGAACAATCTTGTAAATATTTTAATAAACACATCAAAACTCTTCAAAAACTGAAAATCAAAACTAGAATTACAAATAAACTCGAAATAAATTAAACAAATTACGGCTTTTTTTAACAGAAATAAGAACACATTACGAATGATACAAAGTCAGCTGCCATTACACACAATATAAAGTCAGTCGCCATGACGTATATTTGTTTACTCGCCTGAGTGATGATTAAAATAAAGATACTGCTAATTCTTACTACCCAACTGGTTTTAATTATCTACAACTATGTAAAGAACCCCAATTTATTGCATACAATCCTTAAGTTAGACATTTTGTTGGGTCTCATGGAAAATAAATACTGTCAACAGTCGGACAGTGATAAAACTGTTTATTTATCCCTAATGGCCTACGTATCGTATAGCGATTGTTTGTTTAGAATCGATTCAGGTAATCTGATCACTTATTAAGCGCTCTGAAGTTTTAAGAATCAAATAACGCCTTGATAATCCATTACTTGTTTTTAAATTGATTTTAACTTAGAGCTTATTATTTTTTTAAAATATGTTATTGAAGTAATTGTGGAAATATTCAAACGTAGTCCTGCCTTATAAAAATGGGAATGAACATATTGTAGTCGAAAATATGTTTGTGTTTTAAATAGAATGTATTCTCAGAAATTGATATATCACAATTTTCTACGCAAAAATAGATAATGGGTATAAAAGAAAATAATAATAAAACATAAGCATTATTGAGTTCACTATTTCCAATGTATGTTTAATTGTTAAGCATGTTGTTTTAGTCTTTATTAAAAATATCCGTTTTTATTTTTATTTTTGCTACAATAAAATATCCTTTAATGATGATAAAAGTTGATCAAAGGATATTTAGGCCTAATCTGTTTATTTCACATGTTTTTTAGAAACTTAATCCATTCTAACAACACTTTTAAAAATAACTAAAAGACACTCAAATGTTGATTGATTTGATTTTTAAACATTAATATGAGTCTAGATTAACGAAACTAATGAAAGTTTTGTAAAACATATTACTAGCGTTTATCTTCCATTCTAATATGAACGTTTCTTGTCTTAGAATCAATGGCTTCTTAGAATCACAGTTCTTTTCACGATGTTTGACCACACTTTTGTTTTTACTTGGCAGCCCCGTATTTAAGTTTGACCGTTGGCGCATTCATCAATTCCTTTGGAGTATAAAGTGGTGTGGGTGTTTTCACGCGCTTCCCACAAGAAGCCACGGTTATTTCACTTTAGTGATGCTTGCTCAGTGAAAACTAGGAAGTTTTGTTTGTATCCTTGTAAGAACCATATGTAATAAGTTGTGTTGTTGTGTTTCGTTTGAAATTTTGTCAAATGAAACACAAGGTTATTGTGCATGCACAAGAACATGGAATAGAACTGTAGGTCGACATTTTGACATAGGCGAAGTAAATATTTGTCGTTGGAGAAATGATTGTTATTTCATATTTTCGTGTAAAGCAACAAACAAGTGTTTTGCAGTGTCCAAGAAAGGAAGATTTCCACACGTTGCTGAAGCTGTTGTACGTTTTGTACCGAAAACACGTGGAAAAGGATTACCCATCACTCAACAAGCCATGCAATTTAAAGCCAGAGAAATTGACAAGTCCCTTGGAATAGAGGATATAAATTTTAAAGGCAGTCGTGGCCTGTATTGTGCGTGCACAAAAAATGTATGGATGAAGGCGGAGTTTATGGAAGACTAGCTATATGTTGTTTGGAATAGACGTCCTGGAAGTCTTCGTAAACCACCTAGCATGCTAGTACTTGATGTATTACGTGGCCATCTAACCGAATAGGTCAAAAATAGAATCATACTAAAATATGGTAACTTGGTTGTGATTCCTGGTGACATGACTAGCCAATTGCAACCCCTCGACGTTTTAGTCAACAAACAATAAGGATTACTTGAGAAAGGAATATGAATCCTGGCTGTTGACTGACAACCCTCTGCCGACACCTTCCGGAAAATTAAGAAAGCTTGGAAGCTAGTCCCATAAAGAATAGTGCAACATTCATTCAGAAAATGTTGCATCACCAACACTCTTGATGGCTCAGAAGATGAGGTATTATGGGAGAATGGTGATAAAGACTGATATTGATTCACAAGGAAGTGAATAAGATAATGCCTGTATTGGGTTGTTAGTTAATTGAATTCTGTAATAAAAACATTTCTTAGTTATAAGATTGCTTTTTTTTCTGTTGGTGGTACCTGAAAAATTAAGGTGCGTCTTACAATCAATGGCGTCTTAGAATCCTAGATATACAGTAACTAATACAAGTTTTACATATCGTAACTTTGAAAACATTCAAAATAATATATTCTTAATGTTAATATTTTTATTTAATTGAAATATTTATTTTAGAGAGGGACTCTGTAACAATATTAAAAATAATAGTTTTTCAATTATTCAATGATCTCATTAGCTATTTTTAGTTTCATTTCTTTGTAGTGGCAATGCAAATTCAATTGAGGATAATTTTAAATTTAATAAGTTTACTGTTTGAAAGTAGTTTTATCATGTTATTAAAATGAAATTCAATATTAATTTTAACAATTTGTCAAGTTACCTAATGATTTATAATTGAAAGTGCCACTATCGTCTAAATTAAATAGTCTCTGCTTTCTATTCCACATACATCAAGGGAAAGTTACAAAGTGATGATCCTACACAAAACTTTCGAGATCAATCTTGAGCTTAAATGACAAGCTCAGCTCGAAGCTTGAAATTCGAGTACTTGCAGAGCCCAAGCTAAAAGTAATATTTCCAAGTTAAAAGCAAACTTTTTCTATCATAACTAGCAAAGTTATATTGTTTGTCACTGTTAAAAGCACATAATACCAGAAACACAACTTTTTTGGGGGACCTATTTATGATTTTGTGTTTGGCACATTAAAATTACTATACAAACCTATTTGAAGTTCATTGTGGCCATTTTAAATACTTAACTGGCATTTTCCATCCATCACTGTTTCCAGCCTGGGGCCTAGGTCAGTTTTTATTCAAGCCATATGTCTGCCACTACCGTCTTGCTAGGCCTGTGGTAGCTTCATGCCTTATAATACAACTTAAGACCAGGACAAGCACAACATCCAGTCGCAGGAATTTAATCTATCACTGTGAAAGGGTAAACCCATATTTTCATCACTAATAAATTTTTGGTCATGCCGGGAATCAAACCCGGGACCCCTATTTCAGTAGGCAGACACGCTATTGACTGAACTAAGTGGACTGAAATATGATTTAACCATTTTAAAACTACATCTATTTTTACCGCTAGCAGCTATCTTTATAGTTTTTTGTCAGCTGAGATTCTAGAAAAAATACCACTGATCTGTTAAAGTTTTCTCCTTAACAATCTGATTTCGAGATTTGTTTTTAAAGTTATGAAATTCTGTTTTATTATAAACATCAGCAAATGTGTATATACACTATTAACATTTAAAATATGTTATTAAAACTCTTTCTTTGTTTACTGACTGGTGTACTTTTTTTACTCTTGAGTTGTGTTGAAGTTGTCCTAAGACTCCCAAAGACCGAGGTGGGAACTACTAAACAAATGTTGAAAGTGTTAGTGAGTCTAAGTCTCTTTGCATAAGATGTATGGGCTCAGTCATTGTCTTCTCTCTACTTGTTATTTGTGATGAATGAATGTTGAGGGAAAGGAACGTTGGTTCGAAGACAGCTTAGTGCTACCATATTACTATATTCTGTCGAATGTTAGTAAACTAATATTCTTTTAAATAATTGTTGTAGTTTATTGTGATTATTTTAAACTGTTAACCAAGATAGGTGATATATTTCTTAGAATCACATTTAAAATTGATTATATTAGACACTAATGCATAATTGTTGTGTTTTTCTCTCTTATTGTTGACTCTCCTATTATTTCAACAATCTTGCAGTAGACTGGACTACCAGTGGTTTGGAAGTCGGATAGAAGGAGAGTTTTTCCCATGTGATTGTGATTAATAACCATCCTCTTCTAAACGTGCATGCAAATATAAAATATATTATTAAATAACCATGTTTTTAAAATATCTATGCATGTGATAGTTTGTTATGTGGCTGTTTCTTTCAGGCGTTCGACGCTCTAGTGAGCAATGCTCTGAATCTGGCAACAGTGAATAGTGTGGGGACTTTATCTTGTTCCTTGGCAAGTGTATTGTGACTGCAGTCACTGGGTTTGTCGGACTGCTCCTCATGAAACAGAATCCTCATCTGCATTTCTATGCCACACCCACTCTCTTCATTTGCATCTTTGCTTTCTTCATCGCACATTCTGTTATCTCTCTTTATGAGGTAAGTGACACATTACTTAAATAAATCTGTACGAAGCTAAGATTTTAAATTTCAAATGAAAATACAATATTAATATACTAATTCAAATCTCTTCCAAATATATTAGATTAACTAATTTAAAAAAAAATTCTTTTTATATCAGAATCAAATATTTTATAATGAAATTGTTTGACTCAATTCAAAACTTTAATTTTTTATTTTTATGTTTTGTGTCATACAGTATCTAAATTAAATATTAAACTAGCTTTGGTTTTTTGAGCTGTACAATGAAAAAATCAATAACAATAAAAATTGTGTTTGAACTCTGATTTGTTAAAATAAGATGTAAATATTTGCCACACGAATTACATAAAATATTATGAAACTATTTAATTATTGATCCAGTTTATTTTCTACAGGCTACAAAGTTAAGTTAGTTAAAAGTTTGATATTTAGATTTAAAGCTTCATACAAAACTAAACATGCTAGATGTCACAATTTAAATGAACACGTAGATGTTGTATGATTTCAAAACCTTTGAAAGTCAAGCAAGTTGGTGTGACAGATAATATGGTAACATTTTTATAAAGTCACTGGATTTTCTTATACTCTTATTTTTCATATTACAAAGCAAAAGTGTAAAATATTAATTCTACTCTTCGTTTCAAGTAATTCTTGTGTCAAGAATTTAATAGAAAACATTGAAGATATTAGTGTTTTTTATTTATAACCGCCATACAAAATGTTGGGAAAATGCAAATCTGTGTGGGTCTGGAACCTGTAAAGGAGGTTAAAGGATGGGGAAAGAGAAACCAGGAGGGTAGCAGACTGTTGGAACTATGTACAAGAAATAAAATGAAGGTGGAAAACAGCTGGTATAAGAAGGAAAGAGAAAGTCATAAGATCACTAAATACAGTTGGGATGAGGAGCAAAAGTTGTTGGTGATGGACTACTTTCTCATGGAGAAATGAAAAGGCAGACCTTAAACATCAAATCAAGGTAATACCAAGTGTGTCCTTAGATAGTAACCACAGGTTGTTGGTGGTAGATATAAAGGGATGGGGATGTAGGAGAAAGGTAGTAGGACAAGGAAAAAGAATTAGAGTGTGAAGGCTAAAAAATGAAGAAGAGAGAGAGCTGCACCTAAGAAAGGCAAAAAGGATGAGATGAAAAGTGTTGAGGTTGAATGAGAAAGGTTTAAAAACAATTTGGTGGGAGCTGCAGAGGAGCTATGTGGGAGGACAGGTAAAAAGAGGAAATTTAATAAGACACCCTGGTGGAACAACAGGTTGAAGGGAGCAGTGAAGAAAAAAAAATAAAGCATTAAAGAGTTTTAACAATAAGAATGAGTAAACAGAGAAATAATATAGTGAGGATAAGAAAAGAGTGAAGTGAGTTGTCCGGGAAGCCAGGAAATATTGGATGCAAAAATGGAAAGAAATGCTGGAACTGGATGTGGAAGTAAGTAAGGTGGTATTGTTACCACCCCTCTACTCCTGCTCTCTCTCTCTTTCTATGTAACGATCTTGCTTCCCCAAAGCTGTTTGTCACGCTTTACCCCTCTCGCCCCCTTCTCAGTTCAACCCCTAAGGGACTAAGGTCACTAGCCAAGCAACCCCTCCACTTCTTCGGGGCAGTGAGCTGAGTCCTAAACTGGGGGTAGTAAGATGCTGGTCATGCATTGTACGGCTCCATGCTGGTCACCAACACCTTTTGGAAATAAATCACAGTTAAGTGTTTGCGTGTGCTTTTCTCATCAAACCCCTGCCTTCCGCCCGCTTCACTGCGTTAACTCGCCAAAACTTTCTCCCTGCCTCCCGCCCGGTTCACCACGAAAACTCGCCAAAACTTTCTCCCTGCCTCCCGCCCGGTTCACCACGAAAACTCGCCAAAACTTCGTTCCTGCCTCTAGCTCGGTTCACCACAATAACTCACTGAACTCTCCTTCTTTCCTTCCGCCCGGTTCACCACGGTAACTCGTCGAACCTTCCTCCCGCCAGACTTACCACCATAACTCGCTGAACACTCCCTCCAACTTTCCTTCTCACTGCACTCAAATGGACGCTACCGAAAATGGTTGTACCAGCCAACCAGCGGAGCTCTTCTAGAAATCTAGAGTGTACCAAAATCTCCTGTTATCAAGCAGGGGCAACGACAATGTTATATAGCCAGGTAAGAAACCATATGAGAAGATACTGGAAAGGAGAATGAGAAATAAAATATAAGGAATGTGGAGAGAGGAACAGCACAGATAAGGTAACAGTTCTGCAATATACTTAATCTTTGACATAGAACAGCTGATGGAAAGAAGGAATGGATTTGGGAACAATTTGATAATGATATTTATGGATGAGGAGAAGGCAAATGACAGTGTTGATAAAAATAAAGTTTGAAAAGTGATGGAGTAGGTTGAAGTGGAAAGAGAAGTTGTAATAAGAGTGAAAAGCATGTATGAGTATAACAGGAGTTATTTTAAGACGGAATGGCTCCAAATAAAAAATGGAGTGAAGCAGGAGTTACTATTTGTAATGTTAATAGAAAGAGTCATGGACAAAATGACAAGAAAACTCGGGGAGGAAAGAATGAAAGCCGTGAGGTTTGCTGTTTACTAGATGGTATGTAGGAAGAAGGAAGAGGAAGTACAGGAACAACTACAAGAATGGAATGAGGAAGTGAAAGAGTGTGGAGTGAAATTTAGCATGGCAAAGTTTCAAGTGATGGTAGTGACAAGGAACAGGCCTAATAAAGCTAGAAGTTTGGATGGAGTAGAGTTAGGAAAGGTACAAAAACGTAAAATATCTTGGAAGCGTGATTGAGGAGAAAGGTAAAAGTAGAGAGGATTTAATGAGAAGAGGACAGCATGGAGAGTTGTTCTATAGGCGCAAGAGAGATATGCTTTCGAGAAGAGAGGTCCCCTTGAAGTGTAAGGAAGTGTTGTACAGAGCACACTTTATACCCATGGTCACATATGCAGTAGAAACAAGGACAGTGAATGTAAGAGAGACAAGGAAAGTGAAGGCCGTGAGAATGAAGTTTGTGAGGAGCATGTTAGCTTTCACGAGGAGAAACAAGATTAGGAATTAAGTTATCTGGGGAAGAGTTGGAGTACAGGGAGTACATGAGATAGTAGAGGAAGCAAGTCTGAGATGGTATGGTGTTGTGATGAGGATGTTGGAGTACATGAGATAGTAGAGGAAGCAAGCCTGAGATGGTATGGTGTTGTGATGAGGATGTTGGAGTACATGAGATAGTAGAGGAAGCAAGCTGAGATGGTATGGTGTTGTGATGAGGATGTTGGAGTACATGAGATAGTAGAGGAAGCAAGACTGAGATGGTATGGTGTTGTGATGAGGATATAGTAGTACATGAGATAGTAGAGAAAGCAAGACTGAGATGGTATGGTGTTGTGATGAGGATGTTGGAGTACATGAGATAGTAGAGGAAGCAAGCCTGAGATGGTATGGTGTTGTGATGAGGATGTTGGAGTACATGAGATAGTAGAAGAAGCAAGCCTGAGATGGTATGGTGTTGTGATGAGGGTTAAATAGCTTGTTACTCTCCCTCCCCCTCCTTGTGTACATAGCTTGTTACTCCTGACTTGTAGAACTCTTCCTCCCCCTCCTTGTTTAAATAGCTTGTTACTCCTGACCTGTAGAACTTTCCCTCCCCCTCCTTGTGTACATAGCTTGTTACTCCTGACTTGTAGAACTCTTCCTCCCCCTCCTTGTTTAAATAGCTTGTTACTCCTGACCTGTAGAACTTTCCCTCCCCCTCCTTGTGTACATAGCTTGTTACTCCTGACCTGTAGAACTTTCCCTCCCCCTCCTTGTGTACATAGCTTGTTACTCCTGACTTGTAGAACTTTCCCTCCCCCTCCTTGTTTAAATAGCTTGTTACTCCTGACCTGTAGAACTTTCCTCCCCCTCCTTGTGTACATAGCTTGTTACTCCTGACCTGTAGAACTTTCCCTCCCCCTCCTTGTGTACATAGCTTGTTACTCCTGACTTGTAGAACTCTTCCTCCCCCTCCTTGTTTAAATAGTTTTGTTACTCCTGACCTGTAGACTTTCCCCCCCTCTCCTTGTGTACATAGCTTGTTACTCCTGACTTGTAGAACTCTTCCTCCCCTCCTTGTTTAAATAGCTTGTTACTCCTGACCTGTAAAATTTTCCCCTCCCCCTCCTTGTGTACATAGCTTGTTATCCTGACTTGTAGAACTCTTCCTCCCCCTCCTTGTTTAAATAGCTTGTTACTCCTGACCTGTAGAACTTTCCCTCCCCCTCCTTGTGTACATAGCTTGTTACTCCTGACCTGTAGAACTCTCCTCCCCCTCCTTGTTTAATAGCTTTTACTCCTGACCTGTAGAACTTTCCCTCCCCCTCCTTGTGTACATAGCTTGTTACTCCTGACTTGTAAACTCTTCCTCCCCCTCCTTGTTTAAATAGCTTGTTACTCCTGACCTGTAGAACTTTCCCTCCCCTCCTTGTGTACATAGCTTGTTACTCCTGACTTGTAGAACTCTTCCTCCCCCTCCTTGTTTAAATAGCTTGTTACTTCTGACCTGTAGAACTTTCCCTCCCCCTCCTTGTGTACATAGCTTGTTACTCCTGACTTGTAGAACTCTTCCTCCCCCTCCTTGTTTAAATAGCTTGTTACTCCTGACCTGTAGAACTTTCCCTCCCCCTCCTTGTGTACATAGCTTGTTACTCCTGACTTGTAGAACTCTTCCTCCCCCTCCTTGTTTAAATAGCTTGTTACTCCTGACCTGTAGAACTTTCCCTCCCCCTCCTTGTGAACATAGCTTGTTACTCCTGACCTGTAGAACTTTCCCTCCCCCTCCTTGTGTACATAGCTTGTTACTCCTGACCTGTAGAACTTTCCCTCCCCCTCCTTGTGTACATAGCTTGTTACTCCTGACTTGTAGAACTCTTCCTCCCCTCCCTTGTTTAAATAGCTTGTTACTCCTGACCTGTTGATATCTCGCTGCTGTCAACCATTTATGAAGACTCCCAAAATACTTATTTTTAACAACACTAGATTGTATCTTAAAATATATATTTTCCCTGAGAACCTTGTGATGAATATTTTAAAATGGTTATCCAATCCTTCCCAGTGAATTATAAAATAATTGAAATAAACCTTAGTTATTACTTCTATTGATATAATGGCTTTGTTTGCAAAACACACACTAATACCAGCCAATTAAACACAATGCTATTGTTTGTATTAAGCACAATTGTGTAAACTTGTTGCTGCTGAATGAACACAACCTACTTTGTTTTAGATTGTGATCGACACCATGTTTTTGTGTAAGTGTGAGGGCAAGAGGTTGTATGGGGATGACTGGGAGGAAGCAGCTAACAAGCGCAGGGCCCTTCACACTGCAGAGATGACTCCTATGAACAGTTAACACACCTATGGTTCATACTAATGTACTCACTACTAGAACATGCTAGTGAGATAATTATAATACAAACTTTTCAAAATTGTGTATATTTATGAAAGTGAGGTGTGTTTATGTACTTTATTATTGGCTTTCATTGACTTAAATAAGGGAACAAGATAAACCATCCCTTAGGGCATCTGACTTGTAACTGAACCTCAGACTTCTAGATCCAAGTGATCAACCTTACAGATTATTTACTATTTTCAGTATTTTTTCTATTTACACAGATCTATAAACATTTTAATCTTGAGGAGGTAAAATTTAAGTTCGGTAATTAGGAGCAAATGCACTAGCTAACATCTTGAAAATTAATGTAAAATGGATTGTGAAAAAAACCCACAGCCAGTGCATCCTCTACTTGTGGCTCATAGTCGAGCATATTGTATGTTTTCACAAGTCAGAGAGAAAATCGCTAAATTGATACACACTACTGACGCTTTTAAACTTTAATTTAAACTCAAGAATATACTCCATTCACGGTAGGAATTACTCTCTGAAAGGTCCTTTTTCCTACCAATATACTACTATGTAATAGACTTCTGGTAGGGGAAAAGACCTTTCAGAAAACAATTCCTACCGTGGACAGACTTTAAAATGTTTTAAATTCGCTTAGCGACCGCAGTTGGCCAATGTATATGAGTAAAAGAAAACTGAACTTTGTATATGAACCAACCTCAAAGCTAAAAATGCTATGAACAAAAACTAAACAAAGCTAGAAATGTTATAAACAAAAACCAGGCAACAGAGAGAAATTCTGCGAAAATTAAAGATATTCCTTCTTTGCCTAAGATTTTGGTCCGGGTTTTACATTGTTGAAGTTGTTTAGTTTGCTTCAAAATATTCTCAAAGATGTGAATAAAATTATATATGTCGAAGATGAAGCAAATGGGTGTTGACCTTTACTTTTTGCATGTGTATAATTCGCTCCCAAATTGATTTGCAATTTTTATTGAATCTATTTGAAACATTAAGGTTTGTGTGGGTAAGTCATAGATTAAAATATTTTCACTTTATTCTCTAATAATTTTAATTGATTTCTTTATAAGTAAATTGAAATTACAAACTGTGAACATGAATCAAACCAATCAAATTAAGTATAATCAAGCTTTTTGAAAGCTACTGTGTTTTAACTCATACTACACACACTCTGAGTAATAGAAAGGATAAAGGCCCAGCTTACCTTCTTGGAAGTCTCGCTGAACAAACAATATTCACACAATTTTTTTTTTTTTCTTCAAGCTTTCATCAGGTTTTAAATGTAAACAAAGTCTCGTTTCTTTTTGGTTCTTGCTAGGACCACCTGTTTGAGTTGTATTGTTTTTCATTTTGTTAGTGTGTGCTGCATAGAAAGTACTAGGGTATTAGGGTAAAAAATTATCTAAAGGTTCAGGTTTGAGGCTTGTATGTGTTATTATATATACTTTTACTTAGTAGTATTTTTTTTAATCATGTCATGTTCATTTAAAGCCCTTGTTTCATGTTTAAGACACTTGAATGAATATTAAATTTATTTTTGTAACTTTCCATTTTTTTTTTTTAGTTTTTTTTATTTATTGCATATTTTTAAGCTTTATATGTTCATTTAAAACGATAACTGAACTGTGTTTCTAAAAGTAAGGGCAAGGCTTACATTTCCCCCAATGTCCCTACATTTAAAACAGGACTTAGAGTCGGATCAGAAGTAATTTTTATTATTTAGGAGCAAAACAGGTCATTTTTAATTGTCCAATGTATTTTAAATCTACTTTCAAAAATTTCTAAAAAAACTTCCAATGAAGTAATTTGTATTGAAAATTTTATTGAGGTAAATTTATCCCTATAAGGAAACCCCTTTTGCTTTATGAGGTAATTGTATTTTTTTGGGAGAAAGGTAAGGAAGGTGGCTAAAAACATATCTTTCCTATACCTTTTTTCCAAATATAATACAATTGAGGTAAATTTGTCATTTAAATTAATACACTTTTTGAGACATTTATGAAGGAGTCTAAGTCGACATTAGTAAAATAGCAGAGTCAAACCCAAAGCCTTGGCTACTGGCTCCACAGCTCTGATTTAAAATGCATCCCAGTAATTTTGGTTTCACATTAAAATTTTTTTAAATCGTAACTAAATTAAATACATTGGAAATAATAAAATTTATAGAAGCCCAGCTTGTTTTTGGGAGGTTCGCTTTCTTTAAAATTTAAACACATAATATTTACTCTCCAAGCTTTCACTTTCCCAGACAGCTTCATTGGGGGTGGGGCAAGAAGTTTGAGTGAGCTCAAGACCACCTCAATTCAGATCTATGGACCCCTCAACATTTGGTGACACATTTCCTCAAAACACAATATAAAACCCGCTATCCCCACTGTCATTACATAATCGGGTTTCAGTTCCATTTACAGACTACTTTGGCGACCTCCTCCACTTTGTCCTATTCAGGTATATCCTGTTCCTAATGATGTCATCCAGTGTCCTTCAATGTCCATCCCGTGTGCTCTTAGTTTTTACTACTTTTTTCAACCTCTCCGGTTCATTCGGGGGTCCTTCCCTTCTCGCCTTTATTCCCTTACTTTTCCAACTTTGTTCTTTGGATTGTTACCTTAGCAATTTTATCTCTGGGGAGGGTACATGTTTCAATACCACAGGTCAAGTTGGACGTTAGTAGCTTTGTTGGAGTCACTTGTTGGTAAAGTGAGAGCTCTTCTGCACCCTATTGGCGACCCCCTGGTTAGATTACCACTGGAGACAACACTTCCAAGGTAGATGAATTATCCAACTCCAGATGGTGTTTTGTAGCTTTAAGTTGTCGTTAAGTGCAAACCCACCTAAACCCGGCCCCTTTTTTTTTTCTGCTTTTCCCCTTTTTTTTTTTTTTTCCCCCAAACATAACATCATCAGCAAAAACCAATCATGGGTTCCTTGTCTTTACTTTTTTTTCCATGACGGGGGTAAACAAGAAAACCTTGCAAAGCTGCCGCCAAAAATCCCCAAAACCGCAAAACCCCTATGTCTCCCAGGTTTTACTCAACAACAGACCTTTACCTATAGTCTGAACCCCTTTAACCCGGGGTTTTAAAATTTCCCCGGTGCCACCCCTTCTTGAACAGCAAAAGATGACACCCCTTTCCCAATCTGCAGGCCCCTTTTTCCTTCCATGCCACTTAAGCACACTCTGCACCCCGGCTCTTTGGCCCCTTTTTTTGTTTTTGACCCCTGGGATTTCCCTTCACATTGACTTACATTTGTTCTTTTTAATTCAGATTTTTGGGGGGCCCCCTGAAAGGTTTCCAACCTTTTATCCTCTCGCCGTCCTTTTTCCATTTACATTTTATCAAAGGTTTTTTTGACCCTTTGATTCCCCCCCTTTTTGGGTGGTTCCCCTTAAAAACCTTCGAGACCCCATGTTATTGGGTTCTGTTTTTTTTTTGCCACCTCGGGTTTTTTGTTTCATGTTCCTTTCCCCCAATTTGTTTTTTGAAGTCCCCAAACCTTTCCCCTTCTTATTTCCCCCATTTTTTTAAATTTTTAGTTCCTTGTCGGGATGCTTTCCGATTCTCCCTTTCCCTCTTCCTTTTTCTGTCCGTTGAGTTTCTCTCCTCTGGTTCCCCAAAAAAAATTAATTTTAATTAAAAGGGTATTTTTTAAATTTAGCCTATCAGGTACTCCCGAAAAAGGGTCGGTGTGCTTTTTTCAAAAACTTGGGAAAAATTTTTTTCCCCTAGGGTTTTTTTTTATTTATCTTCTGTTTTGTTTATATTTTTTTTATTTAAAATATTAAAAACTAAAAAATGAAAAAAAAATTTTCTTTACGAACTGTTAATGCTAAAAAAAAATTCAGGGGTATTTTCAAAAATTTTTTTTTTTTTCATGGATTGTCTTATTTATATTTTTTGTGACTCGCAAAGAAAGTACCCATGATCTATTTGGCGTATGAACCAGAGGAGCATTTTTCGTTGTAGCAATTTTTTACGTCTTTTTTCGAGAGCTTTTTTGAAATTAACGAAAAAAATCACAATTATTTTTCGGCCTTTTTTTTTTTTCAATCTTGACATTTTATCAAAAATTGAAATTAATGGTTTTTTTTTCTTTTTCAATAAAATAAATGGCCCTTTCTGAATACCCCATCCAAAAAGGGTTACCAAGTAGAAAAATAAATTTTCACCTCAATTGAAATAATTTCTTTAAAGGGGGAAAAAAAACCCCTTTTTTTTCCTGTTAAATTTTTAAAATTTGCATTTAAATTTTTAAAATGGAGAACTTTTTTTCCTTCTTGAACGACCTGGAAAATTCAAATTTAGCTCAAATAAATATTGTCTGTTTTTTAAAATAAAATAACAATTTGGACCAAAAAAAAAAAGGGGCCCAAACTTACTAAAAAATTACATCCCCTTTATGAAAATTGGGACACCCCCAAATGCAATTTCATTTACAATAAACTATTGATAAAGGGTAAAAATAACGAGTGGCTTATTTTTAAAAAAACGGGAAAAAAAAAATTTTTAAAATATATATATTTTACAAAGATAAATTTAAAAAAATATTCACAATAAAAAACAAAAACCCCAAATTGGGGAAATTGGGTGTTTTGCGGGTAAATTTTTTCTCACTACTAGACCAATATAGATTTTAAAATACAAATATTGTTTAAATTAGCCATGCTTTTTGAATACCCCCAAAAGGAACACAAACAATTTTATTTTTTTTCATCATTAAAACTTACATCTTACGGGAAACCCAAACCTGAACCATGCCTTTATTACATCTTAATTTAAGCCCCCTTTTTTTTAAAATTTTTTTTTTGCAAAATTCCTGGTCAGATTACTAAACTAAACTTTTTCCAAACCCACCCCCTAAATTTTTTATGAAACTTTTTTTTTTTACTACCATCAAGCACAAAATCTATGAAAGGTACTTCCCTACCATATTTTTCTGAGTATTTGTTGTTAATTTTTTTTGGTTCCTTGTAAAAAGTGGATTTTTAAAAAAAATACATGCTCGGGTAAAACCCAACAACACCTCAAATATTTACAAGCAATCAAAGTGTGTAGTTTAAGAATAAAATATTAATAAACTTCTTAGCCTGAGGACACTGAATTTAAATTAGCTTTTTTTTTAACCAAAGTGTAAAAAAACCAATGCTTTTTAATGACTTGAAGGTCGGGGAAAAAAGTTCCCGGGCTTTTTTTTCCCCTTTAAATAAACCCAAAGTAGGGGCTAAAAGTCTTAAAAAAAAAAAATTTTAATCGGTAACATGTTTTTTTAATTTAAAAAATTGCAAATTCTGCTAAGCGTGACAATTTAAACACATTATTAATTTACCCCTTAACATAATGCTCTGATAACAAACTTCACTGTCCCACCAATGCCCCCTGTTCCCTAAAACCCCTGATATGTTACTTCAAAAAAACATCCATTCTCAAATACGTACTTTTTTACAAAAATTTTCCCTTTTCTCTTTTTTATAATTTTTTTTTTTTTCTTTAAAAAACCTCATCAGCCCAAGTCCTAAAATGCCAAACTTATATTAGATCTTTTTTGGCTCGAATGTGTTAGATATCGCTAGGTGTATTTAACCTTTTATTTTTCGTGAACCCTTGTGTTCATTTAATTTTGGGGGAAAAAATATCTTTTTCGCCCCAAGGTTCCTTTTTTCCTTTTTAAATTTTCTGCTTGGGGATAGCCCGTTTTCAAGCCTCTCAATCAAAGTAAAGGGGTTTAAAAATTTATGAAAGTCGGCAATTTCCCGAATGTTTGCTTTTATACCCAAACTGTATGAAATTCATCTTCAGGGCCCAATCTACAAATTTCCAAGTACAAATTACACGCACATGCAGCTTTTACCTTTAAAAAATATTGGTTCAATCACTTATTTTGAGCTTTCTATAAAACAACATGAACGAAGGTAACATTTTGGTGGATTGGTCAAATAAAGAATGTTTCCAAAGATACTACTTAAAAGCCCATTTTTGGGGGTATAAATTTAAAAGCAAATTTAAAAACTTAAATTATCAAGTACTTAAAATCTATTTTGAATATGACATGTTTAAAAAACCGCTTTTTTTTTTTGCCTGTCATCATTCGAGAGTATTCTCGTTTATAAAAGTGTTCCCCCCAAACCGTGAAGTAAGACCAAAGAAAACGTTGTATTTTTCCCCCTCCATGTGTTTAAGCCCCAATTTTTGGTTTATTTTTAACAAAAAGTAGCTTTTGGTTTTCCTTTTTGGGGCATTTTTACTGTATTTGGGAAAAATGCTTTTAAAAACCTTTCTTCCTTGTTTTTTAAGTAAAAAAACCAACTCAATCTTTCATTTGCATAGGAAATTTTGCTGTGGGGCCTTCATGTTTTCAACAGAATTTCCCCTTTAAACTTAAATATTTTTAATTTTTGGGGGGTTTTTCAGAATTACAAATACTTTGGTGCTGTTGCCACTGTTATATCCGCTTTTCATTGCCTTGTTTATTTCAAATTTTTGGGTTTCTGTCCTTTTATCTTCATGCATTAAAAAAATTTTTCAGGATTTATTTCAAAAAATTGGAATTTTTTTTGTTTTATCTAAAAATTCAAAAATTTAAAATTTTTTTAAATTTATTACCTTCCCAAACTCTTTGGTTAGGAAACCCAAAATACATTTACAATTAAAGGGGAAAACCAATTATTTTAAAACAAAATACAAAAAACAAAAAAATGATATTTTTTTTAAAAACATTCCATACTTTTCAAAATAAATTAAAGACAGGGACAAAATAAAAACCAAAAGTGTTAAACTTGAAAAGAAATTTTAATCAATAAAAAAGAGTATAAAAAATATGAAACCCCCAGGGGGAAAATTTTAAAAAACAAAAAAATTATATAAAGGAAAAACTTCTAAAAGGATTGCAAAAAACCTCTCTTAATATTCAAATGGTACTCTTAAGGGGAAAAAACATGTAACACAATTATATTTTCCCGGCAAATGAAAATTTCAAATTAAACCCCGAAAGAAATGATTTAAAAACTTGGATAAAAAAGTTAAAAACCTTATAATTTCCTTTATGGGGAAACTGGTAAAGATAATAAATTTTAAAAAAACCAATTTCCAATTACTTTAACCAATTTTCATTTAAAAATTTTGAAAACTTAAATTTTATTTTAAGGTAAGATTTTAAGAAAACAAAAAATTTAAAATGCATAAAAACCAAAACCCAAAAAATTAAAATAAATTAAATCATTTTTTTTTAAAAATTTTCCATTAAGAAACATTTTCAAAAAAATAGGGTTTTCAAAAAATTCGAATCAAATTTAAAAAGCCAAAGACACAAAAAAAAAAAATTTTTTTTTTTTCCAAAATTTTAAAAAATTTTGGGGAAATTTATTGTTTTTTTGGGAAAAATTTTTACTGGTAAATTGTTTTTTTTAGGAAGGGGACGGGCCAACAAAATTTTTTCCTCCAAGGGTTTTTTTTTTAAAAAATTAAAGAAATCTTTTGAGCAAAATAGACAAAAGGGTGAAGCCTTCTCCCCTAAATTTAAAAACTTACTGAATAGGAAATTAAAAAGAATTACAATTTTTTTGAAAAAAAAAAAGGAAACATAAGTTAAGCGGTTGCATTTAAAAAAAATATAAATACCATCATGGAAACCCATGGGTTCCCTTTTGGTTCCCCCGGGTTATAGAAAATTAAGTGCAAGAACAATAAAAACTTTAATCTAAAAAATCCCTAATGGGAAAAAAAACGTAGATGAATAAATTGGGGCCAACCCCCCAACTCTAAAACCAAAGTCCCCCGTGCCTCATTTTAAAAAATAACAAATAAACCATAAACTAAAACGCAAAAAAAAAGGGGGCGTAACCCAGACCCCGTAGCCAAAGCGTGCCCCAAAAAAAATTTATATGAAATTAAACATACTTTTGTTAAAACAAACCAAATATAAATTAAATGAAATTAAACCCATACAAAGGAGAGAGAAATTTTGTCTTCTTGGGGGAAGTTAATCTTAACTTTCCCAACCCATTTTAAGCATGTTTTGATTTGTTCTTGGGTATTATATATGGTAAGGTTTTTGGGGATTATTTTAATCGGTTTTTGGGTTGAAAAATATTTCTTTTTTTGACCCTCCGTTTTTGTGGCGAACCACTTTTGGGGATACTAAACGATTGAATTTAAAGAACCTATTTAGAGTTTGAAAGGGAGTGTTTAAAAAAGAAAAGGCGGAAAAGCCTAATTTGGGAAATCTATATGTTTTAGTTATGATCGAGTTTTCCACAAAAACACTCATGCAATATGGCAATAAATTTTCATTTAAAAAAATTTTTTGTTTTCTTTTTTTTGTTCTCAAATTTTATTTTATACTATTAAAAAATTTTTCTTTTACTTGTTTGGGCATCCTTCTTGATTACCCCATGTTTCTCCTGAAACAGTAAGTGTGTAGAGGTTTTTTAAAAAATTTTATCTAGAAACATTAAACATCCCTTTCGGGATTTTTAAAATTTTAATTTTGATTGTTTTTGGGGGTTGGTGGATTTCTGTCTAAAAATAATTTTTTTGCCCCAACATTTTTTAAAAAAGCTTCCCAAATTAATTTTGGGTTTATGCTATTTTTTTCTTTTTGTACGCTTTCTTTTTTAAAAAAAATTTAAAGGGGGCTTCAATTAAAAAATTTATCAACCAACGGGGAATTTTTGAATTTTTCAGGTAAAAATTTTTATGTTTTCTCAAATTTAAATTAATTAATTTCCCCCCCACCCCCCGTCACTTTTATTCATTTTTTTCACATCCACCACAGCTTTTTATGAACCAAAACGACTGAACGTTCCGATGACAACCTTTGCCCCCCTTCCTTGATTAATAAAAATAGTTCTTAAACAACTTTTATTTTTTAATTTTATCCTAATACTATAAAGGCTCCTTAAAAAATTATTCTTTTAATTTTGCAACGTCAAAATAAACAATAAAAAGTTTTAATGATTTCAAATACTTTAAAAACCCCCAAATATTAAAAAAATTAACTATTTTTTCGAACATAAGTAAACAATAATGTTTTTTAAATTACTGCGCAACTAGTTTTTTTAAAAATTATTTTAAAAAAAAAAATTTTGCAGTTAAACCCCATTATTTTTTTTTTCTGTTTTTTGATTTTTCTTCGGGGCTTATTAAAAAAGAAAGTTTGGTCAGGCCAAAATGCCACTTATCGGCCCTGGTTTTACCTTAAAAATGTGTTTAAAAAAAAAATTAATAAAATTTTTTGTGTCCCGGGGTAAGGGTTTTTTTAACATTTTTTTTTTAAAAACCACACACTTTGATTGGCCTTGGAAATTTTACAGTAAAAATTTTTTCTACCAAGCTAGGATTTTTTCCTTAAATACGCACTCCTTGCAGAAAACCCAAAAAAAATATGTATGCAGAATTTTTCAAAATTTTACCTTTTATATCTCAAAAAAAAGGGTGGGGGGAAACTTTTACATGGTTTGAATTTGGGGGTAGTAAAATTTTTTTAATTCCTTGAAACTTAAGCTTGTACTGTAAAATATAATCGTTTAGTGTTAATAATCAAACCACCCCTTAAAAGGGGGCCCAAAGCTTCAGGGGTAGTTTGTGTGTTCAGTTTCAAACATAAAAACCAAAAATACAAATTGTAAAATTTAAATATTTATAAAAAAAAAACTTTTTAATAAACTAATTTTTCCAAATTAAAATTTGTATTAACCAAAAGAAAAACGTATCTGGAAAAAAAAAAGGACAACATAGAAAAAAATAATTTTTTAGATTTTTTTTAATTGTAAAAAAAAGAAAAAAACCCTTTCACAAAAAAAAAACTTTTTTTTTTTTTTCCCCTTTTTGCTAATTTTCCGTTTTTTTTTTAAAGGAAAAAAATTGAGTTTCCCCATCCCCCTTTAAAGTTTCTTGTATCACCCGTACATTTTTTTGTGGGTTTTAAAAAAGGGGTTTTGGGTTTTTCCCTTTCGTCAAAAATTTCCAGAAATTTTTCTCCAAAATTTTTTTAATAGCCTTTTTTGGGGTTTAAAAAGACGCTCTCCCGGGGGTTTTTTTTTTTAAAAATTTCTCAGGGGAAATTAAGGTTTTTTATTGGTTTTAAGAAAATATTTTAAAATTTGAACAGGGGAAAAAACTTTTTAAAAGGGGCGTAATTTTTCCCCCCAACTTCCAGGTTCGTACCCAAAATTTTTAAACATATGTGGCTTCCCAAAAAATTTTAAAAAGTGAATTTGAGATTTTTTTATTGAAAACAAAATTTTTAAAAAAAGGGGATATAGGTGGGGGTTTAACAATTTCTGGGGAAAATCCCCCTCTTTTTAAATGAATTGTTTTGTTTTAAAAAGGTGTATTTTAATTTTTTTCAATACTTTGGGGGGCATTTTCCCACAAAACCCAAACCCCCAAGAAACTTCAACAAACATGAGTCTGGAGTATTAAACTAGCTTGAAAATTTAAACACCGAATATTTGGGGGCCCCTCAAAAACTCTAGAGGCCCATTTTTTTTTCCAATTTTTTGCTTATAGCCGGGGGGCCCTGTGATTTTTTTACAATGGGGTTTTTTAAACCCCCCCCTTGGGTCAAAAAGGGGTTACAGGGGGTCATTAATACAATACCCCTTAAATTGTTTTTTTTTTTTTCAAATTTTTAACCCCTGTTTTTTGGCAGATTTTTTTCGTTTTTTATACGGGGTGAAACCACGTTTAACAGGTGAAAATTTTTTCAGTAATTGCCCCGCAACACACAAAAAATTTAAAACCCCTGGGGGGGGAAAAATAAAAATTTTTTTCACAATTTTGGTTTTTAAAATGTAAAATTTTTCGCCCCTTTTTTTTAAAAATCAAAAACCAAATTTTTTAAGAAAAGATTTTCTCTGTTTTTTTTTTTAAGGGAAAAAAATTTTTAAATTTTTTTGGGGCCAAATTTAAAAAGTTTTTCCCGCTTCAAAAAAAAGCCGGGGCTAACTGGGCCTTTTAAAAATGTGTAAAAAACCCGAAAAGTTTGACAAAACAGGGGATTTATTAGTAAATCTTTTTTTCAAAAAATTTTCCCCCCTTTTTAAAACATGTTTTTATGATCTGTTCAGAAAATTTCCCCCCCTGGTCCCGAAAACTGAAAAAACCCCCCCATTAAAATTTTTAAAAAGGGTTTTTGGGAAAACTTAGGCGCCCGGGAAATAATTTAGAAGCCCATGGCCTGGGGGAAACTGCAAAAATTTTCACCCGGGTTTAAAAAGGGTTTTTTCCAAAAAAAAAAATTGGGAAAGGGGGGGCTATTGAAATTTAGTTGCTCGATAAAACAAGTTTAAAAAACCCCTTTTTATTTTTTTTTATCTCGGGGGGCTTTTTAAATTAAAGTGGTTTGATAACACCTGAAAACCCAAAATTTTATTTTTTTTTGGGGTGTGAATAGATAGTAAGAAAGGGGGCATTTTAAAAAAAAAAACAATTGTAACTGGCTGCGAGAAAAAAGGGCAAAACCTCCATGTGCCAAACAGAGGGGCATCGCGCTGGGGGACCCCTTTTCCCCCAAACAAAATTTTTTTTTTTTATGTTTTTGGTTTTTTTTTTTATAAACTTTTTTTTGAAAAATTTTTCCCTTCCTTTTTTTTTTTTTGTTTTTTCCATTTTTGAACAAAAAAAAAAACCCAATTTTTAAAACCCAAAACATTTTTTGAAAATTTTTTTAAAATTTTTTGGGGGTTTGGGGGGATTTGTTGTTAAAAAAATTTTAAAACACTCTTTATGGGGCTTTTAAAAAAAAAAAGTGTTTTTATGGTTTTCCCTTTTCCCTTTAAAAATTTTTTGTTTTGTTTTTCCAAACCTTTTTAAAATTTTAAATTTTGTTAAAAGGGTTTTACACCTTTGTCCCAAATTTAAAATTTTAAATGGGGGAAAAAAATGCAAAATACTTTTTTTGGGTTTTTTAAAAAAACCCTTTAAAAACCCAAATTTTTTTTGCTTTAAAAACAAATTTTTTTTTACCTAATTTTTTAAAGCTCAAAAATTTTTTTTTTGTAAAGAAGTTTTAAAATTGATTTTAAAAAAAAAAATGTAAATTTTTAAAAAAAATTTTTAAAATTTTACTCTATTTTGAATTTTTTTCCTTATTGTAACCAAAAATTTTAAAACAAAAAGGGTTTTAAAAATTAAAAATCATAAATAACTTTCCCCCTTTTTAGTTTTCAATACTTTTTGGGGATTTTGGGTTTTTTAAATTGGCTCTTTTTTTAAAAAAGCCAAAATTTTAAAAATGAAAAATTTTTTGTTCTCTTAGTTCAATTTTGGGGTTTAAATTTTTACCTAATTATTTTATCAAGGGGTCAGGGTTTTTCCTTTCGGGAAAAATTTTTTGAAATTTTTTTTTTTATTTTAAAAGATTTTAGGTAATTTGATTTTAAAAAAATCCTGTTAAAAAAATTTTTCCAAAAAGGGTGTAAAAATTTTTATTTTGTCTTTTTTTTTTGCAGCCCTTGAAAAAATTTTTAAAGCAACTCTTCTATTAGTTTTTTGATAGCATTTTTTTTCATAATAATAAAATTTTTGGGGTTTTTTTAAATTTTTCCTTTAAAATTTTGGGGTATTTTTAATGTTTTTTAATGTATTGTATCAAAAATTTTTTTTTTGTAAAAAAAATTTTTTTTTTTTAAAAAAAAATTTATAATAGAGTGTTTAAAAAAAATTTTTTATTTATCATATATAAAATTTTAAAAAAAAACCCTTTAATTACCAAAATTTTTTTGGGGCCCCCGCCAATATTTTTTTATAACATTTTTAAAAAATTTTTCACAAATTTAAAATTTTTTTTTTTTTTTAAACTTGGTAAAACATTTAGCTATATAAAATAAATAAGTAGGGGGGCCCATCCCTTATTTTTTAAAAAACCCCGGGGTAGGGAAAAAAAACATTTCCCCTCCCCATTTCTTTTTACAACTTTCATTTTTCACATTTTTTGAATTTTTGGGGTTTTCCTTTTTCAATCAAAACATAAAAAAAACCACTTTTAAAAAACAAAAAAAGGGTTTTTTTTAAAAAAACATGCAAAAAATTTTAAAATTTTTAAAAATTTCAAACAAAATGTAATTTTTTAGTGTGAAAAGTGTTTAAAACGACTTTTAAAGGGGAAAATGTTTTTTTCCTACCCCATTTTTTCCCGGTTGGTTTCCCTTTTACTATCCCAAAACCTTTCACTTTGGGGTTTTTAAATTTAAAATTGCCCAAAAAAAGAAAAAATTCCCCCGGGGGGGGCCTTTTTTAAAAATTTTTCCCAAATAAAAAGAAAAGTCAAAAAAACCTTCTATTTTTCCCCCCCCCTTACCCGCCAAACCCCCCCCTTTTTTAAAATTTAAAATTAAAAATTTTTTTCAATTTAAAAAAAACCAAAATTTTTGTTTTCTTTTAAATTTGGGTTTTACTTGGGGAAATTGGAAATAAAAAAAATATATTTAAAAAGCTACAAACAAAAAAAAAATTTTTAGACAAAAATTTTTTAACAAAATTTTTTAAACTAAAAAATCTTGAAAATTTTTAGTAAAAAACATTTTTTTTGTTTTTTTCCCCAAAATTTCCTTTTTTTTCCCCGGGCCACTTAAAAATTTCCGGGGGGGTAAAAAAACCCCCCTTTTTCTTTAAAATTTTTCTGTTTTTAAAAACCGCCCTTTTAAAAAATTTTCCCCAACCCTTTTTTTCATTTTAATTTTAAATTTTTTTTGTTTTTTAAAAGGGGTTTGTAACCCCCATAAAATTTGTTTTTGGGGGAAAAAAGGGGGAAATATTTGAAAATTTTTTTTTTTATTTGTGGGGGTAATTTTTTTATTCTACAAAAAATTTTTTTTTAAAAAATCTGCACAAAATTTTTTTAAAAAAAATTTGGGTTTTAAATTTTAAATTTTTTTAAATGGTTTTTAAAAAATTTTCTAAATTTTTACAAGGGTCAAAGGAGAACTTTTTTTTTTTTATAACATTATCTTTTTGGTTTTCCCCCCGGGGGCCCGGCCCTTTTTTGTAAAATCCCCCTCCCTCTTCCTCCTCTAATCATTTCCCCCCCTTTCCCCCTTTTCCCTAAAAAAAAATTTTTTGTTATTTTCTTCCCCTCATCCCTTTTTTGGGGCCCCTTCCCTTTGGGGGTTTTTTTTTTACAGCTTCCTTTTTCCCCCCATTTTTTTTTTTGGGGTCTACTCTTTTTTCATCCCCCCTTACTGTATTTTCCCACACCCCCCCTCTTTCCCGGTTTTAAATTCTTCCAAACCAGTTTTCTCCTCGTGCCCTAACAAAGGCCCCTTTCTTTTATGTCCTTGTTTCAAAAGCATAGGGACAGGGGGTATAAGTAAAAAAACTCTCCATGCGGCCCTCTTCTCTTTTAAAATTTTTTCACTCTTCGCAGGGGAAAACCCCCTTTGGTTTGGACGCAAAACATAAAAACACTGGGGGCCCCCAATCAGCTTTCAAAAAACAGAAGGAGGCATAAAAAAAACCCTTTGCCCTCCCCAACCCAAAAGCAGAAGTTATTGGGGATAAAAAAAGCTCCCCGAAGGGGAGCCCCCGGGGAAAATTTTTTTAAAATTTTACTGAGCCCAAATTTGGCCCCCGGGGCCCTGTTTTTTTAAAAGGAAAAAATTTAACCCCCAAGGGGGGGGTCAATTTTTTTCGAAAGGGTTTTGAAAAAAAAAAAAATTTTTCATTTTTTAAATTTTAAAGGGTTTTAAAAAAAAATTTTGCAAACCCAAACAAATTTTTTTTGGTTAATTGGGGAAAAGGGGAAAAAAATTTGGGGGGGTGGATGAGAGCCCCCCAAAAAAATACTTTTTTACATTTCCCCCGTTTTTCCCCAGCGGGGCTTGGGGGTTGGGGGAACCCCCAGGGCCCCCGAAGTTTTCCCCAAAAAACCCCCCGGAAAATTTAAAAGGGTTGGGGGGGATCGGAACCCCTTTTTGGGGGAAAAAAGGCCCCCGTTTTTTGGGGAATGGCCCTTTTTGTGGAACATTCCCCCCGAAACCCGGGGTAGAGTCACCCGGCGAAAAATCCCAGTTTTGCAAAACAATGCCCCAAACAAAGCTCGGGGAAACCCCCGCATCCCCCCCAAAAAGGTCCCCCAAAATGACCCCAATTTTGGGAAAAACCAAAAGGGGCGAGCATCGGTTTGAGCAGGGGTTTAAAACCCTCAGCCCGGGGTTTCCCTTTTGGACAGGGGCCCCAATTTTTTTAAAAGGGGTTTCCCAAATTTTTTTTAATTTTTTTTTTTTAAATTTTTTTTTTTTTTATGGGGGTGACCCCTTTTTAATAAAAAAAAAACATTAAAATAAGTTAAAAAATAAGCAAAAAATTTTTATGTTTTTTTTGTTTAAAAATTTTTAAAAGCAAAAACTAACTTAATTTAAAACCCAAAGGGGGGCCCCCAAAGGGGGCAAAAAAATCACAACAAAAAAAAACCCCCAAAAAAGCCCCCAAAAATTTTTAATATTTTGGGCATAAAATCAAAAAAAATTTTTTTTTTAAAATTTCCCCCCTCATCGAAACCCCAAACGAATGTTTTTTAAAAAGCCCAAAAAATTTTTCTAAAAACAGGGGGGCCCGTGGGGAAAAATTTCCTGTTTGGGGTTTTTTTTGTTTTTTCCCAAAAAACCCCAAAGGTTTAAAATTTTCCCATTTTGTTTTAAAATTTTTAAAAAAGAAGTGCTACTTTTTCCCGGGGGGGGTTTTTTATTTTTTTATCCGTTTTGCGGTCTCCCCAAATAATTTTTCGAGGGGGAAAAATTTGGGGGTTTTTTTTTTTTTGAGTTCCCCGGGGGAAAACCGGGGTTTTTCTACAAAAACCCTGCGTTCATCTGTTTGGGGAAAAAGGTCAAAATTTTTTGGGGGGAATTATAAAATTTTTTTTCCTTTCTTTTCCCAAATGCAATTTGGGGCTGTAAAAATTTTTAAAAAATTTAATTTCAAATTTTAAATTTTGGGAGCAAAAAAAAAATTTTTTTTTTGGTAAAAAATTTTGGGATTATTTTAAAAAATATAAAAAAAAAAACCCATTTTGTTAATTTTTTTATCCTTGACAAATTTCCCTTTTTAAATTTTTTAAAAAAATTTTTTAAAAAAAGTTAAAAAATTTTCCAATTTTTTTAAAAAAGTTTTTTTTTTTCTTTTGGGGCACAAAAAATTTTAGGGCCTAAACTTTTTTTAATCGTGTTTTTTTGGGGGGGGGGGAAAAAAATTTTTTAAAATTTTTTTTGGGGGGGGGGGGTTAAAAAATTTTATGTTGAAGTTTAGGCTAATCTGTTAAAAAATGCCCAATAAATGTTTGTTTTTTTAAAATTTTTTGGGTGACTGATGAAAAAATAAAAACTCGAAAAAAGGGTTTCCCCGTTGAAGAAAACCCGTTAAAGGGGGATTTTAATTTTTTAAAACGAAATTTGATATAAGCCACAGTGGGGGTTAAAAGGGGGTGAAAAATTTAGAAAAAAAGGGAAGAAAATTTGGAAAAAACCTTTGCCCTACTCCCCCAAAGGAAAAAAAAAAAAAAGCTCAAACCCCCTTTTTTCTTTTGAAAAAGTTGGGTGTAAAAAAGCCCAAAAAAGGGGGGAAAAAAAATTTTTAAACCTTTTTTTTCAAGTAAGGGCCCAAAAACTGAAAATGATTTAAAAATTTTTGGGTTTTGGGTTTTTTTCTACATTATTTTTTTATTTCCCCGTCCTTTTGGGGGCCTTTAAATAAATTTTTTTGTAAAAATGATACCCCTTAAAAAAAAAAAATTTTTTTGGGCCCCCGAATAAAAGGGTTAAAAAAATCGTACTTCTGGGAAAATTCGTGTATTTCCCCTTTTTTTTTTTTTTCAATCATGTTTTTCCCGACAGTGGGGGTAAACACATAAGTTTTAAAAAAGGAAAAAAACAAAATTGGTATTTACAACCCTTTAGTCTTGGGGGCCCCTTTTTCCCCCAAAAAAAAATCTCCCCGGGGGAGTTTTAAAAAAGACTGGGAAATTTTTTTTTGCTTTACTTGACGAAAGTCTCATTAGGGGAATTTTTCCCCCCAAAAAAGGGGAAAATGGACATCATTGGGGGTTATTGGGAAAAACCCAAAATTTTTTTTTAAAAAAGGGTTTCCCCCCCCGTACTTTAACTCTGTGTGTTTTTAGGGGGGTTTTCCTCCCCGACCTCCTTAAAATTTTTTTAAAATTTAGGGAGTCTGAAAAGGGGCTGCCTTTTTAAAAAGGGGTTTTTTTCCCCAAAATTTCTTTTATGGACCTTGTGTAAATTTAAAAAAGGGGTTCAATCCCAAAAATTTTGGGGAAAAAAAAAATTTTAAAAAAATCTGGGAAAAAAAAAAAAAAAACCTATTGATGTTGGCACTGCTCCCCCTTTTACGTTTTTTGAGCTTATAAAACACTCATAATAAATGTGAAAAGGGAAGTTCATAATTTTTTTGTATTTTTTTTATTAACTTTTAAAATTTTCCATCTTGAAGTTTTTATTACAAACCCTCAATGGATCAACCTTTTTTCCCCTTAAAATTGTTCCCTCAGAAGGGGGGAAAACTCAAAATAAAATTTTTAAAACCTTTAAAAAGTTTTTCCCCCTTTAAAGAAAAAGTGGGTTTTGTGTCTCCCAAAACCCCCTAAAAAAAGGGGGTTTTGGTGTTTTTAAAAACTTTTCCCAAAAGATAAAACCCTTTTTTAAGCAAAAATTTTTTTTCCAAAAATCAGTTTGTAAAGTGGGGAAAAACCTATCTTAAAAAAACTTCAAAATGAAAAATCCCCAAAAATTGGGGCCCCTTTTTTAAAAAGCCGAACTTTTTTCCCCGGTTTCCCCCGGGAAATTTCTCTTTTTCCCTTTTAAGGGGGAAAAGGGTTTTTAAAAAAAAGTGAAAAAAATCAGGGGGGCTTTTTGGGAATTGGGTGTCAAAAAAAAGAAAAAAAAAATTTTTCTTTTTAGAGTAACAAAAGGGTTTTGGGGGTGAAAAATTTTGTAAAAAAGTAAAAAAATTGAATTTTTCAGCCCCTTTTAAAAAAAGATTGCAGTCACTTCTTTTGAAAAGTTTAAAAAATTTTCTGGGCCGGGCTCCATTACGAAATGCAGGTGAAAAGGGGCTTCAGCATTAAGGTAAAAAGGGTTAACAAGCACCGAAAACCACTTAAACAACCATATTGCTTTCATTAAAGCTGAACAATAAAAAAAACTACTTGAAATCTGGGGCATTTCTTTTAAAGAAAGTAAAAAATTTGATTTCAATAAAACCAAATAAATTCTTTTTTCTTAACATCTTCTTTAAAAGCAAAACTTGCAAGGCTTGCGTCATTTTGAGAGTTTTTTAAAATTTTTCCTGGAAACCCGTCTGTTAAAGAGGTTTTTAGTAAAAAAGGAAGTTTGGTTAAAAAAGAAAAAGCGTTCTCAAACCCCCCAAAAAGCATAATTCAAGGTTTTTCGTAGGGGTATAAAAAATGTGGTTTTTTCAAATGGGTGCTCATGAAAGCAAGCAAGTTAAAAAAGGAGGGAAAAAATTAAGAAAGAAAAAAAGAAAGTAAAGAACAAACACAAAAAAAAACATTGGAACGTAAATAAAACTCGGGGAAAAAGAAAAAAAAACTTTTAAACAGGCTAAAGAAAGGCTTCAGCACTTAAAATGAAACGTTGAAGAAGAAAAAAAAGAGGCAGATTAAACCCCTTTTGTTGGGTTTTTGGGGTTAAGACAAAAAATTTAGGTACAAAGAACAATATTAATTTTTTGTTTTTGGGAAGACTTAGCTTCTGGGAGCTTCAAAAATTTTTAAATTTTCAAAAGTTTTCTTTTGGTTGATTTATAATATTTTTTCTTTGTTTGTTTTTATAAATCTGGGCTCGGTACAAAAATAACGACCTTTAAACAAGGGTTTTTTTTTTGAAACCCTGTTTTTCCCTTTTGGGGCTAACCCCCCAAAGGATTTTGGGTAAAAAAGGCCCAAAAGTACAATTTTTTTTTCCTCTAATGAGTAAACCCCCTAATACAATTTTTTCCCCAAGATTAAAATAAAATAAAAGCCTAATTTTTTTTATGGGTGTACGGCGTTAAAAATTTGGTAAAAATTTTTGGCCCGGCCGTACCAATTTTCCAAATATTAATTTTTTTTAAAAAAAAAATTTAAAATTTAAAACGGGGCGTTTCCATTCTTTTACAAAAAAAATTTTCCAATAGAAAACTATTTGTATTTGAAATTAAAAATTAATTCCTTATTTAAAAAAAATATGGTTTTTTTACGTTTTTTTTACAATTTTACTAAAAATTTTTCCCAAAATGAAGAGAAAATTCCCGAATTATGTGATTTTACTAAAAAAAAACAGCCAAAAACCGGGCCGCCCTTGGAAAAAACAAGGTAGGAGGCCCATTGTTTTTTTGTTTGCCCGGGGGGGGCGGGGGTGAGAGGGGGTGAAGATTTGCAAACTTTAAAAACCCCCGGAAAAGTTTAGGTCAAAAACTAGAAAGTAATAGTTAACATTTTAATGTTCTTGCCGTTGTATTTGGTGTAAAACGTACGCTTTTGTTCCAGTATTTTTTGCTTGTTTATTTTATATTTTTTTTGAGCGAGGCTCCCAATGGTAGAATAATTTATTTAACAACCTAGCCGCCAATAATTTGGGTGGGGGTTAAAACCCCCCAATTATGGAGGTAGGACAAACTCAAGTATTTAACCCCTTTTGGGCTTCTAAAGTTTTTTTTGACAAAAACGCATAATTAAGAAGGGTAAAAAAAATTTTAAAAATTAAACACCTCTAAACCTTGAAGTTTTTTTTTGGAACCAGCCCCCTAATTTGTACTTGTACCAATTTTTTGGGTTTTTTAAAAACCTAAATTTGCAATATAATTTAAAATTTTCAAAAATTTCCCGCTTGGCCTTTATTAACAATTTTTGGATTTTTTTTTAAAAAAGTCTTAAACCTCAAAAATTTTTCCCAATAAAAAAATTCAAAAAGAAAAAACGATCCAGATTTAAAAAAAAGATGGGAAAAACCAGAAAAAAATCAAATTTAACCCAAAAAAATTTTTGGGCATTTAAAAAAATTTTAAATGTAGTTTGAAAATTTTCCAAAAGATTTTGTTTTTGTGTTTTTTAAAGTTATTTGGGGTTTTTTTTGTTTATTTTCTAAAAAAAATTTTGAAGTATCCAAAAATGTTAGTAATTAAAATTTAAAAAAAAAATACAACTTTAAAAGAAAATTAAACGGAATGATGGCTAGTTTTTTTTTTAAGAGTGTGTTGGCTACCAAAAATTTAAAAAATCCTTGTATCCAAAATATAAGGTGTTATTGTATTTAAAAAAAATTTTTTTATTGGTTTTGATTTTAAACTAATCAGTTTTCATGTCGAATAAATTAACGTTTTTTGTTTTTATTGGGGGGGTCAAGGTTTTAATTTGGGTTTTGGGTAACTACAAAACTTCTTTTAGTAACATTTCCACCCTTTCCCCCCTACAAAAAGCTACTTTCCTCTTATTTACTTTATCACTTTCCCATTATAAAAACTTATTTCGAAAAGCTTTTAGGAGGTAAAATTTGTAAGAAAAAAAATGCTGTGTAAAATTATAATATTTTAAATTTTGAAAAGAAAGTAAAACTAAACTTCCCTCCAAAATAGCAGGCAACACATAAATTTTTATAAGATGACGTTTTGGGGATTTACACAATGTAAAACCTTACTGTTGTGAAAAAACTTTTCAAATATAATTAGTAATGAAATGAATATTTTACCCCCACTTTTTAAAAAAATTGAAAAGGCCGGGGTTTTTCACTCCGGGAAACCGAATTTTTGAGAAATTCCTTTTTCCCCGAAAAAACACTAAAAAACTTGTTAGGCCTAAACAGAAAAGGAAAAAAAAATGGGTTTTTATTTACCCCGGTTTATTTTTTGACTTTGAATGGAACAATGTTTTTCCTAAAAAACCCCCACATACATAATTAAATGACCTTTTGATTGGGCGTTTTCCCAATTTGGAAAAGGTACTCACTTTTTAAAAAAATGTGGTTACTGGACACCCTTAAAATGGCCCCAAAAAAAAAAAGCAAAGTTGGCATCCAAAGGGTAAAAAAACTTTCCCTTGTTAGAAAAGGGAAATGATAGTTTTTTATTTTTTAGCAATATCCAAAACCTTTTGGGGTATACCACATTAAAAATTCATTTTGTAAGGTTAGTAAATAATTTAGGGGAAAAATACCCTATTTGTGTTGAAGTAAGTAAAAAACCATTTGGGGAAAACCAATTGGACCCCCAACCGGGGTTAAACCCCCCAATTCTCCTTACGGCGTCAAGTTTTTGGGGGGCGTACATTTTAAACCCTTTACCACGAAAGTAGGATGAAATTTTAATAATAAAGAATAGGGTTTTTTTTTTTTCTAGATCAAAATTTAAATTTTTATACTATTTTGTTTTTTTTTTAAAATTAATTTTGCAGCTAGTGTGTTAGTATTCATTCCTTTTTTTTAAAAAAAAGTAGTACAAAAAATAGGCTATTAAAGGAGAATAGAGAAAAAAAATTCACTAACTTTTTTTTAATCTAAAAACTATGCAAGCTAGTATGAGACTGTAAAATGTAAGCCTACATGTTGAAGAAGGTACATGTCTGATTAAATTATGTTGACATTGGCGTGGTCTTCAAGGGAGCCAGGGTAACCACGGCACCCCCTTATGTTGCCCCAAAATTATGGTTTTCAGAGGGGGCAAGTGCACACCCCACACACACACACACAACCATTAAAAATTACTATTTGTTGGGGGGAAGAACACATTGATCTAAATACAATTGAAAATATTTATGAAGTAAACCTATAGATTCTAGAAGCATCTAATTAAAAAATCCTGTAAGGATAATTCCAAATAAATTTAGGAGGCGTCCATTTTTTTATCTGGGGGTGGGCAGCTCCAAATAGCTTTTGGAGACATCTGATTTAAAAAACAGAAAAAATGATATAAAGAGGGAACTTTGTTAAATCCCAGTGGCCCCTTGATGGAAATGTCTGGGCACACCATGGTGTAACAAAGGGTAAATTTGATTTGACCCAGATAGAATGGAACAAGCATGATGTAGTAAGTGTCTAGTTAGTAATGTATTTTAAAAAAAAAACTAAGATTCTAAAATTTTGTTTCAACGAGTAAGAATTATAGTGTCCTTGATCAAGTGTGTTGTATCCAAGATTATGAAAACATAGTTAAATTTTTCAAAATTAAAAGGTTTAGTTTATAAGTAGGAAGTATCGAGTTTTTGCTTCCTCACTAAGCAAGTGTTGGGTTAGAGAGTGATGATACAATGTTTTCTACACATGAAAATTGCTATAAACCCGACAGTCTTCGTAAGCAGTATTGATGTTAGAGAGTGGTGATACAATGTTAGCTCCACATGAATTGCTCATAAAAAAAGACAGTCTTCAGTAAGCAGTATTGTTGTTAGAGAGTGTTTGATCAATGTTAGCTACACATGAATTGCTTCATAAACCAGACAGTCTCAGCAAAACAATGTTGTTGTTAGAGAGTGTGTACAATGTTAGCTACGCATGAATTACTAATAAACCAGACAGTCCTCAGCAAGAGTTTTTGTTGTTAGAGAGTGTTGATACAATGTTATTCACACGGAATTGTCATTTAAAAAAATACAGTCCTCAGTAAGCAGTGTTGTTAGAGAATGGTAATAGAATGTTGCTACACATTTAATTGCTCATAAAAACCCGAAAGTCTTCAGTAAGCAGTGTTAATGTTAAGGGGATACAATGTTATCCACACATGAAATTGCTAATAAAAACCCGACAGTTTCAGTAAGCAGTATTGTTGTTTTGAGAGTGTTGATACAATGTTAGCTACACATGAATTGCCTCATAAACCAGACAGTCCTCAGCAAGCAATGTTTTTGTTAGAGAATGGTAATAGAATGTTAGCTACACATGAATTTCTCATAAACCAGACAGTCCCCAGTAAGCGTGTTGTTGTTAGAGAGTTTTTGATACAATGTTATCTACACATGAATTGCTAATAAACCAGACATCTTCAGTAAGCAGTGTTTTTGTTTGAGAGGTGAAAACAATGTTTTTCAAAAATGAATTGCTCATAAACCAGACTAGTCTTCAGTAAGCAGTGTTGTTGTTAGAGGTGGTAAAGAATGTTAGCTACCATAAATTGCTCATAAAACGACAGTCACTCAGTAAGCAGTGTTGTTGTTAGGAGTTTGATACAATGTTATCTACACATGAATTGCTTTAAAACCAGACATTCCTCAGTAAGGAGTGTTGTTGTTAGAGAGTGGTAATAGAATGTTAGCTACACATGGGAATTGCTCATAAACCAGACAGTCTTCAGTAAGCAGTGTTGTTTTTAGAGAGTGTTGATACAATGTTAGCTACAAATAAATTGCTTTAAAAACCAGACAGTCTCCCGTTAAGCAGTGTTGATGTTAGAGAGTGTTGATACAAAGTTAGCTACACATGAATTGGGTCATAAAAACCCCACAGTCTTAGTAAGCGTATTGATGTTAGAGAGTGTTGACACAATGTTAGCTATGTATGAATTACTAATAAACCAGAAGTCCTCAGTAAGCAATGTTGAGTTAGAGAGTGGTGATACAATTTTAGCTACACATGAATTGCTCATAAACCAGACAGTCTTCAGTAAGCAGTGTTGATATTAGAGAGTGGTAAATAATGTTAGCTACACATGATTTGCTCAAAACAGACTGTCTTCAGTAAGCAGTATTGATGTTAGAGAGTGGTGATACAATGTTAGCTACACATGAATTGCTCATAAACCAGACAGTCTTCAGTAAGCAGTATTGATGTTAGAGAGTGTTGATACAATGTTAGCTATGTATGAATTACTAATAAACTAGACAGTCCTCAATAAGCAGTGTTGTTGTTAGAGAGTGTTGATACAATGTTATCTACACATGAATTGCTAATAAACCAGACATTCCTCAGTAAGGAGTGTTGTTGTTAGAGAGTGGTATAGAATGTTTGCTACACATGAATTTTTTCATAAACCAGACAGTCCTCAGTAAGCAGTGTTGATGTTAGAGAGTGGTGATACAATTGTTAGCTACACATGAATTGCTAATAAACCAGACAGTCTCAGTAAGAAGTGTTGATGTTAGAGAGTGGTAATATAATGTTAGCTACACATGAATTGCTCATAAACCAGACAGTCCTCAGCAAGCAAGCAGTGTTGTTGTTAGAGTGTGTGTTGATACAATGTTAGCTACACATGAATTGCTAATAAACAAGACAGTCCTCAGTAAGCAGTGATGATGTTAAAGGGTGGTGATACAATGTTAGCTACGCATGAATTACAAATATTATATTATTTAGCACCGCGTCTTACTACCCGTTCGGGTTATACACACTTACGCTAATTTGTAATGGTAGGGTGATTGTGAGATGAAATGAAGGACCTACAGTTTAAGGTGGAATCCAAACCACGGTGGAAGCCTGGCATTCCTCACATTCACAAGATGTCTTGTCAGAGGTGAAGGAAGGGTTTGGAAATCAGACAAATCTGTGCCGGCGCCAAGCACAGAAGTCTGACACCTTACCACTAGACCACCAGGTCACCGACAATTACAAATAAACCAGACAGTCCTCAGCAAGCAGTGTTGTTGTTAGAGAATGGTATAAGATGTTAGCTACACATGAATTGCTCATAAACCAGAAAGTCTTCAGTAAGCAGTGTTGTTGTTAGAGAATGGTAATAGAATGTTAGCTACACATGAATTGCTCATAAACCAGAAAGTCTTCAGTAAGCAGTGTTGTTGTTAGAGAATGGTAATAGAATGTTAGCTACACATGAATTGCTAATAAACCAGACAGTCTTCAGTAAGCAGTATTGTTGTTAGAGAGTGTTGATACAATGTTAGCTACACATGAATTGCTAATAAACCAGACAGTCTTCAGTAAGCAGTGTTGTTGTTAGAGAATGGTAATAGAATGTTAGCTACACATGAATTGTCATAAACCAGACAGTCTTCAGTAAGCAGTGTTAATGTTAGAGAGTGGTGATACAATGTTAGCTACGCATGAATTACTAATAAACCAGGACAGTCCTCAGCAAGCAGTGTTGTTGTTAGAGAATGGTAATAGAATGTTAGCTACACATGAATTGCTCATAAACCAGAAAGTCTTCAGTAAGCAGTGTTAATGTTAGGAGTGGTGATACAATGTTAGCTACGCATGAATTACTAATAAACCAGACAGTCCTCAGTAAGCAGTGTTGTTGTTAGAGAATGGTAATAGAATGTAGCTACACATGAATTGCTCATAAACCAGAAAGTCTTCAGTAAGCAGTGTTGTTGTTAGAGAATGGTAATAGAATGTTTGCTACACATGAATTTGCTAATAAACCAGACAGTCTTCAGTAAGCAGTATTGTTGTTAGAGAGTGTTGATACAATGTTAGCTACACATGAATTGCTAATAAAACCAGACAGTCTTCAGTAAGCAGTGTTGTTGTTAGAGAATGGTAATAGAATGTTAGCTACACATGAATTGCTCATAAACCAGACAGTCTTCAGTAAGCAGTGTTAATGTTAGAGAGTGGTGATACAATGTTAGCTACGCATGAATTACTAATAAACCAGACAGTCCTCAGCAAGCAGTGTTGATGTTAGAGAGGTGAAACAATGTTAGCTACACATGAATTGCTCATAAACCAGAAAGTCTTCAGTAAGCAGTGTTAATGTTAGAGAGGTGATACAATGTTATCTACACTTGAATTGCTAATAAACCAGACAGTCTTCAGTAAGCAGTATTTGTTGTAAGAGAGTGTTTGATACAATGTTAGCTACACATGAATTGCTCATAAACCAGACAGTCCTCAGCAAGCAGTGTTGTTGTTAGAGAATGGTAATAGAATGTTAGCTACACATGAATTGCTAATAAACCAGACAGTCCCCAGTAAGCAGTGTTGATGTTAGAGAGGTGACACAATGTTATTTACACACGAATTGCTAATAAACCAGACATACTTCAGTAAGCAGTGTTGATGTTAGAGAGTGGTAATATGTTAGCCACAGATGAATTGTTCATAAACCAGACACTCCTCAGTAAGCAGTATTGATGTTAGAGAGTGGTAATATAATGTTAGCTACACATGAATTACTAATAAACCAGACAGTCCTCAGTAAGCAGTGTTGTTGTTAGAGAATGGTAATAGAATGTTAGCTACACATGAATTGCTCATAAACCAGACAGTCTTCAGTAAGCAGTGTTATGTTAGAGAGGTGATACAATGTTATCTACTCATGAATTGCTAATAAACCAAACAGTCTTCAGTAAGCAGTTTTGTTGTTAGAGAGTGTTGATACAATGTTAGCTACACATGAATTGTTATAAACCAGACAAGTCCTCAGTAAGCAGTGTTGTTGTTAGAGAGTGGTAATAGAATGTTAGCTACACATGAATTGCTCATAAACCAGACAGTCCTCAGTAAGCAGGGGGCTTGTTAGAGAGTGGTAATAGAATGTTATCTACACATGAATTACTCATAAACCAGATAGTTTTCAGTAAGCAGTGTTAATGTTAGAGAGGTGATACAATGTTTTCTACACATGAATTGCTAATAAACCAGACAGTCCTCAGTAAGCAGTGTTGATGTTAGAGAGGTGATACAATGTTATTTACACATGAATTGCTAATAAACCAGACAGTCTTCAGTAAGCAGTGTTGATGTTAGAGAGGTGACAATGTTATTACACACGAATTGCTAATAAACCAGACATACTTCAGTAAGCAGTGTTGATGTTAGAGAGTGGTAATATGTTAGCCACAGATGAATTGTTCATAAACCAGACACTCCTCAGTAAGCAGTATTGATGTTAGAGAGTGGTAATATAATGTTAGCTACACATGAATTGCTCTTAAACCAGACAGTCTTCAGTAAGCAGTGTTGATGTTAGAGGGTGTGATACAATGTTAGCTACACATGAATTGCTCATAAACCAGACATGTCTCCAGTAAGCAATGTTAATGTTAGAGAGTGGTGATACAATGTTAGGTACACATGAAATGCTCATAAACCAGACAATCCTCAGTAAGCAGTCTTGATTTTAGAGAGTGGTGATACAATGTTAGCTACACATGAATTTCTCATAAACCAGACAGTCTCAGTAAGCAGTGTTGATGTTATAGAATAGTAATAGAATGTTAGCTACACATGAATTTCTCATAAACCAGACAGTCTTCAGTAAGCAGTGTTAATGTTAGAGAGGTGATACAATGTTATCTACACATGAATTGCTAATAACCAGACAGTCTTCAGTAAGCAGTATTGTTAGAGAGTGTTGATACAATGTTAGCTACACATGAATTGTTCATAAACCAGACAGTCCTCAGTAGCAGTGATGATGTTAGAGAGTGGTGATACTATGTTATCTACACATGAATTGCTAATAAACCAGACAGTCTTCAGTAAGCAGTATTGTTGTTAGAGAGTGTTGATACAATGTTAGCTACACATGAATTGTTCATAAACCAGACACTCCTCAGTAATCAGTGTTGATGTTAGAGAGTGGTGATACTATACTAGCTACACATGAATTGCTCATAAACCCGACAGTCTTCAGTAAGCAGTGTTGATGTTAGAGAGTGGTGATACAATGTTAGCTACACATGAATTACTAATAAACCAGACACTCCTCAGTAATCAGTGTTGATGAAAGAGAGTGTTGATACAATGTTTAGCTACACATGAATTGCTCATAAACCAGACAGTCTTCAGTAAGCAGTATTGTTGTTAGGAGAGTGTTGATACAATGTTAGCTACACATGAATTGTTCATAACCAGACACTCCTCGTAATCAGTGTTTGATGTTAGAGAGTGGTGATACTATACTAGCTACACATGAATTGCTCATAAACCAGACAGTCTTCAGTAAGCAGTGTTGATGTTAGAGAGTGGTGATACAATGCTAGCTACACATCAATTGCTCATAAACCAACCAGTCTTTAGTAAGTAGTGTTGATGTTAGAGAGGTGATACAATGTTTTCTACACATGAATTACTAATAAACCAGACACTCCTCAGTAATCAGTGTTGATGTTAGAGAGTGGTGATACTATACTAGCTACACATGAATTGCTCATAAACCAGACAGTCTTCAGTAAGCAGTGTATGTTAGAGATTGGTGATACAATGTTAGCTACACATGAATTGCTCATAAACCAGACAGTCTTCAGTAAGCAGTGTATGTTAGAGATTGGTGATACATTGTTAGCTACACATGAATTGCTCATAAACCAGACAGTCTTCAGTAAGCAGTTTTGATGTTAGAGAGGTGATACAATTTTAGCTACGCATGAATTGCTAATAAACCAGAAAGTCTTCACTAAGCAATGTTGATGTTAGAGAGTGGTAATAGAATGTTAGCTACACATGAATTTCTCATAAACCAGACAGTCTTCAGTAAGCAGTGTTGTTGTTAGAGAGTGGTGATAGAATGTTAGCTACACATGATTTGCGAATAAACCAGACAGTCTTCAGTAAGCATTGTTGATGTTAGAGAGGTGATACAATGTTATCTACACATGAATTGCTCATAAACCAGACACTCGTCATTAAGCAGTGTTGTTGTTAGAGAGTGGTAATAGAATGTTAGCTACACATAAATTGCTCATAAACTAGACAGTCTTCAGTAAGCAGTGTTGATGTTAGAGAAGTGATACAATGTTATCTACACATGAATTGCTAATAAACCAGACAGTCTTCAGTAAGCAGTGTTGATGTTAGAGAGGTGATACAATGTTATCTACACATGCATTGATAATAAACCAAACAGTCTTCGGTAAGCAGTGTTGATGTTAGAGAGTGGTGATTCAATGTTAGTACACATGTATTTCTCATAAACCAGATAGTCTTCAGTAAGCAGTTTGATGTAAGAGAGGTGAGACAATGTTATACACACATGGAATTGCTAATAAACCAGACAGTCTTCAGTAATCAGTGTTGATGTTAGAGAGTGGTGATACTATACTAGCTACACATGAATTGCTCATAAACCAGACAGTCTTCAGTAAGCAGTGTTGATGTTAGAGAGTGGTGATACAATGGTAGGTACACATGAATTGCTCATAAACCAGACAATCCTAAGTAAGCAGTGTTGATTTTAGAGAGTGGTGATACACTGTTAGTTACACATGAATTGCTCATAAACCAAACAGTCCTCAGTAAGCAGTGTTGTTGTTAGAGAGGTGATACAATGTTATCTACACATGAATTACTAATAAACCAGACACTCTCAGTAAGCAGTGTTGATGTTAGAGAGTGGTGACAAAAAGTTAGCTACACATTAATTGTTTCATAAACCAGACAGTCCTCAGTTAAGCAGTGTTGATGTTAGAGAGTGGTGATACAATGTTAGCTACACATGAATTGCTCATAAACCATACAGTCCTCAGTAAGCAGTGTTGTTGTTAGAGAGTGGTGATAAATGTTAGCTATGCATTAATTGCTCATAAACCAGACATCCTCGGCAAGCAGTGTTGATGTTAGAGAGGTGATAAAATGTTATCTACACATGAATTGCTATAAACCAGACAGTCCTCAGTAAGCAGTGTTGATGTTAGAGAGTGGTGATACAATGTTAGCTACACATGAATTGCTCATAAACCATACAGTCCTCAGTAAGCAGTGTTGATGTTAGAGAGTGGTAATATAATGTTAGCTACACATGAATTGCTCATAAACCAGACAGTCCTCAGCAAGCAGTGTTGTTGTTAGAGAATGGTAATAGAATGTTAGCTACACATGAATTGCTCATAAACCAGACATTCTTCAGTAAGCAGTGTTGATGTTAGAGAGGTGATACAATGTTATCTACACATGAATTGCTAATAAACCAGAGAGTCTTCAGTTAGCTGTATTGTTGTTAGAGAGTGTTGATACAATGTTAGCTACACATGAATTGCTAATAAACCAGACAGTCCTCAGTAAGCAGGGTAATTTTAGAGAGTGGTGATACAATCTTAGCTACACATGAATTGCTCATAAACCAGACAGTCTTCAGTAAGCAGTGTTGATGTTAGAGAGGTGATACAATGTTATCTACACATGAATTGCTAATAAACCAGAGAGTCTTCAGTTAGCTGTATTGTTGTTAGAGAGTGTTGATACAATGTTAGCTACACATGAATTGCTAATAAACCAGACAGTCCTCAGTAAGCAGGGTAATTTTAGAGAGTGGTGATACAATCTTAGCTACACATGAATTGCTCATAAACCAGACAGTCTTCAGTAAGCAGTGTTGATGTTAGAGAGGTGATACAATGTTATCTACACATGAATTACTAATAAACCATACACTCCTCAGTAAGCAGTGTTGATGTTAGAGAGTGGTGATACAATGTTAGCTACACATGAATTGCTCATAAACCAGACATTCTTCAGTAAGCAGTGTTGATGTTAGAGAGTGGTGATACAATGTTAGCTACACATGAATTGCTCATAAACTAGACAGTCTTCATTAAGCAGTGTTGTTGTTAGAGAGTGTTGATACAATGTTAGCTACGCATGAATTGCTAATAAACCAGACAGTCCTCGGCAAGCAGTGTTGATGTTAGAGAGGTGATACAATGTTATCTACACATGACTTGCTCATAAACCAGACAGTCCTCTGTAAGCAGTGTTGATGTTAGAGAATGGTGATACAATGTTAGCTACACATGAATTGCTCATAAACCAGACATTCCTCAGTAAGCAGTGTTGATGTTAGAGAGTGGTGATACAATGTTAGCTACACATGAATTGCTCATAAACCATACAGTCCTCATTAAGCAGTGTTGATGTTAGAGAGTGGTGATACAATGTTAGCTACACATGAATTGCTCATAAACCATACAGTCCTCATTAAGCAGTGTTGATGTTAGAGAGTGGTGATACAATGTTAGCTACACATGAATTGCTCATAAACCAGACATTCTTCAGTAAGCAGTGTTGATGTTAGAGAGTGGTGATACAATGTTAGCTACACATGAATTGCTCATAAACTAGACAGTCTTCATTAAGCAGTGTTGTTGTTAGAGAGTGTTGATACAATGTTAGCTACGCATGAATTGCTAATAAACCAGACAGTCCTCGGCAAGCAGTGTTGATGTTAGAGAGGTGATACATGTTATCTACACATGACTTGCTCATAAACCAGGGCAGTCCTCTGTAAGCAGTGTTGATGTTAGAGAATGGTGTACAATGTTAGCTACACATGAATTGCTCATAAACCAGACATTCCTCAGTAAGCAGTGTTGATGTTAGAGAGTGGTGATACATGTTAGCTACACATGAATTGCTCATAAACCATACAGTCCTCATTAAGCAGTGTTGATGTTAGAGAGTGGTGATACAATGTTAGCTACACATGAATTGCTCATAAACCAGACAGTCCTCAGTAAGAAGTGTTGATGTTAGAGAGTGGTGATACAATGTTAGCTACACATTAATTGACAGACAGCCCTCAGTGAGCAGTTTTCTTGTTGTGAGTAGTGTCTAAACACTTTTCATGCTAACCACCCTTTTACTTACTATATCAAGATAAAGTATTGTAATCCTGAAATAATCAATCAAGATATTGATGAATTTTTACTTTTTTTTATAAACTCGAACTCAAAAAACTTGTTTTCACAATTATTATTATTATTTACCACAGCGTCTTACTATCTGTTCGGGTTATACGCTTTAATTACTAATTATGCTAGTGGATTGGGAATTAGGAAAGTTGAATTAGAGGAAGTGAACCCGCATTTGCGTGGAGGGATAGTGAAAAACCATTTAGGAAAAACCACCCCCAGTTCACCCGACCGAGATTCGAACCTCTATCTCCCCTTCCTCGGCGGCCGAGCTCAACACGACTAGCGTGTTAGCTAACTACGCCACCGAGGCTGGATTTTTCACAATTATGTTAGTCCCTATATATGTCTGTCAACCTGTCCTTGGCCGCAGATTCAATACGGTTTGATTGATTTTATCAAACTTTTATATAGATGTTATAGGAAATATCTCAACACGTTTATTTTATTTTGCTAAAGTAATATTTTGTCATGAGGTGATATAAGTGTTATTTGTAGTTAATTGTGAGGGGTATACCTCAAGTAATATTTTCAGGGTGGCCACTCACTAGTAAAATTGGGAAAAATCCCGGGAAATGTTCTTGAATTTTGCCATCATTTGAGAATTTAAAGGCGAGGACCACTATAAATAGTTTTTTGAGCATACACATTTAAACATTTGCCATAGGGGAAACCACTTTATATATATTCTGTAAAAATTAAATTTAAAATATTCTAGGTAAGGAAAACTATAATTAACTACTAGGGGTATCCAAATCTCAAAAATTTCCTAGGGGAGGATCACTTCAAATATCTTGTAAAGGAGTCTAATTTTCAAAATATTACTGGACAAGGACCTTTAAAAATGGATTCTAAGGGTATTCTATTTTCACAAAATGTATGGTGTTGAGTCCCGGATCTTTTTTTTACTTGGGTGAAGCACCTTTTGTAAATGTATAGGCCTATGCATACTACTGTTTATCTTGCCTAATCTCCACTTGTAGCTGAGCACACATCATATGTAAAATAATGGCCTTTTGATCCAGACCTTTAAAAGATGTACGTTGAGAATGTAGAGTAATACCATGGATTTACCCTCGTTTTTAGTGGGGAGGGAGAGGTCCTGTCTATGGTGGATCGTGGTAAAGTCTCCCAACAGGAGATGGTCAGCATTATTTTATTTTGCATGGACTCATCTAAGAAATGTGTGTAGTACTGCAATCTGTGGTGATAGAACCGAAGGGGGCGGGGGCAAGAGGGGCATTGTTCCCCTGAAAATAATCTCAGATGGAATAAATCCCCTCCCCCTTACACCCACAATATATTTTAAATCCTCTGGTATTATCAAATATGATGTTGAAAGATCTTGCATTAACCTCAAAATAACTTATATACATTAAAAATTAAAATTATCAAAAGTTTTCCAGAGAAGACCACTTCAAATAGTTTCTAGAGGCATCTAATTTTCGAAAAAAATTCAAGCTAGGAGCAGTCTAGATAGCTTCTGGAAGCATCTAAATTTTAAACATTTTTGGAGGAAAAACCCCTTTAAATAGCTTTCAGGAGATCTAAATTTAAAAAAGTAAACTGGTTGAGGACAATTAAAAATAGCTTCTGGAGGCATCCAAACTTTTTAAAAAATTTCCAAAGGACTCTACTCAAAAAAGGTTCTATGAACATCCAAATTTCAAAATAATTTGGAGGGGGGACTACTTTAAATACATTTTAAAAGAGTATAAATTCTAAAAAGTGGGAAAGGACCACTCCAAATTAGAGAAAGGGAAAACGATAAGTGGAGTGTAGAGAGGGGTGATTGCCCTCGAGGAATAAATTAGCCCCTTCTAGATGTAGTTCACACCTTCTGATATCCTCGAATATGAAGCTAAAAGATTTGAATAAAACTGCAAATAACTTCTAAAGACATTCAATTTTCAAAAATGTGTCATTCCAAATAGTTTTTAGAGACATCAAACTTTAAAAATTTGTTAGGAGAGAAGCACACCAAATAGATTATGCATGCATATAATTTTAAAAAATAGCCAAGGTGACAACGCCAAATAGATTCTAAATACATTCAATTAAAAAATAATACAGGTGAAAATCTTTCCAAATAAAGTAATACTTAATCAGGAGATAACAACGTTAATGAGACTACTTGTGAGTGATATGGTTAGAGAAATGTGTATATTTTTGTTGATTATTTTATTGTAATAAAAATAATAAATTTAATATTTGTATGAATTCCTTGTATTTTCTTCTTAGAGAACATACCTTTTCTGCTATTATTTTACAATAATTTGGTTTACATTTTCGCTGTATATTATGTATATGATTGGTAGATATACCAACATTTAATTATTTTTACTTTGTACACTAAACAGAAGGGACATTGTTTATTTACTGTTAAGTAAAGCACACTATTTTAATCAATCGACATTGTTATTAATAACGGATGACAGACGTTCACTGTAATGTAACTAAATATATAGTGGAAATAGAACACCTGGATACAAAAATAAAACACCTGGCTTTTGGCTTAGCGAGTTCTTTATTCGCTATGTATTAACTTGTGCTCCACTATTATAGGGATTCATCTCAAGGTTTATCTGCCAGTTGTTTTTTGTCGACCAGTTGGCTGTCTATCACTTTGTTGTTCTATGTATGTATTTGTTGACGAGTCGACGGCCACTAGTTACCTAGTCTTATCAAATGTTTGTTAATATTTTGTAGATCAGTTGGTCGTCTAGCACATGGTCCTACTCTTATCAACAACTTGGTCTAAGCACTCCTTCATGTAGATTACTTGTCTGTCAATCACTTTGTCCACACGTGTTATTATTATTATTATTAGCACCGCGTCTTACTGTGACGTTGTCACAGACATAATGCAAACATGGACGATCTAGCTCACCTGATCTGGTCCCCTTTGACTGGGCTGGAACTCGACTTCATGAAACACGCACACTCTACTCCACTCAACATCACGCGGCTTACTGACCACCCGTGGCTCGAGGCCCGATTAGAGCAAGACTCGGACAATAGAACATCGAGATGCGCTAACCCGTATGCGCTGACGGTTGTGCTCGAGTGAAACAAGACTCATCCACCGGCGCGTGATTTGAAATTATCACGAGAATCGTCGAGACTTCTCCCGAAGCGACGTACACCCCTCTCCCTTCACCCCAGTGTGTTCCCGCCGTTTGTGAACACGTGATTGACTTTGTACTGTATATAACGGCTGGACTGTGTAGTGATGTCACTCATTTCTCTGCACTCGATTAGGTGAGACACTTGTCTTAGATTTAGACGTAGGTTGCTGTTCGACGTATTCTAAATTATGTTTGGGTTAAATTGTTCAAAATTTAAGTTTCGACTTTAAATATATATCATGATTACTAATAGCTATATTTCTCTGAGACTGCAGGATTTGCCTGTCAGCCATTATGGTTTATGCTCTAGCTTTTTCTTGGTACTTAACGTTGTGTCCGCCTCACGGACGGGTTGGAACTTTGGCATGGCGCCATCTTAGGGCGCTAATGGAACTTTAGCATGTCGCCATCTTGGGGCGCTAATTATTTCTGTTTAACGTGTAACTTACTTAAAATAATTATTCTGCTTGCTAAAGGTTAAAGGTTTGTTACGATTGTAAATTTTGTAAATTGTTATTCTACTCGGGGGGCGCGAGCCCGTGCACCCAGCACATTGGTCATAATAATAATAATAATTAGATTGAACTAATTTGATTAGGAACTATTGTAACAGGTTAGGTTTAGGTTAATCATTTTCTCTGCCGCGCCTTATAATGGCGGCCTATTATAAAACTTTATACTTTTGTCAATGTAGTGTTACCATCACCAGGTCGTGTAGACATATATATATATTACTTGTATTTAACTTTCCTGCTAGGTTAGTCGCCTTCTGCGAGGGTCAATTTAATTATGACTACGTTGGTATTAATTGTTCTGTTTTCTCTTAACGACTTGGGGTCTTGCCCCTTTATTTATTGTTTATTTCGGCCCTTATCGGCCAGTCACTCGAGTTTCCTAGAGTGCCTCGCTCTTGTATGTCTGCGAGTTGTTTGTAGAATAAAATAAACTCTCTTGTAACTAACCTACCTTTTATTTGTTGTAATATGAACCTACCATATCATATGAAGGGGGGGTTACAAGAGAGAAGCTGCGCCACCCTGCTCTTGCAGAGTTGAGTGGGGCACTTAATAGGATATTAGGTATAGTTAGGAGAGAAAATAGGGTCCGCCTGTCTGCAGTATTGTTGGATGATTGATATTGTATTGATTCTTGTTTGTTTATGTTTCATGACTCCGTGACCATGGAGACCACTCCTGCAACTGCCATGTCCACTTTGACCACATCTAAGACTGCTGTCTACCGCCTGAGCCGGGACGAGTTGACAGCTGAGCTGACTTCAAGGGGCGTCTCCTTCCCTCCCAATGCTACTGTGGGTGAGCTCAGATCTAAGCTATGTGGGGAGATTAGCGGGACTGGGGAGGCTGAGACTGACTCGGGTATGGACAGGATTGAGGATGGGAATCCACCCCCTTTAGCGCCAACCGCTCCTCCTCCACCCCTTCACTAGTTAAATGTCAGAACAAAGTACTTATGGAGATTTTGAATCGGACCCCTGTTTGCGACGGTCAAGATCACGCTACTCTGTTTAAATTTATGGTTGAGATCAACAGAGCATATTGTCTAAAGTTAGCGAGTGATAGTGAATTTTTGATTCTGTGTTTGGCCAAAACTTCTGGTTTTTTAACCCAGCTGTTCTCCCGTGGGATTCAAAATGGTTTATCTTGGAGATCACTTACTGACCTCATTTTAGAAGCGCTGTTACCCAGTAGGGCTAGAGAAAGGTTATGTAAGGAAGTTATTCACAGGTTTCAATATCCCCACGAATCGTTGAGAGATTTTATTTTATCTATCACAGAGGCAGCTCAAGTTCTCAATAGTGGTCTGGGGGAAAGTGAGATCGTTGATATTATTCTTGAGAATGTGTCGCCCCTCACCCGGCGACATTTTGTATTTACATGTAAGCCCTGTACGGTACTTGAACTTTTCTCTCTAGCATCTTCGATTGAAAACACCCTGCTCGCCGAACAGGAGTATTTAAGTGCGCATGCGCCGGCGGCATTAAACCGCAGACGCACGGGTTCAACTCCCGAACCTATGAATACGGCCTTGTCATTAGCGCCTGTACTACCGGGCGATCGCGATGCTAACACTCCTAGGGACAACTTCAGGCCTTCGGGTTCTGACAACCGTGCGCCCCGCGACCTCTCGCGCATGAGATGTTTTCGGTGTAGAAGACTGGGTCACGTACAGAGACAGTGTAGATCGGGAAACTTATAGGGCGCGCTCGTAGTCGTGGTCCGGTCGTGCCCACTTGTATTAAACCACGTGCTCCTACTCCTGTAGTTCAGATCCAGGTAGCCCAAAACGATTGTGTTGCTCTTTTAGATACAGGAGCCAGTCACTCATTTATATGCCGTGAGTTTTTGCGCCAGTTAGAGGGTAAAACAAAAATCGATTATAGGTCGATAGGTCCTAAGATTTACGCCGTGGCTAATGGGCAGACTATCTTGGTCGATCGTAAAGTAGTGCTCTCTATTAAGATAGAAAGATTTGCCTGGAAACGTCCATTCTTTGTTATGCCAGAACTTCCCTTTGATGTTATTCTAGGGACTGACTTCATGTTCGAGACTGGAGTCAAACTTGACCTGAGACGCTTAGGAATATCTTTTAAGTTTGAACCTAGTTTGTTTATTCCGTTTTGTGTTGGGCACCATCCTCGCAGGTTGTTCCCCATTGTCGAGGAACGTGAAGCGATAGATCGTTTGATAGCTCGATTCCCTGACGTCATCACTGACAGATGGGGCAAGTGCGACATTTTGCCGTACGACATTGTGGCGCAGGACCACATTCCTGTTAGATCTGGTCCCTACTCCTGTGCACCCCCCAAACTCGAGATATTTAGAAATCTTATCATGGACCTGGAACAAAAGGAGGTTATTCGTCCCTCCAAATCCCCATACGCAAGTCCTGCGTTCATTATTCCCAGGAAAGGTCATGGGCATCGCTTGATTGTCGATTATAGAAAGCTTAATAAAAAAATTGTGTTCGACCCATACCCCATGCCTAGCATAGAGTCCGCCTTCCAACATCTTGGCGGAGCCAAATATTACAGCTTGATTGACCTTAATGCGAGCTTTCTGCAATGTGCTCTCTCAGAGTCGTCTAAGAAATTCACCGCGTTTATCACCCCCTGGCAAGTCTACGAATTCAACCGAGTGCCGTTAGGGATAAGTTGCGGGGGGCAAGCGTTGAGTAGAGTCTTAGACCATATTTTGGCGGACCTGAAATACAAATTCGTGTTTAACTACCTTGATGATATCTGCGTTTACAGCAAATCTTTTGATGACCATTTGCGTCATGTTGAGGTAGTGTTGAGGCGCCTGCGCGAGGCTGGGTTGACTGTAAACCCGGAGAAAGTCACATGGGCGAAGAGATCTATCCATATCTTGGCTATATCATTTCTGAGGGTAACCTGCTCGTTGACCCGGATCGGGTTAAGCCTATCTTGGATTTTCCCGCCCCAAAAAACATAAAAGGGGTATTACGGTTTCTAGGTATGTGCGCCTACTACGCTAGGTTCATCCCGAACTTCTCTGACTTAGCCAACCCCCTTAACTCCTTGAAAAAAAGGGTGCCACCTTTATTTGGGGTTCTGCCCAACAGCAGGCTTTTGTTGCGCTTAAGCGCCACCTAGTGTCGCCAGCCGTGCTACGCATGCCTGACTTTTCTCTGCCTTTCCAACTACATGTTGATGCCTCCTCTGTAGCGCTAGGAGCGGTTCTCTCTCAAACGACTTCCGAGGGAAGTAGACCTGTAGCTTTCGCCAGCAGAACTTTGAGCCCTGCCGAAAGAAAGTATAGTATATATGAAAAGGAATGTCTCAGCTGTATCTTCGGCATCGACAAGTTCGCAGACTATCTAGAGCTTCGCCAGTTTGAGTTGTACACTGACAACATGGCCCTCAGCTGGATGTGGAATCACCCGAAACAACTAGGGAAAATTGGACGGTGGGTTTGGAAGCTATCCAGGTTCAAGTTTACGACCCATCACGTTGCTGGGAAGCTTAATGTTGTCGCTGACGCTTTGTCTAGGATGTGTGAGGATAAGGAACCTGTAGGAGAATGTAAGGAGGATGGCTCGTTATTTGTTATCCATACGATTCCCGAATCCTTTATCTCAATCAAAGACCATCAGTTGATGGATCCGTGTTGTAGACAGATCGTTGACAGGATCAAACGTGGAGAGAGGATTGGGAACTACGAGATCTTTAAAGACCTCTTAGTAGTTCGTGTCAAGGGTAGGATAAGATATTTTGTGCCAGAGAAACTTAGGCCTATGTTACTAAAATATTTCCACGACTCCTTTTTGGCGGCCATTGCGGTGTCCTTAAGACCGAACGTAAGATTTCTAAGGAATTTTTTTGGCCCTTAATGCCTAGAGACGTTAGAGATTGGGTGCGCAAATGTGAGCCGTGTCAATTGGCCAAACCGGCGCGTAATTCTAAAATAGGGTTCCACTCCGCGGATGTTGCTAAGCAACCGTGGGAGAAAGTTTTTGTTGATTTCGTCGGCCCCCTTACCCGCTCTACCCAAGGGAACACCTCTATACTCGTCGCCATGGACGCCTTCTCTAAATTCGTCATACTCATCCCCCTAAGGAACATGAAGGCAAGGACGACTGTTAATGCTCTGTGCAGGCGTGTTTGGGCGATTTTAGGGACCCCAAGGGTCATAGTAAGTGATAACGGACCGTGTTTCCGTTCTAAAGCTTTCGGAGATATGTGTTTTTCGTGGGGGATAAGACACGTTACCACTAGCCCGTACAACCCATCGCCGAACCATGTAGAAAGGTTTAATCGTAACCTAAACGTTGCCTTGACGATCTTTCACCACCTGGATCACACCCACTGGGACCAGGACTTAGACGTTTTGAACATTGCTTTTAACGCCGCTTTCCATGAGTCAGTCAAAGCCACTCCTTCCTCTATCCTCCTCAATAGGGACCTGAACCACCCGTTATTGTTTAACTGGGATATTGACCCGCTCCTTAATGATGCAGGTGATTGTTCTTATGAAAAGAAATGTGAGGTAGCTTTTTCTAACCTCCTGAAGTCCCAAAGGAAGGTTGCCGCCACCTATAACCGAGGGCGTATCCCTGTCCCATTTAAACTTGGGGACGTTGTTGTGTGCAAGTGTTTTCCTCTTAGCTCAGCTGCTGACAAGTCTTCGGCGAAGATGGCGTATAAGTGGAGTGGTCCCTGGTCAATTGAAAGATTTCTTACACCTGTTTCGGTATTGTTAAAAGAAGTATCCGACCCATCTTTGACGCGTAGAGCACATGTCAGCCACCTAAAGGCTGCAGGGAAATGAGTCAATTGACCCCGTGCTGTGTGTCGTCTGTTTGCTTAAATGTACCTTTGTGATTTAATTTTGCGTTCCAAGTGCATGTTTTTAAGTATTCTATATTGTTGTATATATGATTTATATAAGGGAAGGGGTACCACCCCCTGGTAGTGTTAGGATAAATTTGTAGTACTGTAGGGCCTAGGTATGACTTTGAGCAGAAACTTGTGTTGGACTGTTTATAATAAAGCGTGTGTCGGGTCCAAAGTACATAGTGCAGAACGTTCGCCCCACCGACCGGACTACCTCTAAGTGCGTGTGAAGCGGCAAACCCACCTTTCCTCATTCATGGAAAGTCGTCGCTAAACAGAGTTGTGGGTATCTCTGTGACTCGTGCTGGTAGACAATGTTAGTGCTACGAAACTGCCACAGTAACTTTCAAGGATGGCTGCGCTAACTGATAAACTTTACAATTGGATGTGATGTTCACGTGTAAACTTTTGTTCTCAGAGACTTCACCTATTCGGCCTTCCGTCCCCCCCTTTTCTGCCCTGCCCTTTCCTTCCCCTCCTTTGTTCCTGTACACTCATCGGCAGTCAATGATCGCCCAGCTGGGCGTGGCGATGAAGCTTCCCTGGTGGTTAAAGCGGGCCACCTTACGAGCATATGCTGTCTCCCTGTCAACCCGGGATGACGGTGTGTTGGAGTGAGCGTGTGAAGCAGAGGTCTGCCCCCGGAGTCCAGTTATTCGTCATCTCCCGAACCTGCATCTGGCCACCTAACATGGCCTCGGAGGGTACCGGAGCCGCCACCCACCCTCTAGTCAGCGGTGAACATCGGGGAAGGCGCCTCCCCGTGTCTTCACCAAAGGCTAAGGACGTCCTTCTTCTCCGTCCAAGGGGGGACATTGTGACGTTGTCACAGACATAATGCAAACATGGACGATCTAGCTCACCTGATCTGGTCCCCTTTGACTGGGCTGGAACTCGACTTCATGAAACACGCACACTCTACTCCACTCAACATCACGCGGCTTACTGACCACCCGTGGCTCGAGGCCCGATTAGAGCAAGACTCGGACAATAGAACATCGAGATGCGCTAACCCGTATGCGCTGACGGTTGTGCTCGAGTGAAACAAGACTCATCCACCGGCGCGTGATTTGAAATTATCACGAGAATCGTCGAGACTTCTCCCGAAGCGACGTACACCCCTCTCCCTTCACCCCAGTGTGTTCCCGCCGTTTGTGAACACGTGATTGACTTTGTACTGTATATAACGGCTGGACTGTGTAGTGATGTCACTCATTTCTCTGCACTCGATTAGGTGAGACACTTGTCTTAGATTTAGACGTAGGTTGCTGTTCGACGTATTCTAAATTATGTTTGGGTTAAATTGTTCAAAATTTAAGTTTCGACTTTAAATATATATCATGATTACTAATAGCTATATTTCTCTGAGACTGCAGGATTTGCCTGTCAGCCATTATGGTTTATGCTCTAGCTTTTTCTTGGTACTTAACGTTGTGTCCGCCTCACGGACGGGTTGGAACTTTGGCATGGCGCCATCTTAGGGCGCTAATGGAACTTTAGCATGTCGCCATCTTGGGGCGCTAATTATTTCTGTTTAACGTGTAACTTACTTAAAATAATTATTCTGCTTGCTAAAGGTTAAAGGTTTGTTACGATTGTAAATTTTGTAAATTGTTATTCTACTCGGGGGGCGCGAGCCCGTGCACCCAGCACATTGGTCATAATAATAATAATAATTAGATTGAACTAATTTGATTAGGAACTATTGTAACAGGTTAGGTTTAGGTTAATCATTTTCTCTGCCGCGCCTTATAATGGCGGCCTATTATAAAACTTTATACTTTTGTCAATGTAGTGTTACCATCACCAGGTCGTGTAGACATATATATATATTACTTGTATTTAACTTTCCTGCTAGGTTAGTCGCCTTCTGCGAGGGTCAATTTAATTATGACTACGTTGGTATTAATTGTTCTGTTTTCTCTTAACGACTTGGGGTCTTGCCCCTTTATTTATTGTTTATTTCGGCCCTTATCGGCCAGTCACTCGAGTTTCCTAGAGTGCCTCGCTCTTGTATGTCTGCGAGTTGTTTGTAGAATAAAATAAACTCTCTTGTAACTAACCTACCTTTTATTTGTTGTAATATGAACCTACCATATCATATGAAGGGGGGGTTACATTACTACCCGTTCGGTTTATACGCACTTACGCTAATGTGTAATGATAGGGTGATTGTGAGATGAAATGAAGGACCTACAGTTTAACGTAGAATCCGAACCACGGTGGAGGCCTGGCACTCCCCACATTCACAAGATGTCTTGTCAGAGGTGAAGGAAGGGTTTGGAAATCAGATAAATCTGTGCCGGGACCGAGGATTGAACCCCCGGCCGCCAGCACAGAAGTCTGACACCTTACCCCTAGACCACCAGGTCACCTCCACACGTGTTGACCAGTTTATTGTCGATTAGTTTTATGCAACCAAATTGGTCAACCATTTCTATGTAGATCACTTTGCCCTCCTGAACATGAGCTAGTCGACCAGTGAGTTCTACTAGGGTTGGATACTTAACCCACCTAGCATTCCAAATATTTGTATACTTTTTGTCAACCAATTGGCTCTTTATCACATGGTCTTACTTGTCTGTCGACAACTTTTTCCACACATGTTAACCAGTGTGTTGTCGATCGGTTTGCCGGCACCCCAATTGGTCGGCTAGTTTGCTGTCACTTTGTCCACATAAGCATGAACTTGTCAACCAGTTGTTCCAAATCATTTCGGCCACATGTCTCGTCTAGCCCTCGAGATTTTTTTACAGCTTATCGACCAGTTTGTATGATGCCAGTGTAAACAATATGAACCTGTAACTAATTTTGTTTACAAATACAATTATAGTACTTAGTCCTAGATATTTAAATAATATCAATAATATAATATAATAATGATAATATAGTTAAATATAATTGTGTCTAAAAATATCAAGATCATTACACTTATTGTATTTCGTTGAATATCATATTAAAAAAAAGTGTTTATCTTACTTAAAAAGTAAAAGTTTATTTATTCATCTTTATAAACAGTACAGTGAATTTGTTCTCATTAGCACTAAAAATCATATATTTATCTAGAGTTTCCCTGGCAAGGCCAGGGGTGGATCCAGGTGGGGTTGGGTGCGATCATCCATCCTGCATAGAAAATAATCATAAATATCAAAACCAATACTTTAAAGTTGTAAAGAATGACAGACTAACATCTTCCTCATCCTATCTCCTACACGACCTAATCAAAATTAGGCAACAACTATTTCAACTTAGCTCTAGAGCAAAGTAAGTGGATTAAAACTAAAATTTTCCAGTATTTATATTATTAAGTTTAGTATTAAAATACATATTTTTCTTTTATTACTAAAACACTTTAGACAGTATATATTTATTACTTTTATTGTGACGGCGACTTTTTGTTTTATGTCATTTTATTATTAAAATTACAAATTGGTTAGTCCAAATTGTGTTCTTTCTTGGAGTCCTCTTATTATTATCATTATTATTATTTTTATATTAATTGTTAATCTCAACTAGTTTGTTAAACTCTCAATATAATAATTAAAATATTATAAATTAAAATCTTTATTAATCAAAATTATTTAATTTATCCTTGAAAGAGCCTCATGAAAACCAATTTACCCCTCCAACTCCCGGCCCTGACAACTATCCCTGGATCCACCCTTGAGCTAGGGGTATTTAAAAGTAGTTGCCCTTCTAACGATAGCATTGTATTTCACTATATATCTCTGTAAACATTTCCTGTTAGATTTTAGGAAGGAGATACAATGTGAGAGTTCGAGATTTTGTGGAAAGAACAATTGAATTAAGTTAGTGGCGAAGTTCTGCCGGAGACATTCACGTTGTAGGAACTCTTTAATCTGCACGTTGTGATCTTCTGTGGGTGGTCTGTAGATGGAGTGGTCGGATAGCTAGCTGACTTCGTGCCTCTGTGATGTAGTCGATACGATTCAAGATGACTGTAGTGGAGCCCTCAATGTTGTTTTTTTAGTGCTTTGATAGCTTTTTGATTGTTGGTGTTGAGTTTCCATTTCAACGGTAGTGTCTTCAGGATGAGCGGATCGGCAATATTGGAAAGGAGGTAAGTGATGAACTGTTTCAGAGGGTAGTAGTGGGGGGGTCCCAGTCTGATGGTGGCTTGCAATTGCAAAACAAATAACTTGATATATCAACTACAGTACAAATCATGTGATGCAGAATATATAGGCCTCACTACAGGTTCTCTCAGACAGCGAATGAACAATCATCGTTTTTACACAAACCACAAAGATCCGGACAAGCCTGTACCCATCCATGCTAGTACCCACAACCAGGACTTTCAAACCTGCTACACCACCAAAATATTAAGAGCATTTCCCAAACAGTGCAACAGTTCTCAACTTAGACAGTGGGAACTGGCCCACCAATGGATCACCAAATCAAGATTACCACCAGGCCTCAACAGAATATAGTTTATTTCTTTCTATAAGATTAACATTTTCAATTTATTACTATTTTAAAATACTATTTTTATTATCTATATTCTTATTTATTATTATTTTTAAATAGGTCTATATAAATACTAATCACAGCCAAGAAATATATATTTACTCCAAAAGCAGTTAGCATAATGTGTTTCTAACAGTTTTTCTTTAAATTCAAAATGGATTAATCCAGTGTTTCTGTTATTTGTCCACTCTTCTTTCATCTTTGTGTTTGATAAAGGCAACAATGCCGAAATATTATTATATTTGTGTTTAAAATGTGTGTGTGACGACTTCTACTATAGAAGACAGAAGAAAGGAAGATGTTACATTTGTGCATTGGATTTTTCCCACATCTCTCCTCTTTCCCTAGGTGGGCTTTCTTCATCATATTTACTCTTAATAGTTTATTTTTCCTTTCCCTTTAGTTTTTTTTCAATTCCCTTTATTATAAAATTAGACAATTTATAAAAATTTATCTTTCAGTAGAATGTGAAAGTTAATTGTTGATTTTACAGTGTTGTAAAATTAAGGTTTTTCATAATAATTTGTAACAATATTAAAAAATGTTTTTGAAAATCTAGAAAGATTTTGTGCCTCTATAATATTACTTTATGTTAAAACTACCTGTATTTCACATTTGTCGAAAAATATTGTTTTAGAAAAAATGTCTAAATTATATAGAATCTATAACAGCTGAGCATTTCTTGTTAAAAATAATAGATTAAAATTAGTAGTAAAAAGTATTGCAAATAAAATTCCTACCGAGCCATTTAGTCAATAACTTTAATGTATGGAAGTACTGGCAACATTTTTAAAGAGCAGCATAAAGGTGCGGCGCCACAGCCACCGGACTGGACTTTACTTGACATGACTGGAGTCCAGTGTGATTTTCCATACAATGTTTATTTATTGTCTAGGCGCCACTGCGACCAGACTCGACTGGACTTGACATAATCTGCCGACCGGAGTCAGGTCGTGTACGGTCCCAATTGGAAAACTAACTTGAGTCTGTTTCCCCCACCACTCTTTAACAACACTATCTCCAGCACGTGAACAGTTGTTTACATACCGTACGTCTACCATTTTCATATTAAACATTTTATTTAAAGTATTAATTTAAAGTATTTATAATTCTATTTAAAGTGTGTCTATATTATTATTAAAAATAAGTTCTCGAATAATAAAACTTGATTTTATAAACAGTTCTAATATTATTAAAACAATTTTAAAATGTCTTTGGAAGAGCAACTTGTAGAGACAGTCCGAGAGCACAGTGCATTGTATGACACAAGTAACAAGAATTTTTGCAACGCCAGGATGAAAAACAAAATTTGGGATGAAATAGCAGCTAGACTGAACATTAAATCAGGCGAGTGAAATCTAATTTGTATAACTTAAATTTTTATTTATATTTTGTATAGTAAAATAATTTTTCATAAAATACTTGTAAAAAGAATCATCATTTTACTTTGCTTGCTTTAGTAACATGCATAATCTGAACCATTTGGTATAATCTATGGTCTTCCAATACGATGACATGTTTATGTGATGTTACACCATCTTCAAATCTTATTTATAATAAAGATAATTAATTTAATTCATACTATCGTAAAGTTTGTGAAATTTTGAGATGTTATTTGGAAGAAACTTTTTGTGGGATGATCCAAATAACATCTTAAAATTTCACAAACTTTACGATAGTATGAATTTAAATTAGTCATCTTTATTATAAATAAGATTTGAAGATGGTGTAACATCACCTAAACATGTCATTGTAGTGGAAGACCATAGCTTATACCAAATAAGGAAAAGGGAATAAATAACAACCAAGAAAATATAACTTTAACATTTATTACTCCTAACTAAATAATTATGAACATAATTAAAAATATAAATTACATGAGAGAAAATGAGCTTATTACAATGTTGAAAAAAATACAAGAGTTTACTATAGCTATGATTTACAGTTTTTTATTTTTCGGGAAGTTTGACTCAAATTTTGTCCCACTGCCAAGGTACTTCACCATATTCTGAAATGAAGTAAGACAAAAACGCCTCTCTAACTTCAAAAGCTTCTCTCTTACTTTTTGAAGGTACACCTTTAAGACGCATCATACTATAATTATTTGCTGCATTCATATCAACCCCAGTTTCGATCATGTTTGTGGTCATGAGGTAGTTATGGAGAACACAAGTGGCCTTAACCACCTTATCAACTAAATTTACAGAAATTTCAAACGGTTTGTAATAAACCCTCCAACGAGCAGCTAAAATGCCAAATGCATTCTCCACTACTCTTCTTGCCCGTGATAATCTGTAATTGTACACTGATCGTTCCCTGTTTAACTTATTTCCTGGATAAGGGCGCATAACATGATTTAATAGAGGAAAAGCTTCATCGGCAACAGCAACGTAGGGCATATCTCTCCCTCCTTCGTACAAAGGCTCATCTGGTGGCAAATTATTTCCCTTTTCTAAGCGAAATCCAATAAAAGAATTTGAAAAAATTCCACCATCACTAAAACGCCCTTTAGAACCAACATCGATCATAATGAACTTATAATTTGCATCTACCATTGCTAATAAAACTATAGAAAAGGTTTTCTTGTAATTAAAATAATCTGACCCAGAATTTGGAGGAGCTTTAATTTGTACGTGCTTACCATCTAATGCACCAAAACAATGATCAAAGTTCCATTTATTTTTAAACTCGTCAGCAAAAAATTTCAATTGCTCAGCTGTAGGATCTGGCATTTGCAAAAGTTGCAATCGATTCCATATTGCACCGCAAACGTCATTGACAATACGTGATACGCTTCTGTGACCAAGCCGGTAACTGTATTCCATTGACTTGAATGATTTCCCTGTGGCCAAATACCTGAAAGATATTTACATTTCAGTTAATTAATATTAATCAAAAATAAGATTCATTCATCAGTAATAAGATTATGATTCGTCACTAATAAGATTATGATTTATCACTAATAAAATTATTATTTATCAATAATAAGATTATTATTATTCATCAATAAGGAAAATTAAGAAGTTCGTTATTTTTTGTTTGTTTTTTGTAGGGGATGAAGCAAAGAATGCTTGGATTAAATTACGAGATGCCTACAGAAGTAGTTTAAAACGCATGAAATCATCAAGAAGTGGATCTGAAGCTACTTTTTCGAAGGCTTGGAAATACAGTGAACAAATGACCTTCCTGCAACCATACATGAAAGATAGACCCAGACATACAAACGAACGAGCGGAAATAAATGAATTCATGAGTCCTTGTGAGAACATTGACAGCGAAAACAGCCAGCCGCAATGTGAAGAGGAAACTGTATGTAATGAGGTTCTTGTGAAAAAATCGAAAAAAGTGAAACCTGATCCTACCCTTGACTTTCTTCGAGAGCAGGCAAGTATTAGAGAGGCAGAAAGAAAAAGAAGAGAAGAGCTGCGACGTGATTTGGTCCCAAAAGATGGTCTGAAACTATTTTTTGATTCGATGTATGAAGCAACGAAACAGCTAAGTCCAGACCTGCAGAAGTCAGTCAAGCGGAAATTATTTGCGATTGTGTCGGAAGCAGAAGATGTAATGGAAAGATATTCATACATTTCTCTTGAAGTACCTCAGGGACAGTCACCAGCAAGCACTTACACAAATACTTCAGCAGAAAATGATTTTACTTTCCAACCTGGAAGAAACAGTAACTAAACGTCATTCGGGAAAGTCTTTAAACTTACGGATGAGATTTTACAGTAATTTTCTAAAAGCACATTAATTTTTTTTTTCCTTTTTTAATAATAATAAACACATCAGAAAGGTTCAATAATTTTGTATGCTTAGCTACTTGCCTTTAATATCTTTACCTTATTACCATAGCTAAGATTTAATCATAATTATTTTGTAATTTTTATTTACTAGAATTTATTAAATAAAAAACTTGATTATATGACTGCAGTGCTAGATTTATTTTAATATTGCGTTGCTTTTTTTAATGGTTGGGGCCCTAATATATAAAAAATATTTGCAATAAAGCTTTATTTATTCTTAGCTACGCACTTTAAATCGTAAATCTGAAGATGAATGGTAACATATGAAATTTGCTCTTATTTTATGAACAAAGTTGAACTTTTTTGAATATAAGATTGCTAAAATTAATTTACTTTATCATTGTAGATATTTTATAATTTCTTACCTTAAACAGACGGCAAGTTTCTCTTCAGTACTGATTGGTTTACGCCAGTTTGTCTCTTGTTTTTGAATGTCTGTAGCGATTAAATCATGAATATATTTGAAATCGGATTTGGTTAGTCGAAAGTAGTTTTTAAACTGCTCAGCTGTCAAAGACTTTATTAACGTATGAAACTCGCCTAGCTCATTTCTTTCTTTCACATATGTATTTATCCATGTTCTCTTCCTTTTCGATAGCAATAATGCACAGCAATCCAAAAAATCTTCATCTGAATCGGATTCAGAACTTAAATCCAATAACTGCTGCCCGGAATTCATATTATGCTGAGAGAAATGCAGAATAAACTGAGATGTTTTAGACTACACAGTCAACTCAAGTCTGTTCGCTGTGGCGCATATCTGCATTTGTCCGGTCATGTCAAGTTAAGTCCAGTCATGTCAAGTAAAGTCCAGTCCGGTGGCTGTGGCGCCCTACCTTAAATGTGGAAAACATGTTACAACAAATTTAACATTGATTTTACATATCTTTCGAGAGTTAACATTAATTATACAGTTAATATATATTTGATCCATGCTTGGTATTTGGCATAGATAAAGGATATATATGGTTTGTGACTGGAAATATTCTGAGCTGACAGAAGAATTCCACAACCACATAACCGTTTATTCTAGGGGAAAAGAAGAGATAAGTAGGGTGACAACATCCGACTTTAAAACCAGATATAGCCATTAGTTTAGTATTAAACCGTTAGAGCGCACTCCAAAAATTAAAACATGAATCACGTTATACATGGTGGGGATCATTGTTATTATCGAATTATATATATTTAACGTTAGATATTACTGCTCTACACTAACGCCATGTTTAAGGGGGCACAGTTTCTATATTTGAATCTGCGGCATGAGCACACATGGTGGCAATTATAGTTATAGGTGTAAAAAGAGACCCTGCATGGTCATGGAACCTGGTTCTGCCGTTATTTTTAGATTGATTGCCTTTAAACTATAATAACATAATACAGATATGTTGGGCGCTAGTTTAAGGCGCCACAGTTTCTATATTTGAATCTGCGGAGTTAGCACACATGGTGGGAATAATAGTTATACATATATACGATGACTCTACATAAGTGTGGATCCCGGTTCTGCCGTTATTTTGGATACATGCCCTCAAACCGATATTGGACTCGAAATTAGCACTGCGCGACCGCCGGTTTGAGGCGCCACAGTTTTTATATTTGAATCTGCGGCATGAGCACACATGGTGGCAATTATAGTTATAGGTACGGTGACCATAATTTTTTTTTGAAAAAACAGTATGCCTACATTAAAATATATCACATTTACGAGAAGCATGATGTTCGATGTGCGTCTATAGATTATGTGTATAAAGTAGAGAGAAGAAAAATAATAGAGATAGAGAAATAAAAATAGTTTGAGGATAAAACCATTTATTAAAATTCACTTTTTAATATTAGTTTAAGAGAGCGATTTACATGAAGTCAAAACTATATACATCAAGTATTAGATTGGCTTGTATTATTGTGTACATAGTCTTTTTGTAAATAATACTTGTTTATAAAACTTCTAAAAAAATATATATTTTAGGACTAATCACGTGTACAAACCCATTGGTAAATAAAACATAGGACTACAGTACTTAAAAAATTCAATAAAGAGAAAGTGAATTTTAAAATAACAATTTAGGAACTACTTTTGCCGGCTTTTGCTTCATAATCATACCATTCATATTTATCTGAGCTATGAATTGCTTTTAGGAGGTGTTGGAACATTTCTATAAAGGTTTTGTCAAAATTGGTGTAGACCTGTATCACAGCCTTTAATGTCCCAATACTCATTTGGGGTTTTTCACTCCCCCAGTAGTTATTTATTATTGAATAAAGTCTCTCAACTGAAGAACTCGTGACAGGCAGGCAAAGTATAAACTCGCTTAGCAACTGCAAGTTTTTAAGAGGTTAAAGCTTGTTCATAAAAGTAAACACTTCCAACCATCTGGTTTGAATAAGAATTCTACTCACATTCCACTCAGGAATTTTGTCCCCAATTAGAAAGTTTGTTAACGATGTGATTTCGTCAAAAAGACAATCTTCATCTACAGTAGAGTCAATGGCATCTTTGAAAGCCTCATATGAAGCCAGCACCTTCTCCCACGTAACTTGCTCATGTAATCTGACCCATTCAAAATGTTTTAACTGTTGCTGATTAGCAGTCAATTTTTCCAAATATGTAATGCAACCCGAGTAGAAAGCCTTAGCTTCTGTAGAAAAATCACTTGTGTAATCCACCTCGCTGACTGTTTTAATGCTGCTAATACAGCTTACTTTCACTGGCAAGAATACAGCATTTTCCTTGCTTTTCAATTTCTCAAGCAGTTCAAAATATTCTAGTGCGGCATCAGTCTGCAGAAAGACCAACACACTTTTCCACTAAATTTAATTAAAACAAGGTAGAGTAAACGTAGCTGTGTATCTGCTCAGATGTTTCCCCAGGAAGGTCTTTCAGTTCCATAAGCTTGACTTTTACTCCCTGGGTAGAGTCAAAGTAGCGTACAATCAATGGCACTATCTTAATGTTATGGTGATTGGAAGAATCAATCATAACTCTAAAATAATGGGTTGTTCCTAAATCAATATTCAATATCTCCTGGGCCTCCTTCGCTAAAACGTTTTTTTACAATTGTTTCCGTTTTAGTGCGGGCTGAGGAGAACTTCGGTTCAAACATACCTGTTACCAGCTTCGACGTACAGCCAAGGGAACGAAAATTCTGCATATGTTTAATTGTATGATATGCAAAAGTACCATATTTGGCAGCCATAAGAAAATTTTCAGAAGTTAATACGTTTTTTTAAAGAACTTGCTTACTGTACTACTTGATGTGGCTGCATTTACTGCTAGTAAGTGTTAGCGTTGCTTCAAATGCCTCACAATGCTATTGCTTAGGTCAACTTCACCTCTACACAGCTCACAAATAACAATGTGAGGGTTATCACTGTTTTTTAGTTTAATGAAAGGATATTCGGCAAGACAACTGAAGACAAAGAAAACAAATGAAGCCCGAAAAAAGGGTACGGTTAAGACATAAAAAACGGTAGGGTAGGTGGTATTATCACACAGAGCTAATAAAGAAGTTCTAATCTTGTCCGAGAGAGCGCAGCACATGTGTTGAGTTTTTGCCAAATGCTCAAGGATGATGGTCCTTGCGATGGTGCTGTTCAATTCAAAATATTATTTTCTCTTACTTCAAAACGAAGTATTTTTGGAAATACTTGGTTTAGAAAACAGTACCTTTTGGTGTACTATCGCATGCTCTGTAGGACAGCAGGACATCACCCCAATAAACAGTACTGTACTGCAAAAAACAGTATGTATGGTCACCATAGTTATAGGTGTAAAAAGAGATATATTTTATTTACCGATCTAAAACTATAAATAAATCATGGTTTCCATGTTAGTGTACACAAATAAAGATTGTACAGATGATTCACTACCCACACAAAAGGAAAACGTGGTAAATTCGCTATGAAAATTCGTTTCATGTTTTATGCCATATTTTTATTGGCATCTGGATCTCTACTTTAAAATGAGTATTCGTTTGTCCAAACTGTTCAGCATTTCCCATTAATGGCCCGTCTACAACCAAACGCACCCGCTTGTCGGACTCGCAACTACGCAATAGCGTAATTTTGTTGTCTACAATAGCTTACACAAACACAATCGTATGTCGGAACTGTCGGACCAGCTTGTCGGGAGGAGATGAACATTGTCCATCTCTCGCGTTTATGTAGTTGCGTTGGCTTGCGTTTATCCAATCAAAAAACAAATATAGATGGACTACTAAAATCAAATAATTTGAAGTTATTTGGTCTATGACAAAAACGATAGGAAATTATAGTAATGAATACAGGATTTCCAATTAAAATCATGTGTATTTATCCAGTTAAATATTTTTAAAATATTTATTTCTTATTTAAAACATTAATATGAATTTGACTTTTATAGTCATCATTGATGTTTGTTCCTATTGGTTGAAATTACGTTTTACGACTTTTCATTGTAGACAGTCTATTTTGTATTTAATAAAAGCGTAATTACGAGTGCATTTGCGATTGCGTAGTTGCGAGTCCGACAAGCGGGTATGTTGGTTGTAGACTGGCCTTTAAGGTCTTACTGGAAACGGGCTTATCAAATTATATATAAGATGAAGATAGTTTACTAGAGAGAGAAAATACATCATTTAAGGATGCTATTCCAGTTGACAAGGATTAGCAGTAACCTTCGACAGTACAGACTGTCCTCTATATGTGTCAAAGTTTTAAACCCAAATGTTTCTTTGATCTTTACCGCCACCCAACGGAAAACGTGTAACATGTTGTAAAACATGAAATTTGTTTTAAGACTACAATGTTTCCAGACATTTTTCCCTTGATTTCCCAACAAGTTGTAAGACATTGTTTCAAAACACAACTCTAACAACTGAAATGTTAAACTGTTGTTAGATCATATTTAAATCGAGTCTTCGTCGGGTCTACTGAGGATGGATTTTGATCAACTGTTTCCCACTCTCTCTTTGAGCAAATACGGGTGCCCTTATCCCTAACACATTGCGTTATTATGGCCCGTCTACAACCAAACGCACCCGCTTGTCGGACTCGCAACTACGCAATAGCGTAATTTTGTTTGTCTACAATAGCTTACACAAACACAATCGTATGTCGGAACTGTCGGACCAGCTTGTCGGGAGGAGATGAACATTGTCCATCTCTTGCGTTTATGTAGTTGCGTTGGCTTGCGTTCAGCCAATAAAAAAAACAAATATGGATGGACTACTAAAATCAAATAATTTGAAGTTATTTGGTCTATGACAAAAACGCTTGGAAATGTATAGTAATGAATACAGGATTTCCAATTAAAATAATGTTTATTTATACATTTAAATATTTATTTCTTATTTGAAAACATTAATATGAATTTGACTTTTATAGTCATCATTGATGTTTGTTCCTATTGGTTGGAATTACGTTTTATGACTTTTCATTGTAGACAGTCTCTTTTGTATTTAATAAAAGCGTAGTAACGAGTGGATTTGCGATTGCGTAGTTGCGAGTCCGACAAGCGGGTATGTTGGTTGTAGACTGGCCTTTAACATAACCCGAATGCGTAAGACGTGGTGCTAAAAATATAAATAGTATGAGTGTCATTATATATATTTAATGTTTACACACACTGAAATATTAGGACGTTTATATAAAATACAATATAACGATGTGTTGTATAATAATCTCTTGTTGCCTTCCCTGGTTGTGTATAGAAATGAAATGTTTGTCCGTCTGTCTATCTTAGGTCTGTTCCTCTATACCAGCTGACCTGAGATCTGGCATAGGTACAAACACATAGCTCAATGAATAATTAAAATTTACTTATGCCATTTTGTTTCAAAGTTGTAGCTATATAACAATCACGTCCAAATGACTTGATAGTTTAAATAAAGATTAAACGATCAAAATTGATAGTAAACATACCTACTCGATGTTAAGTAAAATTAGTATTTAAGCACAATTTAACATGACAAAAAAAATTCATCTCATAGTCTTGGTCTCTCTCAGAGTGTACTGTTGAATCTTGTTTTCTTATTCAAAGTCTTCCACCACGATAAAATTTAACCTCAAATTTAGAGAAAAATCTCAACCTTGGGTTTAAAGTGAGATTTCTCGAAGCCATTTAATTTATTCGGGCAACGCTAGGCACTTGCCATTAGATTAAATAATAAAACAAGAAAAAGGACCTCGCTTAAATCTGAAGGTAAAATACTACAAAAGGCAAACTAAACAGTTATTCCTAGAAAAGATATAGAAAGTCACATTTGACTAGAACATATTTGTTCTCGATAATATTTAACTTTTAATACAATAATGCTATTATATTTCATTGTTACTCAAAAAACAATTCAATTATTTTGATATGAGTTGTTAGTTTTCAAGATATGTTTCAATTTAATTTCCAATTAAATTGATTTTGCAAATAAATATTAACGACATTAGGGCATTCTTAATATAACGGGGAATTTAACGTACTTCACTTTACACTTACTTTTCAAATTATTCAGCAGAAGGAGACATCACTTCTTTTCCAACATGTAAATTCCAGACCAAAACATTCGAAAGGAAAATACTTTAAATAAATTTCATATTAAAATTTAAACTTTCAACCAAGACCGGGTCTAAATTATTTTGTCGCCCTGTCTAGATCAAGATTGGTAAAACTGTATCACACTCGACTACACCCGTTCCCATCCCTTATTGCAGCTAGAGATAATTATACTGACAAAAGGTATGACAAGGGATAGGAGGTAGGTGTAGGTGTGTGTCTGGGGGAAAGGGGTTTGCGATGTTTCCAGAAAATCTCCCGAACAAAGAAACTGGGAGCTGTCAAACCTTCTTTAAAACCAACTATTATTTTGAATACAAGGTTGCCGCTATGTGCACTGTTGCGCAGGTCAATTTAAGATATTATGAACTAACTTCTCTTGGTCGCATCTCGCAGTTGATGTAAATCTGAACAATAAATTTTTGCAATGTTTGAAATGTAAGGGCTCATATTTTCGAGCCAAAAATCATTCCTTTTATAAATAAAACTTATTTTCTGGAGTAACTTTTTCTTAGACGGATCGGCAACGTTGTAAAAGACCCATCCCCATTGTAAAAGAAAATAAACCTGTCCCAAAAGGATGTTTGGAATGGCGAGGAAGAAGTGTTCACAGTGTCAACTAATAACTGCCCACCCTCGACCCCTCTCTTCCTCCAAATATGTTAATAGTCACTAACAATAATTGCAAGAGAGAGCGAAAAATAAATTCTAATCTATTTTTCACCTTTCTATAACCAATATAGCGTCTTAAAAAGTAGATACCTGTTTGTGTGGTCGTAATATTCGAACAATCGATATATTTCTAATAAACTGGAAATATACATGGGAACCCAAGAGCGGATAAAATATTTAGATTTTCATTTAGCTTTAATCCATTATTTTGGGGGCGAATAAATTCAAAGTTAAAGAAACAAACTATTTTTTAAGTCATGTATTCGTTATAAAGCCAATATGAATGTTTTAATAAGTCTAAACTATCATCTTTAGTAAATTAAAATCTTAGGAAATTTTGGCGGCACATGTCCTAAATTTCGCGGCCCACAGGTTAGAAACCCCTGGGTTATAGCCTACTCGTTTGAACAAATTATTCTAATGTGTTAGGGATTAATAAGGTTGGATTAAGAGGAAGTGTACCCTCTTTTACGTGGAGGGAGAATGGAAGCCCATTTAGAGAACAACACCTTCACTAGACCCGAATGAGATTTGAGCCCCAATCTCCCAGTCTCCTAGTTTAGTATATTACAAAAGTGACGTCTTAGACCATGCAGCCACTGAGGTGGATATAACTAATTTCTAATTATGTAAAAATCTAAAATCCAAAGTACAACACATTCCCTTTTTTATTAACATATGTAACACAGTTTCCAAATTTTGGATACAGCTAGTCAAGCTGTATTGAACTCACAAATCACATGTGAATACTTCATAATGATAGCTCAACGTTTTGGACGTCTAACCAGACCAAAGATCACACTGTATCATAATTTGTTGATAATGTTTTAAAGTTTTTATTTAAATTAGTTCTTTTTGTGCCTAATATACAAATTTTAATTATAACTGTACGGCTTACATAAAAAAAAGTCCTTTTGGTTAATTTGAAAGTTATGCTCGTTTTACCAACAAGTGAAACAAAAATATTTCCTAAATTCTGAAGACCTCAAGAGGGGAGAAAAAGTAGATTGTAAAGAAGTGTTTACCAAGTCAAAGTCGATTGAAATGTATTTTTTTATGACGCAAGTCACTTTATAAAGTGTTTTACTCACTATCTCCAGTTCCAAATATTTAAACTCGTTTACCTCAGCTTTGTCTCGTATCTTTCTCATTAGCTGAGTAAAAGTGACGCAGACCTACATGCTCAACATTACTCATTACACAGCTCCCTATGGGGAAAAAAAATCAACATTTATTTTTGTAGTATTTAACGCACTACACCATATGTGTGTCACTCTGGCTACCCGACTTTTAGCCACCCGGTTTTTGAAAACGCCATCGTTTGTGCTATGTTAGTTTTGGTTAGTGCTCGATTTTCATTGTTAGTGCTGTAAATTTGAGGCACTTATTCACGATTGTTTATGGGTGGCTAGGGAGATATCGCCCTGGCCACCCATTATAAGAAATAATAGAAATAACCCTTTTGTTGTACGTACCACTTGTGGTATGCATACCACAGTTTGGGAACCAGAGTTCTAGTGGCATCCAAATTCAAAAATATACTTGGGAAATAGCTAAAATAGCTTTTTTCCGAAAGATTCCCAGGCGACGGCCAATTTAAATAACTTGTAAGGGCATCCAAATCCGCAAAAAAAAAAAGGTAATAATAATAATCCACTCTTCAAACCATGTTTCTACTATAATTTATGACAACAAAGGCATTAATAAATACTACCCATTAAAGATTAACCTCTATCAAATATCTTCAGGAATCACCTATAATTTAAGATCTTGTCGAGCAAGGAACCCGGACCTCCCTCTTATTTGAGCCCCCTCACCCTCCACCAACCACTTACAAAGAGCTTCCGGAGCCCTTGTTCTGTTATTAACATTAATATTATATTTTGTTTGGTGTTATGTTGTCATGGTTAATTGTGTTATTTGTTTTACTAATATTGTAGTATTCATTGTGTTGTGAAGTACAATTCAGTTTAAAATGGACAAAGCTTTAACTAAAATAAAGCGTTCATTGGATTGTTGGGTCATAAGGTTATGTAATAATTACGCTAATGGGTTAGGTATTAGAGGTTGAATTTAGAGGAAATGCACCCGCATTTATGTGGGGAGAGTGAATTTTGGTGTACGTATACAAAAATACTTAGTACGCTGTGTATTGATCAAGCAACAAAGTTTGGTAGATCCAAGACAAGATATTGATAAAGGAAATTGGAAGTATTAGTGGAGTCTGGGGAGAGTGATGGAAGGGATAAGTCCTTGAGATTAGGAAAAAAACCTAACCTTTCAGCTTGAAACTATTAAAATGGTAATTTCAAGTACACGCTGCAAATTAGTTGACAAAGAAAGAAGTATGAGAGTGAAGGATTAGACAAGAAGGGTTGAATTGGAGAGAGGGTAGCATACCTGAAGATAAATACTGCATACACTGATTTTTGTGGGAAAAGTGACAGATTGTTAAAAATGTTAGTTAAAAATAATCAGATGTATTCGAGAAAATAAAATTTGAAAGCTCACTACTAAAAGAAGCCATAATTTTTTTTAAAAAAATTGTAGTTTTTATGCTGTTTTGTTCTTTGAGAAAAGTGTGTTGTGTTAGGTGGAATGACTATTCTGTGGTTTCATTGTCAATGATGAATTGTTATTCTACTGCAGAACACAGTCGAATTAATATTCTTTAGCCTAGTGTAGCAGGATAATACAGCCATTATATGGGAGGAGAAGACCAATCTGATTCAAATATTTCCACGGAATAGCAATGAGAGGGAAAAAATGGTACCACTCAATACTACTTTTGACTACTAAATGTGCGATAAACTGAAAATTGACTAATTACTTTAGTGTTGTTGACAAATTATTAAAACTTACATTTTTGTCTTCTTAGCAACGCCATAATCTAGATGTAAGGTGAGCAAACTTTTCTCCCCGAGGGCCACATGGACATCTGTAAGGTCTTTAGCATGTGACAAAAATCTAAATTTACTAAATAATGAAATTTATTTTCATATAAAAATATATGTATTAGTCATAACTGTAACACTTTGGTACACAAAAAAGTAACAGATAAAATCTAATATGTCATCGTGAATAAATTTAAATATGTAATGAATGATTCATGTTGTACCTAAATGTTATTTAATAACTACTCGTAGGTGAACTGGCGGTCAGGGATAAGGTGTCAGACTTCTGTGCTGAGGGTCTGGGGTTCAATCCTCGGTCCCGGCACAGATTTATCTGATTACCAAACCCTTCCTTCACCACTGACAAGACGTGTATTAAACACAACTTGTGAATGTGGGGAATGCCAGGCCTCCACTGTGGTTCGGATCCCACGTTAAACTGTAGGTCCTTCATTTCATCTCACAATCACCCTACCATTACACATTAGCATAAGTGCGTATAACCCGAACGGGTGGTAAGACGTAATAAATAAATAAAACAAATACAAAATAAAGTAAGCAAACTTACATATAAAAAAATTGCTTTGTTGGTAGATTTTCCTATTTGTTTAGGAAATTTTAATCTCTCCCCACACAATTTCTCTAAATCCTACTTTAAAATGTCAAATTTTAAGACTTATTTGGTAGCCTAGAGGTTGTTACTTCTAACTGTCAACCAAATTTCAGTTTTATATCTCGCTGAGCTGTATTTGTATCTATTATTTTTGTAAATTTTGACTCCCCCCTGCACGCCCCCACTTTTTCGAAATTACTCTATACAATTTTTAAATGTAAGATTCACTTGATTATCTGGAGGTGCCTGCAAAATTTTAATTTTATAACTCATTTACAAGGTATCTAACGATCCACGGTTTGGCATCCCCTGGTCTAAGGTGTCACTGTGTCAGTCTCTCAATATACTAAACAGCTGATGACAGGGAGATCGGGTTCAAATACCAGTCAGATGGATTAAGGGCGATTCTTCAAAAATTGTTATCCACTATCCCTCCACGCAAATGTGGGTTGGTATAATCTCCTTTAAATTAAACCATCCTCATCTCTTGACACAGTTAGAGTAATTATTTGTTATGCGCATAGCCCGAATGAGACTCTTGGTTTGTATGTCCCAAATTTGCTCAAGATCCGGCAATCATCTCAAAAGCTATAGGGATAGTTGTTACACAACCTCCTATAGACAAAATTAACATTTATTTAGGTTGCACGCAATCGTTCAAGATCTATTTTAATGTCGAATTTTACATAAGATTTTCTTATGATTTCAGGAACCTTCTTTTTTGAATCACCAACTAATGGGCTCTTCAATGGTGGTGCGATTTGCAAATGTTATTTTGAACAAGAAACTGTGAGTGTGCACCTTACCAGTGGTGTGCTAATGGGGTGGGGTATGAAGGGGGTGGGGGGCATTGGGAGAGTTTAAATTACCAGTGATGAAACCTTAGAGAGGCAAGGGAAAGAATTTTCTTTCGAATGAAATAGATTTGTTCTTTTCTGCTGTAGATTTATTTTACACCCTTTGATATTCTTAAATATGAAGCCAAAAGAGGGCCTTGAATAAAACTCACAATAACTTCTAGAAAGATCCAATTTTTAAAAATGTGCTAGGAAATAACCACTCGAAATAGCTTCTTGGACAGGGATTCTAAAACTTTCCCCAGTGGCTGACCACTTGATATGCACCTTGTGAACACATGAACCACAGTTTGAGAGCCACCGTTCTAGATACATCTATTTTTAAAACAATACTAATGAAGGAGGATCACTCCAGACAGCTTCCTATTTTTATACAGATATTGTGATGGTTGGGGGGTGGGGGAGAAGGGCCGAGTTCCTCAATACACTTTTCTTTACTACTTGCCTCCTTTACCCTAAGCCAGAGGCAGCCTATTCTTTGCACGCGAAGGTATTTCAAGTGGCACCCCTAAATTTACAGTAGTTAAAGAATCGCATTAACAAACTATTACGATGTAAAACTAATAAATCACCTAATTAGGCCAAGTTAGTAAATTGATAAATCTTAGCTATTAAGTTGGCGTTTCTGTGTATTGCCATGCTTTTCTTTAAACATCCAATTATCTCTTGTCATATTTTTAGTAGAGTTTTTCTGGGTTTTTTTCTGATGTCTTATATAAAATAAACCAAAAAATACTCTAAGTTCAGTCAGGAATCAAATATAAAGCACAATATCAATTTTTAAGTAGGACTATTAATGGTTTGTTGTGTTTTTTGAAAGATGGTGGTGAATACTATACTAAGGTAGGCTAGTTTATAGATGTTGAGGTGGAATGACTCGCCAAGATTATTAGCGCAAATAGTAACAAGCCAAAAATAAAAAAAATTGCTAACACTACCCTAAACACACCCTGCCTTGGCAGAGATTTAGAATAAAGTACTTGCTCTGATTTTAGCTTTGAAGAATTGGCTGAACGTTGAACTGAATTTCGTGTATATTTTAATAAAATAAAATTCAGCGTAACTTGTTTAGTTAGTTTTAAACTACAAATATTTTTCTGTCTTTAAATTAGCATCTGAAATTACTGTAAACTTTAAAAAACCTACTATATTTGCAAACATCATAGTTGTGCACATCCGGGGCACCCTCACAAACAACAACAACAACAACAACAACAACAACAAAGAGGAAAAGCTGGAGTGAAAAAAGAACGAGATATTTATTTATTATAAAAAATGTTGATGCATATTACAAGGGTAGTGTTTAATGTAGGCCTGAGATCCTGTATCTAGGCTAGCCGATGGATGAAACTGCAATTTATAATGTTGGTGTTATAAAGAATATTCTTGTAAAATCAAACATTGATTCTTCCTTGCTTTTAATTTTTTCTAGTTATTGAAAGAAATTAAACATATTTCCAAGGGGGGTAGATTTCACTCACTTTGATTAAATTGTCAGTCCGGCACCTCCAATAGTCACACCCTGCGTACTCTTATGGCAAACATAAATAAATGATTTTTCTTTGTGCTTAACATTAAAGTTTATTTGTGTGAATTTATGGGGGTGTCAAATAAAGGAGTCATCCCAGGTACCAATTACTCTAGTTACGCCACTGCAACTTACTATACATTCTAATAATTCTGAATATAAAATAACACCACGCGTGTGATATTTTGATGTGAATTTATTTATTTATGTATTTATTAGCACCGCGTCTGCACGGGTAATAGGTTAATAAACATATTATGTACTAATTATTATAACGGGCTTAAGATGAGAAAGGTTGTTATTAAATGAAATGTACCCGCATTTGCATGGAGGAAGAGTTAAAACCAATTAGGGACAAATACTCACTACACCTGGCAGTGATTCAAATCTCGATATTCGTATTATTGTCAATCCAGTCTACTGTGAGGGTGATGCCTTAGACCAGTCGACCACCAAAGTGCCATGCTATGTACAAAATGATTCGACGATTATTCAAAAACTTATAGCATTGTAAGAATCTCAATATTGTTGGCATGTAGTCTACTCGACAAAACCTTACATTGCTCCCACACATCAAGTCCGTTTACAATAGTCTAGTTTGCTGGCAAAGGAGAGGTCAGGGTTTGAATTCTGGTCGATCGTTCTGGGGGTGATTTTTTCCAAATGATGTTTCACTCCCCTCCAAAGCTAACACCAGTTAAATTCCTCTCAGCTCTTTATTAATTGTACCTACCTCATTTAAGCGTAAAAAGCATCTAGTCCGGGGGCTTAGGGGAACAAAAAAATGTTTACAAAATACATTATGCAATATATTAAATACTTAGTTAATTTATGATTTTTCTTTGAATCACTATTAACCTATTGACATTTTTATGGATATCTAACTAAGTTAATGAGGGTGGGTGACTTCTCTTCTAATAATGGTATTTATCATTTCGTTGACAAAGAGGGTCTTCATTTAATTGATAATTCTGACAAGCTCAGTATGAATTTAACAATATACATTATTAAATTTTAGAAAACATTCTAAAGTAGTTAAAGTAAAGAGTGGTAATAATTAAAGTTAAGACGTTTGAATTTACATCTCTCAGTCATAACGACATGCACTTTGTGTCCTGCACAACGATTTGTTTACATGTTTATGAATTCCTTCTATGGCTGATTATCACAAGGAGTAATGGGACTTGGAATAATGATTATATTCCTCAAATGTTGGTAACAAGAGCACTTAATCACTTTTTAAAACTTCATATGGGAGATGTTAACCTACTAATTTAAAATTTTATGATTTATTTACAACACAGTTGGATTTTAAACTTTGTTTTGTCCTTAATTTATTGTACCCAAGTTGTGTAACACAATTTTAATATGTATTACGTGTATTTAGACTTGTCGTCAACATATGTTTTAATTCAGTTGATGACGTTATATAAATTTATTGGAAATTTTCATATATTACATTTTGTTGCTCATTGGAAGCAAATTATAATCAAACCTTTTGAATTTTAATGTCACTTAATTTATCTACCAAATTTGAAACTATCTAATTCATTAAATTACATTTTTTATATTTTGTTATATTTATTTTCTGAGTTTTCTATCTAAGACTCAACTTTAATAATATACATTATTATTTGTTGATACCAGCCCACCCTGGGCTCTGCATGTCAGGACAAAAGCTGGCACAGCTACTGAGGCGCTTATATAGTGTGGTGCTGGGGGGCAGGCCTCTCAATGACCAAGTCATCTTAATGATTGGTGTCAATGATTTACTGGTAAGTATACAGTCAATAGTTTAACCAACCATTTGCACGGTGTTGTAACACGCAGGCTATAAACAAATATTAATATATTATAAGCATACACTATTTTAACTTATGTTCACAGCAAAGGACTAGACTGGGGATAGTGAAAATGAGGTTAAGGAAGATTGTGAGCCTGTTATACAGATATAAAAGAAGGGTAATCATACTCACCCTACCGCCAATCCCAAGGCTTTCAGCTGAGGATCATTTCAAACTTATACAATTCAACAAGTTTTTGATGAAGATGGGGATACATAATGAAGTAATATTTTATATTCGTATAACCCGTAAGAAGCGGTGATAATAACTAAATAATCTTTTATCATGTTCTATAGCGAAAACATACCAATACAGATTTAATAAACCACAAATATACAGGTAGTAGGATGCAATGAAAATAAAGTATAAGTTAAGCCATTCTTACGCCAGTAAGATAAATAACGTCGAAGAAAAAAGTAGTTAATTATGTTGGCTATAGAGAATTTTCACATTAAATGATATTATAAGATAACGTTAGCACTGTATATTAATGGTCTTATTTAAAATTTAAATAACATTTATTAAAACTATGGAACTCGTCATCAATAAATTTATGATGTTGGCTCAACATATTACCCATTTTGTTTGTTTATTATATAAAAATAGACACATTTGTATAGGTTCCTAGAACAAACTGAGTTTGGCATGTGTAGTTATTAAACACATTACACTTATTGAATATTTAATACGGGTGGTTGGGAAGATAAAGTTAACATAGAGGAAGTGCACTCTCAATAAAGATGTAGAAACTATATTTAAAACCAAACCGAAAGAACGCGAAGTGCGTTTTTTATGCTGAGATACCCGTCAACTGACAAGTAAATTACGAGACTAACTACTTGTGTTTCACACAACAATAAACATACTCCCAACGTATTGTCTATTGTTGCAATATTATTTCAGAACAAGATGCCGTGCGGGTCATTGATATTTATGACCTATTCCTCCTTGCCGATGGAGCCATAAACTTGGACCTGTTTGAACGGTGTGTGTCAATGCTTAAAATTTACAATATATTAAACAATGAAATATACACCAATTTTAAAAAGTTGCCTGGAGAGGCAAATAAACCCATTAGTTTTGAAGCCACTCAAATAGTGTAGGTCTGAATGTAGGGTGGACTATTGGTACCATGGTACTGAGGCCAGGATTTTCTGGAACCCAGGCATGAGATAAAGATTCCCAAGTTAAAAAATGGTAGCTTGCAAAATAAAATCTGACATAGTGATAAGAAATTAATGCCTATACATCCTAAGGAATTGTGAAAGCTCAGCCCACCAGCTGGGATTTTCTCCGAATGAACTTACTGGAATTTGTCACAACTTTATGTTTGGTTTAGTCCACTCTTGTCCTTCGACTTTGTGTTTGGAAGTTTCACAGAGTATATAATATTTGTACGTAGATTAAATTTGGCTCGTGCAAAGAGTTGAGTAGTGAATTAAATTTAGTATTTAGATCCAAGTATTTCATCGTATGCGCAACATTTCAGTGTTCAGTTCCGTATTGATTTTTGAACATGGCTTTTGTTTTGTAAACGTGAAAAAGTGGCTAAAAAGTGTACAACGAGGGCTGAACAGGGTGGCATGGGAGTATTTCCCCCAAAGGAAATAATCCCCCTTACCCCAACTGAAATTAACTCCTTCCCACCCCTGCAATAAAATCCCACCTTATACATTTATTTCCCACCCTCGGATATTCTCGAATATTGAGCCGGAAAAATTAGCTTGTATCAAACTCCAAATAGCTTCTATATGCGTCCAAGTGTGAAATATTTGTCGGGGGATACCTACACAATTTTAAAAGTTGCTTTAATAGGCATCTTAATTACGCCCAAGATCACTCTAAATATCTTCTAAGAACATTCTAATTTCAGAAAGACCACTCCAAGGGCATTCAAAAAACTACTTTTTATATAGCAAAACAATCACAAATTTGCTATGAAACATAAACTCAAGTCAGAACTAAACATATAACGCACAAGTACGCTAAGTTGAAAACTGTGAATTGTTTATTTATATATGTGGTACTGACATACCTTTCATAGTTTGTCATATCTCAAAAAATTTAGAAAATAATATTCTATTTTATTTTAATGCAAAGTTGACAAATGAATGAGTTTTTACCCGACTCGGTAGCTGCACTGTCTAACGCGCTACTCATATGTTACATATGTTCCCCATAACAAGTGCAAGTACACATTGAGATTGTGTTAGATCACAACTCACATAAATCAAACAAGCACACTATGATCACGTTATATTATAAGTTAGTGACTATTTTTAAGACTATCTACCGTCGAAAAATACAAAAAATATTATATATTCAAACTAAAAAACATTAAAGCCTTTTCAAGTTTGTGTGCACAATCTATTGGTAAAGCAATTTGCCTTAAAGAAAATTCGAGTGTATTTATATTTTTATTTACTTCTAAACCTCTTAAAATGATTTGATAACATAACATATTTCATATTTGATTCATTTTACAGGTTTATGGGTCATCCTAAAAACCAGAGAATGGATATGGTCCATTGGAATCAACGTGGGAAAATCTTAGTGTAAACCCACTTAAAAACTATCCTTTAAAGTGGGGGCTATCACACAACCCATTCATAACTTATTTTAGTTTTGTATATATAATGTAAATATTTTCTTTTTTCTGTGAGAGTGACTTTTTGTTTTATGTTGTTTTCTTGTGTTAAAATTACAAATAAGCTTATAAAAATTGTAGTTTTATTAAAATTCCTCTTATTATTATTATTATGATTATTACTATAACTAAAATAATTATTTTCATAATTTAGCAATTTCAATTTTGATTTTAATTAAATTTTATATTTATACTTGAGGACCCTGAAAATGAATGACCCTTCCTGACTACAATATCTGGGTCCATCCTCTCTTAGAACACAATTTGTGGGGAGAAAATGTTGGACTAAAGTGTATTTACAGTAGTTGAAGAAATATTATCAGAAAGTGAATTGTCAATGTATTGTTTTGTTTTATTTATGGGTGCATACATTTAATTTGTGTAACATTTGTGTCATTTGCAATCTGTCTATTGAATTAAATTTAATCAGAATGGGATGAATCATAAATTTAATATATAATTTTTAACTTATATTACCAACAGATATCACTCAGTTCCACAGTGTTTAACTTTACCTGACCGTTATATAGGCTTATACAAGAAGTCGACAGCCCTACAATTAAAACTGACGATCTTTGATTAACTAGAAATATCTCATTGCTAGGATCGCTGGGGTTTTCCGACACCAGCAAATATTACTCTGATAGCCTATGTCGTTTTTGGCAGGACTTCGAAACTGGGGGGAGGGTGGGGCTAATCAAGACCCCGTTTCTATTTTGTAGGGGCTTGGATTATATTAAGCCCACCTATCCCCACCCCAGTATGTTACACGTATATTAAAAACCATGTATAAAATATTTTTAATTATTGACAGACTTACCCCATGCGCCATGCCTATTGTCAGCAATTAATATTATGAGTAGTTAAATACAACAGAAAAAATAAAAAATTCATCATAATCACCTGTCACTATAAGCTTGGTAATTAATTCTAAGTAATAATAAGAGACTTGTTGTCCCAGTCGAAAAATATGCTTTCTTTTCAAAAATTGATTTTTAAATTTCTTTTATTTTAAAAATATTTTAAATTAGATTAATAAAGAAAAAACTGAATGTTGAGATTTGATACTATGTAGGCCTATTTAAAACCATGAATGTGTGTAGGCCTATTTAGAATGTTTAAAAACTACTATTTTATCAGATGTTTATATTGCCGCCTATTGAATAAATTTTGTGGAAAAAAATTCCAGCAGACGAGTATTTAAAGTGAAAAAAAATATGGTACAGTTCAAAATAGTTCAAATTGTGTTTTTCATCATTATTATTAAAGATGATGGTGCCAACATACTAAATTTAAGTTTTTGCTCATAATATGACTGTAATAGTAATATAAACGGCCGTGATTTTGCGACCCATGAACTAAACTCTGGCAGTCTGTTAAACAAGAACATAGATTTACAGCTACCTGCTTCAGAAATAATGCTACCCCCTCAAAACAAACATTTCAGACTTAGTTGCTTTGTTTAATCAGGAGAGTGGATTTTCAAACCATTCTAGTAAAGAGTGCACAAAGTTAGAACCCAGCTCTTTGGCGTACTTAACTAATGTTCAATCCTCGGTCCCGGCACAGATTTATCTGACTGCCAAACCCTTCCTTCACCTCTGACAAGACGTGTATTAAACACAACTTGTGAATGTGTGGAATGGTCCTTCATTTCATCTCACAATCACCCTACCATTACACATTAGCGTAAGTGTGTATAACCCGAACGGATAGTAAGATGCGCTGCTAATAATAATAATAATTAATTAGTGTTGTGTTAAACTAGACTGTCGAGGAAGTCCAAAGCAGGCATATCAATAGGAAAAAAATAAATGAATAGTCAAAATAACTTCAATAGAGAAAGAAGGACCAGGTAAATTATATAATGGTATTGATATATAGTATACTGAGCTGATAACAGGCACAGGTCGAGGTAAATAGGTAATGATCAATAACAGGACAAGTAGTTTTAGTAGTAGTATATTTATATATGCCAGAAAATGTATGTCAAATATTTAGAATAACTATATACAAGGCATATTGTAATATGAATAGAGCAAAAAAGTTCTGATTTATAATCAAATAAGATGCCAGGACAAATGTGTAAGAAAATTGAAAAAAGAAAAAGTTTATATGTAGACCACTTTTTTAGCGGCACGTACATGGCACGACGGAAGTGCTATAACGCGCGGCTGTTTTGGCACCAACTCAGTCTCGCTACCTAACAAAGACAGTCAATGTCTAATTGAAAGTAAACTAGGTTTTTTTTTTTTATTCATATATTTTAAATCCTCGACAGCCTAGGCCATCATCTGGGACTATTTTGTTACAATGTAGCGGATGCTTACAGTACACATGAAGTTTAATTACATAGGTACAATTAATTTTTCAAAAGTAAAATTTTACAAGATAAAGACATAGTAAAAGATTTATGACAAGATATAAAAATTACACATGGCAGCTAATGTAAACAATAAGATCATTCAAACAAATCAATGTATATAAAGAGACCCGCCTCGGTGGCGTAGTTGGCTAAGGCGCTTGTCGTGTTGAGCTCGACTGCTGAGGACGGGGAGATCGAGGTTCGAATCTCGGTCGGGTGGACTGGGGGTGGTATTTCCTAAATGGTTTTCCACTCTACCTCCACGCAAATGCGGGGTCACTTCCTCTAATTAAACCTTACCAATTCCTAATCCATTAGAGTAATTAGTGCTTAAAGCGTATAACCTGAACGGGTAGTAAGACGCGGTGCTAAATATTATTATTATTATTATTATATAAAGAGAAGAATATTAAGCTGTAATCATTGTATAAATCAAGGTTAGGGTTTTTATTAAGTACACATTTTATAGACTAAATGAAGGAGACGGGCAAAGTGATTAACCTACTAATTATATTACAGAAGGAAATTAAAGTTAGTAATTATGTGATATTATTTTTCAAATGATTTTTTTAGTAAAGTAAAAATAAATGAAAAAGAATACTATATTTCTTAGTTATGTAGGCCTATATACCCTATATAATTTGTAGGTCCAAGCTATCGTTGTGTAGTTATTTAAAACTATTTATGGACAAAGAGTAAATCAGAATATGAAAATATAGAAAAAAAGATAATAAATCGTCAAGAGCTAGGCCTATTAGCTTACTTAATGACTACATGTTTCACCATAGTAATACAGTTCAAACAAAGGAGTTTAAAGATAAAAAAAAAGAATATATAAAAAGTAAGAAATAAAATAACCAAAATATACTAAAATACCTAGATAGCACTCAACAATTATTATTGTTGTTGCATTTATACAATTCTGCTCTAAGACAAGAGTTGTTTTTTAATTGCACCAACAAAACTATTCAAAGATTCACACTCTCTTATTGTTGGTGGAAGGGTGTTAAATTCTTTTAATGCTCTGTTTTTAAATGAAGTTATACCAAATTTAGTAGTTTTTACTGATGATTGACATATTTTAGTAGTTCTTGCCCGAATCTCATAGTTACATTTTTTAGATAAAGTCTCAAATTTTATGTTTGAAAGTAGTTTGTTATTCAGTACTTTATACACAAATTTAACCATATTTAAGGAAATAGTTTTTTCAAGAGATAATATATTGTATTTTTTATATTTTATGTTTACTGAACATGTATTGCTAAAATTATCAGAGTTAAAAAGATTTCTTATAGCTCTATTTTGTATTACTTGTACTCTCTTCAATGTTTTTTTTGATGTTGATCCCCAAATTATGTTCACATATGATAAATGTGAGTGGAATAAAGAGTTATAAATTATGATTTTAGTGTTAGTTGTAAGTTTGTGTTGAGTTCTTCTAAAGGCCCCAGCAATAGGACAAATTTTCTTACATATACTATCAACATGTGGTATCCATGTGAGATGCTGATCAAGAATCAATCCTAAATATTTTATTTGTGATACTACATCTATTTTTTCTCCATTTAGGTGTATATCACTTATGTAGTTATTATTGTTCATAGTGGGTTTTGTAAAATAAATTACTTTTGTTTTTTTAACATTTAAAGATAAACAGTTATTATGAAGCCATTGAGTCAATTTTTTAAAATCCTTTTGCAAGTTGGTTTCTATTTCTCTTATAGAGTTACCAGAGTACAGCAGACAAGTGTCATCAGCAAACAGCTGTATTTTGCCATAGAAACTATTTTGATATATATCATTAATATATATAAGAAATAATAAAGGACCTAAAACAGAGCCCTGTGGCACACCACATACTATATCTTTGCAGCAGCTACTGATGTTTGTATTTCTATCATTGATAAAGACAAATTGTTTCCTATCAGAGAGATAATTTTTGAACCAATTTAATTCCATACCTGTTATGCCAATATTAGACAGCTTTTTTAATAATATATCATGATTTATGGTATCAAAGGCTTTTTTTATATCAATAAATAGTCCACCAGCAACTTTACCACTATCAAGAAAATTCTCTAACACATTTACTAGATCAACTACAGCACTTTCTGTATTAGAATTCTCTCTAAAACCATATTGACCTTCATAGATGAAATTAATACTATTGAGATGCTGAATAAGTTTATTTTTAACAATTTTTTCAATGATTTTAGACATTGCTGGTAGTAATGATATAGGCCTATAATTACCGTGCCAAGGGGTGACTTTGCCCCTATGGGGGATTCTTTGCTCCATTTCATGATTTTGTTATGTGACTTAGTGTGCAAATAACCAGACCTGTAACCCTGAGATTTTTTTGTTGTTTGTTTGGCTATTCTGTAGGCAACATTACCATGAGGTTTCATAGCATTCCCGCCATTTCTACTGTGTATTGCACTCTTTCAGAAAAGTTGGAGACTTTTCTATAAAACTTTAGCTGAAAAAATTGGCATCTGCAGCTAACTGGATTTATAATCAAGAGGTAAGAGTATATCTAGTTTCTTCCTAGATATCTGATATTTTAAAATAATACTTTATTTGTATTTTTTGTCAGTAGTTCTAGTATTTATGTTGAGGTTTTTGAAAGTGAGGTTATATTGCACCACTTTTGGGGATATTTTGCTCCACTTTTTTTGGAGCAAAGTATCCCCAATTAATTTAAAAGGTATATTTTGTTTTCTACATTGTTATTGGTTTGTTTCAGAATATGCCACGTGTATATAAGAGAAAACCAGGCTCCAGAAGATATGCCGATTATACTTCAGAAAAACTGCAGGAGTGCCTAATGTCTATTCGAGAAGGAAAGTTGACACAGCGGCAAGCAGAGGTGAAATTTAACATTCCCCGAAGAACTATTGTAAATAAATTAAAAGGAATTTCAACTAGAAAACCTGGACAGCCTCCCATTTTCTCTGAAAAAGAGGAAAATGCATTTGTTCAATGCATCATGATGTTCAGCGAGTATGGCTTCCCCTGGACCTTCTGGATCTAAGAATGATTGTTAAATCATATTTGTCAAGAACTGGACGGCTGATAAAAAAGTTTAAAAACAATGTCCCGGGCACGGAATGGGCTTCCTCTTTTGTAAAGCGTCATCGAGAGCTATCAACACGTTTTGCATCCAACATAAAACGTGCTCGTGCCGCAATTAATGAGCAAACTTTACGTGATTACATAACAAATTTAGGTGAGAGTGTCAAGGATGTACCTCCGGAGAACATATGGAACTTTGATGAATCAAATTTGACTGATAACCCGGGTCAAAAAAAAGTTATAGTTAAACGTGGAATGAAATATCCTGAAAAAATTCGCAACACATCCAAGAGCAGCATTTCCCTTATGTTTTCTGGTAGTGCGGTTGGTGAATTTCTACCACCCTATGTAGTGTACCGGGCAGCAAATCTGTGGGACACTTGGACAGAAAATGGGCCCGCTGGTTGTAGGTATAGCACAAGCCCAAGTGGATGGTTTGAATCTAACTCCTTTGGTGATTGGTTTGAAAGCCTTTTGCTGCCTAAACTTAAGAAATTGAGTGGAAAAAAAGTTGTAATTTGTGACAATTTGTCATCACATTTTTCAGTTAAAGTCTTACAACTTTGTCAGGACCATAATATATCTTTTGTATGCTTGCCACCTAACAGCACACACCTCACACAGCCACTAGATGTTACCTTCTTTAGGCCAATGAAGGTGGCTTGGAGAAAGATACTGGCAGAATGGAAAGAAACCACTTGGGGAATGAAAAGCTATTCTCTTGAGAAACAACATTTCCCACTCTTACTAAAGAAACTCCTGGAAGTTATTCAACCAAATGAAAAAAAAAATTTAGTGGCAGGATTCAAAAAATGTGGGGTAGTTCCTGTAGATGTTGCACCTTTGTTGGCAAGATTACCAGGAAATTTAAACGATCCGACTAAGGATATAGATGCATCATTCTTGGCATCTTTAGAGGCTAAGAGAACTGAATTTACTCAACCAAAGTTTATCAAGCGAAAGAAAGTTGACGTTGTCCCAGGGAAGAGTGTTGGTCCTGAGGTACTACAAGATAAATCAAAACCTACTACCAGTACCAGTACTTCAAAAAATGTGCCATCAACTGTCATCAAGATGAAAGCTCCAAATAAGATCAAGAAGCTCAAGCTTAAATGTACTTATATTGCCGGAGATGATACTGGTGAAACTAGTGACCTTGATGTTGATTTGATGCAAGAGGCTGAAGAGTTTGAACAGGAGAATGAAGCTGAAAAACAGTTGGATTCATTATCTTTAGGAGAGAAAAGTTACGCAAATCTGCTGTCCTTACAGAAAGTAAAAAGAGTTGTAGGAGAATATGTTGTGTTTACTTACGAAGGAGAATACTTCCCGGGGAAAATTGTAAGTTTTACTGACCAAGAAGTGGTAATACGTGCTATGCAGAGATCTTTGAAGTCATGGAAGTGGCCTGAAAAACCTGATGTAAATAGTTATGTTTGGGAGGATGTAATTGGACACATAACAGAGCCAAAATTGGTGTCAAAACGTGGCTTTTATGAAATACCAGAGCTCAGTAAACATTGGTGGTTTTAACTTGTGCTTGAAACGATAATTACATGTTGGTCTTGTATTTTAGTACCTACAGTACATTTAGTTGCCATTTTAATGTATTTTAAAAGAGTTTTTAATGTGTATTGCCTTCGATTTAATAAAATTTTGTTGTAGAATTTTGTATTTTGTTCCCAACATCAAAATATCAAGTGTTAAACCTTGTCAAATGTGTAAAATAAAATTGTTGGTGCATAATACAACACATTGTAGGTTTACTTTGCACTAATTCATCATTCCCTTGGTTTAGAAGTATATTTTAATAACTGGAGCAAAGTATCCTATCCCTATGAGGATACATTGCTCCAAAATTAAAATTAGCTTCCATCACAATATGCACAAATAAATAAAAAATAAAGTGCACAGTATTACTACTGGACCTTTATATAAGATATATACACAATTAAATTTTTCCTTCCTAAAATATTGTTGGAGATAGAAACGAAAATGCATCTCAAATTAAAAAAGTGGAGCAAAGTCACCCCTCACCACGGTACCACAGATACGTTTGCTACCAGATTTATGAATTGGTATTACTTTAGCAATTTTCATGTTGTCAGGTACAATGCCTGTTTCTAGACTATGATTAATTATTTTGACCATTATAGGCACTATAGAAATTCTAATTAGTTTCAGCATGTGATTTGAGATATTGTCAAAGCCACAACTAAATTTATTTGGTAAATTTCTAATTATTTTGTCAATTTCAATTACATCAATTTTATCAAATTTAAACAAAATATTAGCATAATCTTTTTTATTTCTGACCACATGCTCACTAGAAGAGTAACACTTTCTAAGGATTTGGCTATCTGTTATTTTTCCAACATTTACAAAATAAGTATTTAAGATATTTGTCACTTCATGTATGTCTGAAGTTATGTAATTCTCATTTGTTTCTATTTCAGTTATTCCACTGTCTCTATTGTTAGGTTTATTACAAAGAATATTGTTTATTAGTTTCCAGGTTTTTCTATTGTTTGTCACACATTTAAAAAAATCCCTTTTAGCTATCATCTTTTGATTTTTTTCCCTTAAGTATGTTACTTTGTTTCTACACAAGATATATTCCTGTTTTATGGCTCCATTAGTAGGATTTTTTTTAAGTTTCTTATACCAAGTTTCCCTTCTTTTTACTAAATTTATATACTCTGTAGTGTACCAAAGAGGCACATTTTTTTGGTCATGGTCTAAAATTATTCGTTCATAGGAACAATTCTCTCTAATGTTATTTATCAACCCAACTGTATCATTATACATGTTGTATGTGTTAGAGTTCAAAATTATTTTACCCACATTTTTCTTGAAAACTTCTATAAACATCTTTTCATTCAAAACTACTTTTTTAATTGTTTTAAATTGTTTGCTATTTTCAATGTATTTTGTTCTTAATGGACTATAATCTGTTACAAAAACATTATGATTGAATGGCTAAAATTATACACTCTAATTTTCTTACTAGGCTGAGAGCAATTGCTTAGAATATGATCAATTAACGTGGTGGTATTTTTTGTAATCCTGGAGGGGTTTTTGGTATTTATACAATCAAATCCATTTGATACGATAATGTCAGTGTATTTCTTTACAACAGTGTTGTCTTTGTCAAAAATATTTATATTAAAGTCTCCAAGGATCAAACTTTGTTGATTTTTTAAAGATTCTAAATATCTACCAAAAAATTTAAGAAAGCTATTGTTTTCACAATTTGGCGGCTTATAAATGACACATATAGTGACATTATTTTTAAAATGATTTGTGGGCCTAAGTAATATCCTGAGAACAGACAAATCTTCTGCTTTATTTATGGTATTGTCAATAAAAGTGTATTCTAAAGATTTGCGAATCAAGATCCCTACACCTCCCCCAGGCTTATGGTCTCGGCAATCATATAGTGAAACATATCCGTTGATATTAAAGAACTCAGCCTCACTACTGTTTATCCATGTTTCAGTCAAAACAATTATATGCATTTTTAATTTAAGTGAAATTAAAAGTGTTTCAAGATCATCAGTTTTATTTCTAAGGCTACGAATATTTATATATAATATGCCAAAATTGAAATTATTAGACTGGTTACCATATTCAAGATTAAGTTCAGTAGCATTATTTAAAATATGCTCCACTGTTTGATTAGTATATCCTAATTTTATATTATGCAAACTCATTTAGGTATCAATATTTGAAAATACTTTAAAAAACAATAACTTTAACAATGATTTGATCACTTTGAGAGATAGTATTTCTAAAACAAAGACAAACAAACAAGACAATTTGCAAGTCAAAATCACCCATGCTAGGCCCATTCTATCCATCTGAATAGAATATAATAACTCCAACAGTGATATGATTGCTCTGAAAGCTAGTATTCCCAACATGAAAACAATTGAAAAATTCAACCTTGTGTCACCTTCCTCTGTGATTGGCTTACTCACTAGAATAAAATAGTATAACTTTAACAATGAATTTATCACTCTGAAAGCTAGTATTCCTAATACGGAAACAAAAGAAAAAAAAGCTTTGTAAGACACCTTCCTCCATGTTAGGCCTACTTTAACCACCTGCATATAACAGAATAACTTTAACAATGAACTGAATGTTCTGGAAAATAGAAGACCTAAGCCCACAAGGACAAATAAACAAAACACATTGTAAGTGACTTTTTTCCCTGCTTGTCCTACTTTAACCATTTAGAATCATTGAAACTAAAACTTTTTCTTTGTTTCACATTGTCTTCCTGTTGGTGTCCCTTTTCCTTAGAGTGGCTGGTTTGTTGACTCTTGTATTGTTCAATGTTATGATCATGATCACTTACATTTGTTGATGTTAAAATATTCTTTATATCATTGTTGGACTTGATATGATGGACTCTTCCATTCTCATTAAACCTCGCATATATTTCCCCTCTCTGATCCATATAAATTTGAAACCTTCCTTCCTAAGAGATTCTTTGGCTTGTCCAAAGAGAATCTTATTTTGATGAGTTAGGCATTCATTTACATATATGGGTCTCTTTATGCATGATAGTCCTAAGGATAGTGTACTGAGCTTATCGTCAAAGCTAGTTACACTTTTATTAAATTGTTTCACTCCTTTAATAAGCTCAAGTTTTTTGTGTCGTCTGACTAATTTAACGAGAATAACTGGTGGTAGTTCATTTTTCTTGTTGTTTAATAGCCAATAGGTTGATTGGCAGAACCAGGTTCCACACTTATGCAGGGTCATTATAGACATATAGAACTATGATACCCACCATGTGTGCTCATGCCGCAGATTCAAATATAGAAACTGTGGCACCTTAAACCTATATATTAAAAATGTGTTTAATTAAACTAATATTTGACCTTATTGCCCTCTATGCTATATTTTTAAAACTAAATATATACTCTATTGCCGTCTATTAGAATTTTTGGAACTAATTATCTACTCTATTCCCATCTATTAGAATTTTTGGAACTAAATTTTTGCTTGGTTCCATTTATTTTTCTAATGTTGGCTAAAAACGGTTAGTTTTATTGTGGATGTGGCAGACTTCTGGGAGCTAATATTCTGTACGTTTTGAAATTAGAGCGATTATTAATATTCCTCGTATTTAATTATTCTATTGGACAAATTACAATGTCAGATTCAGAATTTGAAGATATTGAACACGACTCGGATAATGAGGTATCAGATATAAAACCACACATGTGTTTTCAAAAATGTTATTATTTAAACCAAAATACGTCCACGTGAAGGCATCTCTATAACAGGTTATCAAAGCTTTATTATTGGCTGTGATGGATTTGATAATAACTACGGTCAACATCCTTATTCTTATAAATACATTTATTCCTAAAGTCTGATTCAAAATAAACTCGCTCATTGCAAACTACCTTCTATTCTAGGGCAAAAAAATAAAATAAATGAAAACATCAAATAGTAGTGGTAGGCCACTCATTTCAATGTCGGAAACATGCTTTCTTTGTAACAAAACATTAAGGAAATTATGTAATTTAACAGTCGAAGGGATCAAAAGTATTGTTCGGATGTTAAATCACACGATTTATTATATAAATAAAATGCATTCTCATTATTAAATGTCAAGTACCACGAACATTTGAAGCCATTCACATAAATATATGCTAAATAATCTCTTTTTTTTAATACAATAAATATCTACTACCCCTCTTATTAATATCATATACCACTTAAAAAGACGGAAAATCAATTAAAACCAGTTTTTATAACGTTTAATAGTTTTGAATAGCTATCATGAAAACAAAACTTAGTAAAATGACAACAAAAGTGTCTTAACACAAATATTGATTAGGTTATATTGACTTAAATGTTCCTTGTATTAAATGTTGACTCATTAATTGTGATGTATGACATAATTTTGTACCAAAACTGAATTGTTTATTTGATCATTAGGCTATTATTGAAAATTTTAAATTATTTTAAATTTTCTAAAAAACGAGATGTCGGTCAGCCATTGTGCAATCTGATTTAGAGTTAATATAGATTCGATAAGTAGTAATAGTGTCTACAACATCACAGTTCACTTTTTTCGAAGCACACCCAAATCTTTCAAATGAGACACAATTATCTTTGACCCTGAACAAATCTTCAACATCTATTAATAAATTAATCTATAGAGCATTTATGGCTTATTTGGTGCTGACTGACAGCTAGTAAAAATTACTAGACCAAATTATGCATCCTTACGCAAAACCTTATGATTTGCAAAATCATGTTTTTAGTAGCTGTCACTTTTGAAAGTCAAAACTTAGGTCTATACAAGAAACATATTACAGTTTTTATTTAATTTATTTATTGTTGACCTTGATATGTTGATGTTAGGCCTAGTATCAATTATTAATTTTTATAAATAATCAATATTAAGTTAATCAGTCACAAATAAAGATATATCAAATAATGTTAAAATTTCTAGGATTAAGTACTTTATTTTAGCCTACCCCTCGAATAAGGATTGGATTAGAAAGTAGCCTTCCAACAACAAGGGAGGGAGAGCCAAAACTTTTAGGCCTACATATCAGATTCTTTAAGATAAAATATTGAATAGTTTTACATTGCCATTCTACTCACAAGGACATGTAAAATCATAATTTACCGACATTATGATAATTTGAGACTTTTTTAAATTCAGACCTACACAATTAAAAAAAGAGGAAAATATTGACAAACATGTTTTTTGCTCCATCATGGTTAGTTTATTTATGCATGAAAAGTCAGCTTTATTTATATATAGGTTATAAAGCAGTTATCCTTTTTTTAGTGTAAACTATTGCAAACTATCAAAATATAACCTTTCATGAACCAACAGGTGAAAAAAATACAAATTGACCTAAACATTTGTATGACCTTCGTGATACATTCTGTAGATGACCTGACAAACAGAATTTCTTGTAAAATCATCTAGAGTTTCTACAGATACTCCAGGTCTCGGTTGTTTCTTTCTGATCTTGCCAGGAGTTTATTGTTATAATAACTGCACTTCACAGAGTTGTTTCAAATACTATAAACATTCTAAAAGTTGAGGTTTAGCCTAGTGGTCAACACAACAGAATCTTGTGGTTATAAGATTTCACAAACATAAATACTTCTAGAAGCTATTTGGAGCATTTTTTAATAGTTACTAGGGCAGAAACTTACTTAACGCACTTCCCCTAAAATTCCAGGAATTCACATAGAGCACAGTAAATTTCTTCAGAATTCATTGATTCATAGTGTGAAAAAAAAAAAGTTTTAACATAATATTGATATAAATTTATTAGTTAACTTGGAATTGCATAGTATAAAACTTTACTTATTAACAAACATGTTTTAAATATTTTGTACGAAAAGCAGTGCCGGAACGGCGTTCCCTCTCCACTACACCCCTGTTCCACACTCGTTAGCTATTATGTTACTGCCCTCTCAATCACACCTTCAAGATACTTCACTTCCATCTTTATAACTTTATTTATTTTATGCATATTTAAAACCATACTCCATCTATTAATTCACCACACTTAGACGTAAAGTTACTTTTTATCTTTCTAAAATAATGGTACATGAAGCCATAAGATTTGTAAATATTATACGCTAGGCTTCTTACATATTTGATTTTGTAACATTTTCAAAATGTTTAATAATTATTTTTTTTCAGCTTCAAGAAGCATTTGCAAAGGGTCTTCTCAAACCGGGTTTAAATACAGTTTCAACTTTTGTAAGGAAAGAACATGTAAATAATGTGGTAAGTTATTTCAAATGTCGCACAATTTATAGCTGAAACAATGATACAAAATTAATTTTTCTTGTAATTTTGGTTTTTGTATGTTTATAATTTAGGCTTCAGATAAGGTAATTTTATTTATAAAGAAATGTATTTATAAAATGATCCTTGTATTATTTAAAGTATAAAAACCGTGTATAAGTAAGGAGTCCCTAATTTAGTGTTGAAACAAATATTTCTGAATTGTTACATTGAAGAGTAAAGACAAATATTATTACTCTTTCCTACGATGCCATTACAACATACATTGTGATTTGTGGGCCCCATATAACTAATAAAACAGTCGCAATATTATTTTGGTTAATATTTTAGTTCTATTGTACTGTACCTCATGAAATTTAGCAACTTATTGAAAATAAATTATGTTTACAAACACTAGGCCGAGTCAAACTTCAAGTTATTATTTAACCATCTGAGGACGATGAAGAATTTATAAATCTAGCCTTTGTTAGGAATCAAACTAAGACTCCAGTCAAAGCTGTTTCAAATAGAAGAGCTAGTCTCTCATTAATGCTCATAGCAGACTCCAGTTGAAGTTTCTCCACTATCGAGCGAAGCTCACCTAGCCCACAGTGTACCCCTTACCTTAATGATGTCAGGGATGGCTAACCATGGCAAAGAAATACATGTTTATAAAGCAAATTTTACCCTCTTAGGGCAATTAGTTTTCCTGACAGTTGGTTATATGCATAAGGAAAAAATAATATTAGGATGGTTCTCAAGTAATAAGGTAAATTGGCTTGCTAAAATGAGTTCAACAAATAATCTAAATAATGTAATTTATAATATTTTTATAACATCCTCTAAACACTAATAAGTGTTGTGTTAAAAAGAACATGGGAATGACATGTGAATAACATGCCAGACAGGAGAATGGTGAAAAGTTGCATGGTGTGAAAATGGTCTTGAAAGTTTACATACATTTAAAAACATAACCTACAGTGCCCAAATTTAACAAAAGTGGTGTAGTGATAAAAATAATCACAATATATTCACTAGTCGTTCCCAAAATAATTGGAAGCCTAATATCAAATGTAGTCCCGTGCTCACAAATACACACTAACTATTATCTCTGCTCATATACATCTAGTGTGCTCTTGAAATTGTCGTCAACTCTTGTTCCTTTCAAAACAACAGATGTTGTTTCAAGTAAGTCTAAAATTTGTTCAGATGATACATAGGCCATGTCTTTTTCATTCATTTTAAATAGTTTCCCATCATCACTACAAACTTTAAGAAATATTAGGCCTACTTTCACAGCTTCATTGTTCATATTATACTGGCAAACCCCAACACATTTTTATTCTAAAGTTGTTCTACCTTTATAACCAACCAAAATGAACACCCCATTATAAAACTCACTAACTTTAAATTTGGTTTGAATCTTAAATCTGTTTTTGCTCTGTCTTGGAGTCAGAGTAAATATCTGAATAATGCACCCGGCTTTAATTTTGTCTAAACAAAGCAACATTTTAGCATGATGGCTTTGGTTCATTGTCATTACACTGAAAACAACATAGTTTTCACATACCTACCCCTGGAATTCACATTTTCAGCAAGTTCCCGCAAATGGAAGAATGTCATCTTCTTTTATCCTTTTTGAAATAAGATCAATATCTTCCTCATTTACAATCATAATTTGAACATTTGGGCAGTTCTTCCACCGTAAAGACATATGTAATATCTCACCATTCTGGCACAATCGTGTCACCAGTTTGGTTGCAAACACCTTCAATGCCATCAGAAGCACTCTTGCCATGTCCAGCTTCGTGGTGATTCTGCACTTTCTGGTGTAACTCTTTCAATTTGTCTGCCAAAAGATAGAACATTCTTTTATTCTGATATTGTGTGAAGTGAATAGTGTTAACATTTCTCAAGAATCATACATTTTCTGGCTTGTGACATACATGATGACAGAGGGCAATAATTGTTTCAATTGACTTATTTTTAGTGTACACAACTAAAGTATAGCGTGCATTTTGTTGGCGTGACCAATCAAAGTGGCAGAGCTTGCAACAATAATTTTCACTATAGTCCATTAAACTGATGATTCTGTATCATCCATGGACTGGTTAAGATATTTTATTGCTTTGCAACGTGCACAATATTGTATGTGTGATTTAGAATCTTGTAAATACTTTCTTTAAATTTAGTGATAACAAGTGGAACCAGGGTTAATTCTTCCTCTTTGATAACTTTTTGTGTTATCCTTTTTTGATTCAATTTGTCATCAAACCATTTTTTTTTTAACAACAATGTAATGCTTAAAATTTATTTGGAAATTTTCATCAAATTGTTTTAAAGTAACCATTGCATTTTTGCAATTTTCACATGTCTTGTGGAGGTACATTTTTCCACAAAATATTTCCTTCATAATAGCTTGACTTATCTTCCTTTCTAAAACATTACATTTGCATGGTGCTTGAACAAGTATAATTCATTCATGAGCTAAGTTTACCTGGATGACAGCTCTAAATGTTACTAGAAGTAATCCCTAATATATCACTACGCCAACAGCTGACATCTATCACTTTGGATGACTGTAATGAAAACAGATGGTAATATATTAATGTGAGAGTTAACCACAGTAATTTAGGCCAATATTATTTATATATTTATTTGAGGTGGACACAAAGTTTATTTTTAGTTTTATTCCCCTTAAAGAAAATATTAACACCACTTTCACAAAAACTTCTAACGAACATAGCTTCAAAATGGCGACTGACGAATCTAAACCATATGATTGAACATAACGCTAAACAATGATGCAGACACACGGTTAATGAAAATATTTTATTCAGTTAAATATTTCAAAATATGATAAAATAATCATAAATCATTTATTGTATGTAATAAAATGACAACAATTTTATCTTTTCCAAGTAAATACGATGTGTGTATTAAAAGATATTGATGTGTGCACTATATTATTACACAGAATCAGTAACGTTCCAAAATGAATAATAAGTGCTTTTAATTATGTTTAAAATATGGTTTCGAGTTGGATAAAAAGAAATTATTTAAAAAAATGAATAGTATGAGAAAACTTAAGTTTACGTTATTTTAAATGTAATATATAACAGGTAATTAAATATCTTTACATTGATTTTTTACAAGTGTTGGCAACCCAAAACCTAAACAAATGATTTTCAAACTGTCATCCAGGTAAAAACCTATCGTAAATGCCGTATAGCTCTCTTTTGGAATGCACAATACACGCTCATTAATGTTTGAGCGCACAATCCAAATAGCACTAACAAAAGGATGAAAATGATAAATTTTGATTTGTTTTTTACTGGCTTTTTTTTAAAAATAAACTCAAACCACAATCTTACTGACACTATAAATGTAACAATTCTGGAAACAACATTGATTGCCTCTTTATTATATATATGTACATATGTATATTTGAAGAACTAATCATTCCCTTGTGCAACATGTTGAGGTTTATGTTTCTGTATAGGCAATGTTACACTCTTAACTTAACGACGTTGCCTACCTGTGTGTAACGTCACAGCAAAACAAGACAGGATTTCCCATGTTATATTCTTCCTTTTATTCACGGAAAGAGCATATAGCCACATTCCTGCTATAATATAGATTAAACCATACATCTATCTAGAATAGGAAACTAGAAAAATGGAAAATAGAAATGGAAGACAATGCTGTCCAGGGGCTAATAGTGTAGTGAGGCTCTCTACTTTGCAACGAAAGAGGGGAAGTGTCATTAGAGAAGACAATGCTGTCCAGGGGCTAATAGTGTAGTGAGGCTCTCTACTTTGCAACGAAAGAGGGGAAGTGTCATTAGAGAAGACAATGTTGTCCAGGGGCTAATAGTGGAGTGAGGCTCTCTACTTTGCAACGAAAGAGGGGAAGTGTCATTAGAGAAGACAATGTTGTCCAGGGGCTAATAGTGGAGTGAGGCTCTCTACTTTGCAACGAAAGAGGGGAAGTGTCATTAGAGAAGACAATGTTGTCCAGGGGCTAATAGTGGAGTGAGGCTCTCTACTTTGCAACGAAAGAGGGAAGTGTCATTAGAGAAGACAATGTTGTCCAGGGGCTAATAGTGGAGTGAGGCTCTCTACTTTGCAACGAAAGAGGGGAAGTGTCATTAGAGAAGACAATGTTGTCCAGGGGCTAATAGTGAGTGAGGCTCTCTACTTTGCAACGAAAGAGGGGAAGTGTCATTAGAGAAGACAATGTTGTCCAGGGGCTAATAGTGGAGTGAGGCTCTCTACTTTGCAACGAAAGAGGGGAAGTGTCATTAGAGAAGACAATGTTGTCCAGGGGCTAATAGTGGAGTGAGGCTCTCTACTTTGCAACGAAAGAGGGAAGTGTCATTAGAGAAGACAATGTTGTCCAGGGCTAATAGTGGAGTGAGGCTCTCTACTTTGCAACGAAAGAGGGGAAGTGTCATTAGAGAAGACAATGTTGTCCAGGGGCTAATAGTGGAGTGAGGCTCTCTACTTTGCAACGAAAGAGGGGAAGTGTCATTAGAGAAGACAATGTTGTCCAGGGGCTAATAGTGGAGTGAGGCTCTCTACTTTGCAACGAAAGAGGGGAAGTGTCATTAGAGAAGACAATGTTGTCCAGGGGCTAATAGTGGAGTGAGGCTCTCTACTTTGCAACGAAAGAGGGGAAGTGTCATTAGAGAAGACAATGTTGTCCAGGGGCTAATAGTGGAGTGAGGCTCTCTACTTTGCAACGAAAGAGGGGAAGTGTCATTAGAGAAGACAATGTTGTCCAGGGGCTAATAGTGGAGTGAGGCTCTCTACTTTGCAACGAAAGAGGGGAAGTGTCATTAGAGAAGACAATGTTGTCCAGGGGCTAATAGTGGAGTGAGGCTCTCTACTTTGCAACGAAAGAGGGGAAGTGTCATTAGAGAAGACAATGTTGTCCAGGGCTAATAGTGGAGTGAGGCTCTCTACTTTGCAACGAAAGAGGGAAGTGTCATTAGAGAAGACAATGTTGTCCAGGGCTAATAGTGGAGTGAGGCTCTCTACTTTGCAACGAAAGAGGGGAAGTGTCATTAGAGAAGACAATGCTGTCCAGGGGCTAATAGTGTAGTGAGGCTCTCTACTTTGCAACGAAAGAGGGAAGTGTCATTTGAGAAGGCAGATGAGTTACCTTGCAGGGTGAACACACCCTTTTTTTTTCGTGCATTGTCTTCAAGAATGATAGTGCTTAGTGTACTGTTAGTTAAAATGGTGAAACATCAAAACCCAAAGAGTAACATTTGTTTATCGAGTAAGTGGTTTGTGAGAAGAGCGTCTGCTCTAGCACGTCGGCTTGGATATCAAAATAAAAAGTAGGCCTACGTAACCCAAACCTTCCTGGCTAGACTTTCCAATATTCCTATTCATTATCAGAACCTTAGAATAATTCATATTAAATTGTACTTAGAATTACATATTTATTTTAAAGTTTATAAACAGTACACTCATAGATTTAAATTTACTGATACAGACTAGGCGGTGTTCAGGTATTACATAAGCACATTGTAAGCAAACTAAAGCTAGCACTTGACCTCCCTCTCTTGCTTACATAATATTTGTCAACATTTTGTTATCTGTTCTCAGTAAAAACATGATTGTTTATGAATTTATAAATTGCTGGTAGATATTAACTTAGAGGTGTAAATAATGGTGTGAAATAATTCAGAATAAACATTGTAGCATAATGAATTTAAATTTACGGTATTAAACTGGTAATTAAATTCTTGTCTGTCTCTCTCCGTCTTACATACGCATTGGTTTCACCCTCCTCCCCCCCTTGTCAGCAAAAATAAGGGAAACTCGAAGTTTTATAAAAAGTCCTTAGCCAAATTTACAATGTTGTTTAAAATATAGGTTACTCCTTATTTTCCTTTGCCTTATAAATATCGAACAGTTCATTACTATTTCTTTGTATAAAAAATCACTTTTCTGTGATGATCTTAAAGAGCACTCCTTAGCAAAGCACGGGTATTTAGCTAGTAAATAATATACACAACTTCTTTTTCAGAATTCTAAGGTATTTTTTACTTTCACCTTAACTTAGTGCACTTTTCAGTGAATAACCCGTATATGGGCATGTTGTTGACTTAAATAAAGAATATTATTTATACTGAAATATTCCTTCTTGGAAGATTATTTTTATTATTTACTAGAACTTTGTCTTATTTTTCAGGGAGAGTTGAAGCGAAAGCTGACAGAAATAAAACTACCGCTAAGCTGGATTGAGCGTCTAGACCTTATCAATGGGCAGGCACCTCTCGCACCAGAATTTGCTTTCAAGGTATACTACTAGGCCACCTCTCAGAAATGGTCAAAAATATTACATACAACATATTTTTAATAACATACATACAATTTGTCATCAATTAAATAGTTTTTTGATTATAAAACATTGTTGCCTTAAACAATATTGCATTTATATTATTTCAATATTAATATTTTGCTTTGACAACACTGTAAACTCTGCGAGGCATGCTTTCAATGCAATTATCAGCTTTATCCACCAAATTTGTGTTGTGGTCACAAAGCCATACTTTTATTATTTCTACTAGTTCTATTTTATTAATGACACGTTTTAGTAATTCCCGCATTTTCTATTGGGTTCAAGCCTGCCTGGCCGCTCTAGTAACCTGGTTAGCTAGTATTTGAAAAGTAGACTCGTCATTTAAACACACCTGTGGACAATTGAAAAACAATGTTCCTCATGTTGAGCAATAACATTTTATTTTACAACTTAACCTAACCAAAGAAAAATATAGATATAATATTTTACTTACATTTTTCCAATTATTACAAATGAAATTAGTATACATTTGAGCTCATTTTAATCTCTTTTATTTCATTTTTCAGTTAAATTAAGCTTTCATACTGGTTCTCTACTTTTTATGCTTAGGGCATACAAACTTCAGCAAACATTTCCCTCAGAAACATCAACGCCTGCCTCATTAATTTTATTTTTTATCTCTGCATTTGTTGATGATCCCTTTTAATTTATAATATGAATTAATTTTATTTCAGATCTTGGGGTAATTTTCATTTTTTTTCTTGCATGCTTCTTTCCTATTAGGAACTTAGGTCTGCCAACTTTCTATTCTATTCCTAAGTCCTCTAAAAGAATGCCGGGAAATGTTGCCCTTCTTAGCCAGTTCACTGATCTTATAATTTTATTTAGTCAAAAGATGTGTAACAACTTCTTTCTTTACAGAAGTAAGCTCTTCTAATTTTTTAATTTCAAGAAACAAAACTTTTTAGCTTAGAATAATAATTGAAAAAAAAAATATTATTAGGAAAAAAAAAATATTATTATTAATGGGTGTTCTGTCTAGTGACATGTTTATTCCTTTTGTCATTGAACTTAGATCGTCAATTGATGTGCCCTGTTTGGCTCCTCCTGGAGCCCCCAGAATTGTCTTTTTCTCAAGTCATCTAATATTTGAATCCTCCTTACAAAGCTCCCCTTTCCCCCAATCAATCTTTCTAATACATTGTGCAGCAGAAAGTTCCTCCTAAGGATCTGTCTAATACAGTTTGCTTTGTAATAAAGAATTGCCTCCAAAATGTTAAGGAGTTTGTTTGTCATTTTTATGATTAGAAAGGAAAATCTCTGTATTTTGTCAATAAACTCATGGTTATTATTTGAACAATATTTCCATGAAAGTTATCTTTAAACACAAATTAACAGCAATAAATCACAATAAATACACAGTCAAAACAAATACACATCATGTTATGGTTAAAGCTGTTTTTGGACAGTGTTACCAATATAATTGGAGATGTAACTAAATATACCACAAACTTATGAATATATACCATATAATCTCCAAATTTAATGAATGTTCAAGGTAAAGTAGAATAATTATATTTGGTAAAGCTATATTGGATGTGTTTTGAAATATTTAGAAAACACATGGAGGGGGGTTAATAAAGTGCCTAAGGACTGTATATGTTCCCAATCATGCAGAACCATTTTCTGAATTAGTATATTTCATACTGATTTAAGGATTAACATTAATAAGCTCAATAATTTATATTTAACATCATAATGAACAGTTTTCAGCCATCATGACCCAGTCTTCTCCTCTTCCTGCCTCCCACTTCAATCTCCTCACATGACTGTACCACCTTCTCTCTCCTGTCCTGCACTGACTCCTCACCCTTTCATCTCTCATCCTATAGAACTTATCACTAATTTAATTTCACAGGCTTGAATTCTGCTCCCATCCTGCTCCTTCATTGCCCATGTTTCCGCTGCGTATGTCAATATTGGTACATAGTATGTCCTGTAATTCACTCTCTTACACGTCCTTGTCTACATCCCTGCTCCAAATTATACTTCCTACACCTTTGAAAAAAGCTTTGCTTGCTTCCTTCCCTCTCTCACTGATTTCTCTTTTGTTTCTTCCACTTTCCCCTATCACATTCCTCAGGTATTTAAAGCTCTCCATTATCTTCAACTGCTCCACTCCTACTGTAACCAGTTGTGCACATGTCTCTCTTCCTCACCATCTCACCATTATCTTCAACTGCTCCACTCCTACTGTAACACCAGTTGTGCACATGTCTCTCTTCCTCACCATCTCTCCATTATCTTCAACTGCTCCACTCCTACTGTAACACCAGTTGTGCACATGTCTCTCTTCCTCACCATCTCACCATTATCTTCAACTGCTCCACTCCTACTGTAACACCAGTTGTGCACATGTCTCTCTTCCTCACCATCTCTCCATTATCTTCAACTGCTCCACTCCTACTGTAACACCAGTTGTGCACATGTCTCTCTTCCTCACCATCTCTCCATTATCTTCAACTGCTCCACTCCTACTGTAACACCAGTTGTGCACATGTCTCTCTTCCTCACCATCTCACCATTCTTTACATTTAACCGCATACCATACCACTCCACCACTTTATACCACACAAACACCACTGCTTTCATAATTCCTTCCGCACTTCAAAAAGGAATTGTTTTATGACAGTATCTTAACGAATTGAGTTTAATATCTGGATATAAATGTTAATATTATATTTTACTTGTTACATTCTATTTAAATTTGTGTGTGAACTACTGTGCCTTGTCTTCCCAATAAATTATTAAACATTACAAACATGAATTAATATCAAATAATAATCTTTTTAATACATTATTTACACTCACACACTCCAATTATAATGGGAAAACACTTCATATAAGAAAGATGCTAATGTCTGATTTCACCGTCCCCCCACCCCCTAACCCTACTTGTCGTAGGGCTATGAACTGAGCTCAATTCATCACTCGAACACCACATTTTGTATCAGTCTGGGCTATCCACATATTTACACTAATAGGACCCCCAGCACACCAGTGCCACCTTGGTCATGTGCCCACTGATAAGGTTTGTATGTATATCTGTCCAGAGAATTGTTAGTACCTCTCAACCAGATAGAAAGCTCAAATTTGTTGAAACAGCAGGGAAACCACTCAAGAGATGTGCACATTTTTGGAAACTTAGAATTATACCAAATATAAACATGATTAATTTAATCATTTTAATTTGTGATCATGTTATTTGCATATCAAAAGCAAGGATAACCTATACTATAAACTACAATGTCAATTCCAAATATAATTTTTTGCAGATAGTAATAGTAACCTGTGTTTATGGTTTTTAATCATATTAGTTTGCAAACACTATTTTCAGGGTTGAAACCCCCGCCCCCCATCCCCAACCTTCTACCCACCTGCCTCTGTCTCGTCCCTAAAGCTGTTGAATTCATTGCAGAACTCTACAACTGAAGATAGACTTAATGGGTTTTATGTACATACATCCAGAGGTGTCGGTTACGGACCCATGTGGAAAAATGACAGATATGGACCAGAACTGGAATTGGCTAGATCTGGCCCAGGTATGAACCAGTTCTGGCCAGATATTATTCTCCCACATGGGGAGGGAAAAGTTCTCAATGAACTTTCTCTGAAGCCAAGGGAAATTAACACAAGACTAAAGTGATTTTGTGATTTAAAAGTTAGTGCAAGTTGCTTATTTGAATTTTCAGATTTTAGCTCATAAAATAATTTTATAAATCAAATTTCCAAAATACAATTTAATGAAACTTGCATTTTTGTATATTCTAGCTGTATGCATTGATAAACATTTATTAATAAAAATGTAATAGTCATAATAATTACAGAATTATGACAATTTTTATAAATTTTAAATTATTTTTGATATTATTGTATTTCTTTTGATGCATTTGCATTTGCAGTTCTTAAATTTTCAAATTTTCCCACGGGAAAGAACAATGGACCCCGCTTAGTTGGTCAGTCAAACTAACCGCACCCCTCCCCCCACAAATGAATCCTGAATTTGATAAACCCATTTTTGGTAATTGAAATAACGAAAAAATGATTAAAACAATTTTGACAAACGAACACTAAATTTAAAGTTTAGAGATCCAGGATGTTGGCAAACTCTATTTTCCTAGAGCATTTTCAATCTTTTTCTTCTGTGTGGACAGTGGCTCGTCAGTACAATAATGTTTTCGTTACATCTCCATGGAAACCATGATTTGTGTGAGCCACTAATATTTATTTAATTTGAGATTACATCTACATAGCCTATATTTGTATTTATATAAACTACTCTTCTACTACGCTAAAACTAATGTTTGATTGTTGATTTGTTTGTGTATATGATGTGGGAATGCTAGAACTTCTAAACTAAACAAGACATTTATTTTAAGGTGAATCCTACATGATATAAATTGATTGGGTTAAGGGCCCGGTCAATGGTCGTTGGACGTGAAGAGTCGCGTCAGCGCCAACCCCCAATTAACGGTAGCAGAAGAAAGCAATTGAGTTTTACTTTGTCTCGGTGGCTCAGTCAAATCTACAGTGTTGCCAGAGCTACACCTCTACCCCTCACCCTTCCAAAGAGTGGGCCGAGTTGGCAAACAAAGCTCTAATCCTCTGCAACCTTTATCTCAGGTAGCAATCACCTTCGTATGGAAAGGAGTCAGAGTCCAAATACCAGCTGGGTGTATGCTCACAATGAGTGTTTTATAAGGTTTTCCACTCTATCTTCACACAAATGTGGTTACAGTTTTCTAAAATTTACTTTAATATTCCCTACCCTATTAATGCATTTAAATGGGAATATATCAGACAAGTAGCTGTACACAATACAATAGGAACAATAGTAATATTAAAGTGATAAACAAAAGGCTCCTAGAAAGTAGAAACTGCACCACGCCCAAACTGAGAATACACACTAAATTACAAAATTAATTGAATAATAAATACAATTGTATTTGTATCTATACATTATTACATTAAAAACATGAAATAATAGTTAAACGGTGATTTATTTTAAAACAACATTTTATTGGACACAAATATAAAAAAAAAATTGTCATTGCTTAAATATTACTCCCGACACACGATTAAAAGCAACAATTACTATACACTGGTAATATTATTTGAATGCTAAAGCAAGCAAAATAAATTACACAAAGGAATTATATGATTATTCATTGAATAAGAGTTACCTTGAAACAATAATTACTGTTGGTATTTATCTACACTAGTAAGCTTGGAGGTTTATGTGGGTGATGGAAGTGACAAAGAGATCCCTGATAATTCAATAGGTACAACAGTTGGCGAGTAGAACTGAATGACCAGGGCTCGAATCCCCGTTCGTGTGTCATTTTTCTATCTTTACACAATCGCTCCATCAGAATGTCATATTAAAACATATATTGACTTAATTCAAAATAGTTTACTAATACTATATCGGGATTCTAAATTTGAAGTTTAGGCCAGGGAATATATCTTATAAAATCTTTAATTACACGAATATGAAAGCTATCAACTGTTTCAACAGGAAATAAGCGTATAACCTGAAAAGGCAGTAAGAGGACGTGCTAAAATAAGAGCAAATAATGGATAAACTAAAGTATACAAGAATCTTATAAATGTATGAAGGAAGTTATTACTTACACACTTCTGTAGAGCCAGGAAAAAAGAGAAATTCAGGAACAACTCAAAAATACTGGAATGTTAGTAACATTTAATTGAAATATTTATATAGTGAGCTTTTGTATGGTTAAAAAAAAACTAACTGAATAACTCGTATTTTTCTCCTTCCACACCCTTTCCTTTCTATACCGCTTTTCTTCCTGAAAAATAGTGATTGTGCCAAAATCAAATCACTCTGTTCTAAACACCAATTTCATTACCTCACTATTCAATTTTATAAAGAATAAGGTTTCATTTCTATATACTCTCATTAAGTGTCCGATAAAATGAGAATTCCCTTTAGAAAACCTGGAAAAATAAAGAATGTTCTGGTAAAAAAAATAATGGTAGCCCTGAAAGTAAAAACAAATCAAAGCTTTATTAAATACTGTGACAACAATTTTTTAAAAATAAATGTGTCAACTGTAGCTTTAACTTAAAGGAACGGATTTTATGTGATTCACTATTATAAATCTCGTTGGTCATTAACAGCTTTACATCCCACGGGGAGCAAATTTAAAATACAAACCAATCATCCACGCTAGCTATTGTTAGTAGATGAGAAAAATACACAATATTAGAATTCAGTTTTCTTCGGCCACCTGAATTAGAAATGTGAGTTCCCCTGTCAAGATGCCCAATGCTTTCAGTATGGGAAAACACAATGCTACACGATTGTACATAAGAATATTGAATTTTTAGATATTTGCCTATAAGATAGAAATCAAATTAATTATTTAATGACACGTGTGCTCATTTTATCTCCTTTTATCTTTTGAACTAGTTCTTAAAAAATGAAATATTAATGTCATTTTATTAATCCTTATGGGTAGTGCTAGTAATGCAAAGTGTGAAGTGGCCAGAGCTGACATTTCGGTCAAAACTCGTGTAAGAAACTAATTTAATGGAAACTGAACAAGTTTTGAACACGAATAAACACCCAATAAGATACAAATATTTTTGAGTTTTGATCTTATTTTGGCCCACAATTTTGTAGTGAGAGATAAAAAAATTCATAGAATATAACTATTTTTATCATCTTCAGACGTGATAAAAACCTGTCAAAGTTATCACGCAATTATTGGTCTCACCCGCTTTAGTAGACAAATTATTTAAGGCGTCACTCTGTGTTAAGATTGGGAGATAGGGGTTCGAATCCCAGTCGGGTCTACTGAAGCTGTCTTGTCTCTATATGTTGTCCCACTCATCTTGAAAGCAAATGCGGATATATTATCTCATTCCCTACCTTAATAGAGTAATTATTTTATACTCGGTCGTTCTGGAATAAACTGGGAGGAACTTTGCCTAAAATATTTTGTTAGGGGCTCTGGTTTGTTTCTAATATCCTTGTCAAGTTTCAAGCCTGGCACAAGCTACCAGTCACAATGATTATCTGTAAACAAGTTTACAACAGTAGAAAAATACTTAAATAAGGAGTTAATGTCCTCCAATTTGAACAAAACTCAGTATACAAATAGTATTTTCAGGAAAAATAAAAATCTATTTTTCTTTCTCAGGGCTGGGAACAAGCGTTTAAAGAATGTAAAGGGTGACCTCCCGGCTGAGACATAATAGGTTTATAACACATATAGCATAAATCGTCTAGGATACTCTTTGAGTACATAAGTGTTTTTTTAAAACAGCTTTGTATATTTATAATATATTTTTAATCACCACGTCTTACTACCGGTTCAGGTAATACACACATGATAACTACTCTAATGGAGCCAGGAAAAAAGACCACGTGACCAAACCCCGGGTAGGAACACAGGGCTAGACACATACAAATGATTATATTATATTTACAAATTATGATGATGATGATGATGATGATCACAAATATGTGACAGCATTTACATATGTTATTACACCACCATCATCGTTATTTAGTGGAAAAACAGATTCTGAGTTATCAACTCTGTTTTCGTTTAGTTTTCTGAAAGTAACAATTTGAAAAAAACTAGAAGGAAAGCTTTAAATTTTCCACCTTATTTTAGCAATATTGTTACAGAACCTACAGCCATGACTATATCACTATACTAATTGCTTGGAATGAAACTAGTTATCATCCACAATTGTCAAACTCATATATATTCTGGTTGGTTTGTCGGTACAGGGAGGTCATGGTTTTAAATCGGGCTCAAAAGTGGATTTTTTTTTATAGTTCCTTTACCAATATCTCTCCACGCAAATCAGGGTATCTTTCATATAAAGTCAACATTACTCAATCGTATTTTGTTAATGTAATTGAAAACATCTAGCCCGGAAGGATAGAAAGATGCAGAACAAAATAAAACTAGCTACCCAGATTCGGTTACTGTGACCGCCAAACAAAGTCAAGTTAATCGCTCCACAATTATCACAACAAAACTGTAAAGTGCAAACCAGATAATATTAAAGTTTGAGGTGAACTGCATAACATACATAACACATGACAGTAAGCAATGCTCATTATCAGGGCCCAGAGCTTGATTTGTCTTTTTTTTTTCTTTTTTTTTTTACATTACAGACAATACTCATTTATACGATGAGACTCCCGATGACAGGGAGATCATGGTTTGATCCCGGTCGGGTGTACTGAGGATGTTTTTCTTAAAGAATTTCTCTCTCTCCACTAACAATTCCATTAAATTCAACCTTCCTCATCATAACCCATTAGCATAATTAGTACATAAGCATATAACCCGGATTAGTAGCTAGACACGGCGCTAAAATAAACTATTGTCATTATTCCCTGTCTAATTTATAGGTAATTCTTACATGCCTTAATTAATCTTTTCGTCATTTTTAAACGGTTATGTTGAATATTAATAAGTTTTGTAAATGGACTAATCATACATTTTTACTGTTGGAATGAGAAGATAATAAATATAAATTTCGAATGAATCTATACTTTCTCTACTTACAAGGTTGGAAAAGCCATTTTCCTAGTGAGCCGCAGCTACTAAACTGGAATGGTGACGTCAATGGAAGCGGTAGCTAGAGTTTGTAAATCAAGGTTATAATTCATTCACGAGCTAGTGTACCTGGATGACAACTCGAAATGTTACTAGAAGTAATCCCTAATATATCACTACGCCAACAGCTGACATCTATCACTTTGGATCACTGTAATGAAAACAGATGGTAATATATTAATCTGATAGTTAACCAGAGTAATTTAGGCCAATATTATTTATATATTTGTTTGAGGACGAACACAAAGCTTATTTATCGTTTTATTCCACTTAGAAAAAAAATTCACACCACTTTCACAAAAACTTCTAACGAACATAGCTTCAAGATGGCGACTGACGAATTTAAACCATATGGTTGAACATGATGGTAAACACGTTTTTTTACAATGATGCAGACACACAGTTGATGATATTTTATTCAGTTAAATATTTCAAAATAAACTAAAATAATCATAAAATCATTTATTTTATGTAAAAAAATGACAATTTTCTCTTTTCCAAGTAAATAAATGTATTGATGTGTGCACTATGTTACACAAAAGCAATAACATTCCAAAACAAAGAATAAGTACTTTTAATTATGTTTAAAATATTTTTTCGAGTTGGATTTTAAGAAATTATTTAAAAAAATGAAATAGTATGAGAAAACTTAAGTTAATGTTATTTTAAATGTAATATATAACAGGTAATTAAAGATCTTTACATTTATAACAAAACATTGATTTTTTACAAGTGTTGGCAACTCAAAACCTAAACATGATTTTCGAACTGTCATCCAGGTAAAAACCTATCGTGAACAGACTTTAGTTGTTTTGCAAAATGTAAGTGTAATTATTGTGGTTTTGCGTTGCAAACATTTTAGTTTCCGCTTGTTAAGTGGATATTTGATTTAGTCTTATGCTAATTAATTTTTCATTGGCTTTTTGGTCTTTTTTTTTAAATGTAAATTTAAATTAATTTTTAGGCATATTTAAGGTGATTATATATATTACTTTTTAGACGTTTTGGGTCATCAAAGTCTGGAATGCGCTAATTATGAAAACTTTTTCAAATTATTGTGTTGAATACAGCGGTTGTTTAATTGGATATATCCAATTCACCCAGTTGGATTAGAAGTTCAAGCTCAGTTAAGAATAGCCCAATGTGTTGCGAGTTAAATGCCTTAAACTACTCGACCATCCATGTAGACTACCCTTGTAACTAAATACTTGTTTTAACAACACAATAGAGTGGGGGCAAAGTTCCAAAGGAAATGTACCAGTATCTGCTTGGAGAGAGGGTGATAAATATTTACAAATAAAACTATCCATAGTGCGCCGGGATTTGAACCTTGATCTCTTCGTAACCGAAAATATAATCAAAGTAAGCCTAACATTCTAGGCCACGTGACGTCCGGTGTGGGAATTCTACAATTAGGTCTAATATTTTTTATCAATTAGCTATAATAAACCTCACTGCCAAAACAAAGTAATGACAATATATTGTGTTCAGAAATAATATTTTAACTTAGCTTATTTTTTAAATATTCTAAAGTAGTATTTTAACTTAACTTCTCTTTAAATGTTCTAAATAATTTTACGCCGCTTCTTTCGCGGTGCACTTTAAAGAAGTTGGCTTTTGTTTCCCATTCTTTCAATACAAAGTAATTTAATTTCACGTTTGTGATGTTCTTGTGGATAGCCCGAACGTGTGATAAGACATGGTGCATAGAAGAAAGTTAATAATTTAAATAAATACTTTGAAAAAACACTTTACAGTAATGATAACATTTTCAATTTAAAATGTACCGGTGGTTCGAATTGAACGCCAACCACATTTAGGCAGATACATTGATTCCTATGTTTGATTTAAAACATTTGAAACACAATTTTAAAGATTCAAAATTTTGGAAGAAATGATTTCTTCTTCTTCTCTTTGAAAACGACCGTGGCAACGCTGCAGATTAAAGACCATGGACAGTTGCCAGCAGGTACACATAGTTCCTTGTTTGACAACAAACAGCGTTGCACTACGGCTACCAAACTGTTTAAAATTTTAATTCTTAAGATAATGTTTTAAAGCTCGGTATTAAACTAATAAATTATGGGAAAAAAACTAAAATCAGGGGAAAAATATTATCTAACCTTGTGATTTTTTGAGAATATTATGTAAGGAACGAGCTTGTGAGAATATTAGATCACTACATATAATAATTGAGAAAGAGATAATTACAGTAATCCTATTAAAAACAAAATAGGCCTTATTAAATATTAGATTAGAATTTGTAATATAATGATTAGATGAACATATAGTTAATATGTAATATGTTAAAATTATTGCACATAAGCTATGTGAAATTACAGTTCTGAGTAAAAATAAGAAAGTAAATTGATAAGTTAAATTTAAGCCTATCTAGGATCATTCAGTTTCTAATCAAAAAACAGTAGTCCTAAAATACAATTAAACATCAGAATGTATTAAATATAAGATAGATAGAATTTTTTGATAAAATGAAATTAGGTTAATAAGTGCTCATCATAAACCGTTCCTTAGCTATGTTCGTTAATTCCTCTCCTTAATATTTCTTCGTTGGATTGAAGTTTATTGACGACATGTTTCGGCTATTCAGCCATCATCAGGTCTGAGACAAACCAATGCAAACAGATATTATTAGAATGTAAATAATGTTAAAATAAATTGAGTGAGAATATAATTATAATTTTCCTTATATTCTCACTTGAGTGTAAATATTTCCATAGCTAAGACCTATGTTACTCGTCCGTGACACAGATGAACCATCCAGACAAAGATAGCACAGTTAACATTCCAGGTCTGAGCCACAAGCTGTGCTTGAAAGCTATTAACATAGAGATTAATAATATAATTTATATTAATTAGCCATTCCATACTCAACCCACCAAATGAATTCATAAATGAAAATATAGCAACAAGTTTATTTGTAATGTTAATTATTACAAATAACTGTGGCATATAAATGAACAATACTGAAAACTGACTATGAACATTATCTTAAGAATAAGAGATTTGTTACTCATATTGGTAAGCACACGGAACAAACGTCAAGCCCGCTTGATCCAATTTCATGGTAACGAGAGGCTCAGGCTCGAATCCCAGCTGGGTGCTCTGCAGTGGTTTTACAAAATGGTTTTCCATTCTCTCTCTCTCTCTCTCTCCACAAATTTGGGTACATTCACACTCCATTCTAGCTTCTTCATTCCTACCACAATAATTGTTAAGACAAGGTTTTAAAGAATAAATTAGTTTATGGCCTCTAAATCGGGGATTCTCAACCTTTCTAAGCATTCGGCACCCTTGTGAAGAGGATTAGATCTTGTGGCACTATGGCCTTGCGAGTACTCGTATTCAGAGCTTCGAGCTGAGCTCGTCGCGTAAGCTCAAAATTGAGATTAAAAGTTTTGTAGGTTCATCATTTTCGAGCTCCCACTTATGTACTTAATATTCTATTTTTAAAATGCAATAGTAAGCATAGGTAGTCTCTTTAATTGAGATAATATCAGCATTTCCACTGATAAATCATCCGGTTACTTAACAAATTGTTAAAAATTAATTTCAATTTTCACATTAATGACGTAATAGAACTTTAAAACCACTTTTGTTTGTTATATTTATTCAATATTTTTGGCAAATTTGAATTATACTTGATTGAAGTTTTTTACTTGTATTCCTATGACAAAGCAATGAAAATAAAAATAGCTAAGAAGATTACTAAATAATTGAATGATTCTTTTTACTATTTTTAACTGGTCCCTTTCTAAAATAATAATTTGTGCTAAATTAAAAATGTAATATCAAAAATATAATATTGTATTAAAATGTTTTCAAAGCTAAGATATTTAAAACTCATATTAAGTAATATGTTTAGCTACAAAACTATCTCTAGTTTAGTTACTATTTAGTTATAGAATTATGTTGATCTTATTTATTGCAATACATATTTTACCAAACTTACCACATTAAGATTAAAAAAGCATTTACTATTTCATATTCTTTGCTAGAAATATTATTTTAGTCATATTATTTTTAATTTGAAAGTATCTGCATCAAGTTTTATGAGCATTAAAAATTGAATTGAAGTAAATTTCTCAATAAAATAATGTTTAACGAGATCCTGTACAACACGCATGTGTAACTGCGCATAGAGGAATGGAAATGGAACAAAAGACGTGATCGATCACAATTACACTATGCTCCGTCAAAGAGATTGGGACACTTTCTGGAAACCAACCCTTCTGATGTGCCATCGAGACGACTCCTGGATCAGCAACTAAGGGTCGGAGCCCTGGACGCGGGTAGATTGGATATCTCAACGGTACTCACCCAAAGACTTGACTTCCTGTATATATAACCTTATGTAAAAATATTGTATAAATTGTCATTATTGTACACCTAATTGTAATTAATAAAGGCATTAGGACCCTCCTGTCGCCTATCCGCGCCAAGCTTTGGCACGAGATAGTATATAAGCGGCGGTGGAAGGGACTCAGGGGGTCAGTCGGAGCCAGGCACGAGATAGTATATAAGCGGCGGTGGAAGGGACTCAGGGGGTCAGTCGGAGCCAGACACGAGATAGTATATAAGCGGCGGTGGGAGGGACTCAGGGGTCAGTCGGAGCCAGACACGAGATAGTATATAAGCGGCGGTGGAAGGGACTCAGGGGGTCAGTCGGAGCCTGACACGAGATAGTATATAAGCGGCGGTGGAAGGGACTCAGGGGTCAGTCGGAGCCAGACACGAGATAGTATATAAGCGGCGGTGGAGGGACTCAGTGGGTCAGTCGGAGCCAGGCACGAGATAGTATATAAGCGGCGGTGGAGGGACTCAGGGGGTCAGTCGGAGCCAGGCACGAGATAGTATATAAGCGGCGGTGGAGGGACTCAGGGGGTCAGTCGGAGCCAGACACGAGATAGTATATAAGCGGCGGTGGGAGGGACTCAGGGGGTCAGTCGGAGCCAGGCACGAGATAGTATATAAGCGGCGGTGGAAGGGACTCAGGGGGTCAGTCGGAGCCAGGCACGAGATAGTATATAAGCGGCGTGGGAGGGACTCAGGGGGTCAGTCGGAGCCAGGCACGAGATAGTATATAAGCGGCGGTGGGAGGGACTCAGGGGGTCAGTCGAAGCCAGGCACGAGATAGTATATAAGCGGCGGTGGAAGGGACTCAGGGGGTCAGTCGGAGCCAGCACGAGATAGTATATAAGCGGCGGTGGAGGGACTCAGGGGGTCAGTCGGAGCCAGGCACGAGATAGTATATAAGCGGCGGTGGAGGGACTCAGGGGTCAGTCGGAGCCAGGCACGAGATAGTATATAAGCGGCGGTGGGAGGGACTCAGGGGTAGTCGGAGCCAGGCACGAGATAGTATATAAGCGGGTGAGGCCAGGGGGTAGTGGAGACTCAGGGTCATCGAGCCAGACGAGTAGTATATAAGCGGCGGTGGAAGGGACTCAGGGGGTCAGTCGGAGCCAGGCACGAGATAGTATATAAGCGGCGGTGGAGGGACTCAGGGGGTCAGTCGGAGCCAGGCACGAGATAGTATATAAGCGGCGGTGGGAGGGACTCAGGGGGTCAGTCGGAGCCAGGCACGAGATAGTATATAAGCGGCGGTGGGAGGGACTCAGGGGTCAGTCGGAGCCAGCACGAGATAGTATATAAGCGGCGGTGGGAGGGACTCAGGGGGTCAGTCGGAGCCAGCACGAGATAGTATATAAGCGGCGGTGGAAGGGACTCAGGGGGTCAGTCGGAGCCAGGCACGAGATAGTATATAAGCGGCGGTGGGAGGGACTCAGGGGGTCAGTCGGAGCCAGACACGAGATAGTATATAAGCGGCGGTGGGAGGGACTCAGGGGGTCAGTCGGAGCCGACACGAGATAGTATATAAGCGGCGGTGGGAGGGACTCAGGGGGTCAGTCGGAGCCAGCACGAGATAGTATATAAGCGGCGGTGGGAGGGACTCAGGGGGTCAGTCGGAGCCAGGCACGAGATAGTATATAAGCGGCGGTGGGAGGGACTCAGGGGTCAGTCGGAGCCAGACACGAGATAGTATATAAGCGGCGGTGGAAGGGACTCAGGGGTCAGTCGGAGCCAGCACGAGATAGTATATAAGCGGCGGTGGAGGGACTCAGGGGTCAGTCGGAGCCGGGCACGAGATAGTATATAAGCGGCGGTGGGAGGGACTCAGGGGGTCAGTCGGAGCCAGGCACGAGATAGTATATAAGCGGCGGTGGAAGGGACTCAGGGGTCAGTCGGAGCCAGACACGAGATAGTATATAAGCGGCGGTGGGAGGGACTCAGGGGGTCAGTCGGAGCCAGGCACGAGATAGTATATAAGCGGCGGTGGGAGGGACTCAGGGGGTCAGTCGGAGCCAGGCACGAGATAGTATATAAGCGGCGGTGGGAGGGACTCAGGGGGTCAGTCGGAGCCAGGCACGAGATAGTATATAAGCGGCGGTGGGAGGGACTCAGGGGGTCAGTCGGAGCCAGGCACGAGATAGTATATAAGCGGCGGTGGGAGGGACTCAGGGGTCAGTCGGAGCCAGGCACGAGATAGTATATAAGCGGCAGTGGGAGGGACTCAGGGGGTCAGTCGGAGCCAGGCACGAGATAGTATATAAGCGGCGGTGGAAGGGACTCAGGGGGTCAGTCGGAGCCAGGCACGAGATAGTATATAAGCGGCGGTGGAAGGGACTCAGGAGGTCAGTCAGAGCCAGGCACGAGATAGTATATAAGCGGCGGTGGAAGGGACTCAGGAGGTCAGTCGGAGCCAGGCACGAGATAGTATATAAGCGGCGGTGGGAGGGACTCAGGGGGTCAGTCGGAGCCAGGCACGGGGAGCGGCAAAATACAAAACACTTCAAAATTCTAATTGTTTATGATTCTTATGTTTTCTTATAAGGTAAATTAAGTTAGTGAAGCATATTTTGTGGAAATATTAGCTTATTAAAACATCAGTTTTATTAACTTGTTATCAAGACAGTGTAGAAACACAGTGTACAATAAAGTAAGCGATAGTGAAGCAAGCCAACCTGAAAGGATAGTTAGGTTAGACCTAGATATAACTAACACACTTCTCTATTTTATTTCTACATTTTCACACTTCCCACTTCTTCAAATTTCCACAGTTGCACATTGTTTTGAATTTTTGGAAATATTTATTTTTTGTATGAAAAGACATTAATGAAAAAGTAATATTCCCGAAAATTTAAACTAATGTGAAACTGTGGAAGTTTGAAGAAGTGGGAAGTGTAAATATTTAAGAAGTCATGAAGAGAGAGAAGTTCCTTTTTGGGCCTAACCTAACTATCCTTTCAGGTCGGCTTCCTTCACTATCACTTACTTTACATCACTGTAAAGTGTTTCTACACTCTCTTGTTATACATTTCCAAGCCCCATCATGCGATTATTCATTTTATTAACTTTTTTATAAGTGTTAGTGTAATTATAATGTCCTTAAAGACATGAGTGTTGAAACCATTTTAATTATTTTCTTATTAGATTTTTATTTGAGTGTTGTTCTTAGTTTTAAATTGTGTTCTATAAGGGTTATTTCTAATTTAAAAACTGATATTTCCATTATTTAACTCCTTTTTTCAAAATTATTTACTATTTATAAAAATGAGTGTCATTCATCTTTTAAGAACATACGTTTTAATATACTTTCTAACATTTTAAAATTATGAATATACAATACTTAAACTTGACTCGAACTCGGGAGCTTTTAGAAATACTTAGCTCGAGTTCAACTCGAATGAGAAAACTAAAATTTGCAGACCCCTATTTGGCATCCTTATATTAACTTTTTTAAGCGTTTTATTTTTCATCCAAAGTAGAATATATCAGAGTAGCATATTAAACAATAAAGTGTTTTAATTTCGTACTTTAAAATTAAAATATACATTTTTACCTACTTCTATACAAGTTAATTGAAAGATATAAAATTTATAACAAAAACACAGATATATAGTAAAATAGCTTTGGAAATCAATAAACTAGCACACTTACCAACCACACCGTGAGATCACTGAAAATTAATATTATGTGGTCATCTAAAGGGAAAAAATTATTTCACATCGTGGGCCGTGGCATGTGCAATTTAGAGATACCCTAAAAGACAATACTTTCTTTACCATATCGTAATATATTCCCCACTCAAAATCTTGCCCCCTTGACCAATCTCATGGTATTTATAAGTGCTGCAGTACACTCGTTGAGAATCCCTGCTTTTAATGGATTGAAGGCATTCATTCTGTCAACGCAATAATTAAATTACGGCTTTATGATATATTTATTGATGACGCTATTTAACATTCGCAATAGACTTTATTGCTAGTGATTTTAAAAGTGTTATCATATAGTAACTCCCTTTGCTCGTTGGGGGCTCTGCCCTCAAACCCCATTTAGCTTTCTTTGCAAGTGGATGTAAACTAATCTAATTCCAGAGCCGTATTTTGATAGCTCTTACCGTTTAGCCACACGAGAGCTCCAAAGAAAGGTCCGCACCGACTTGAAAGTTTCTCCGCCATTTTGAATTTTTTTTCGGGGTTGTGGATTAAAATGTTTAACTTTTTGGAATGTTCCCATCGGTTATAGGCTAGAAGCTATTAGTTTGCCAAATTTCAAGTTTCCAGTTAATCTGGAAGTGGGTAAACAATGTTAGGGAGTGAGTCAGCCTTAGTAGTATAATGCCTATATAGCCTTATCAGAACTATGCTATAGGATAATTTCAATATTAATTTTAGAATAGATGGTCCTTTTTAATTTTTGAATGGGGTAACCCTAACAGAAGGTGTTTGGCCGGTATGCAAGAACAAAGCTTAGAGGGCCATTAGTGTGAGTGGAATGGTGGTGGCCTTGTTTGCTTCCTAAGCGCGGGGATTTGTTCAAGAAGTGACATCATAATGTGAGTGGCGCAAAAATGTAGTCCCGAGGACACTATTGCGGAACTACCGGCCTATTCACATTATTTTTTTACTACTAAAACTAATCCATTCACACTATTGGGACACGTTAGGAAATAATTCAATTTATTTTCAGGCTAGCATTTTATTTACTTTAAAGCTTTTCACATTTAAACAATTGCATAATATTGTTAGTTCTATAGGTCAATAATTTATACATGATTAGACAATAGAATTTAGCTACCTGCATTTGTCAGGCTAGATTAGTTAAAGATAATATAGGCTGGTTGAAAATAGTTATGAATTTTTGAAATACATGATGAAATTGTAATAAGAAAGCAATATTCTCAATCTTTATAGAATTCAATATGAAATAATTAGTGTAAAAAACATATAATAGGAAATAAATTATGAGAAATTGCAAAATTTTAAGTGAAATTACAAAATTTAAGAGAAATTGCAAAATTTTACTCAGATATGTCAATAAAAATTAATTAGATAAAAAGTTTGTTGATTATACAAATATGATTTAAGATATGAATCACAATTAAAATAACACATTAAAAAATGTGAGTCAAAGTCACAATATAATAAGTAAAATTATGACAAGAAAACACATCAAATTAAACATAAATTAAACCATATGGATGAATTAGTATTGATTGACTAGAGGAGTAAAGTTTTTAATATAATTTCAAGGAGTCATTAGGAAAAAATCAAAATATTTTAAGAAAGTTGACAAAATGTTGAAAAGTATATGAAATCAACAAATGATCAACAAACTTTTTATTTAATTAATTTATATTGACATATCAGAGTAAAATTTTGTAATTTCAATTAAAATTTTGTAATTTCTCATAATTTATTTCCTATTATATGTTTTTTACACTAATTATTTCATATTGAATTCTATAAAGATTGAGAATAGCTATGAATGTTAACAAATGCCCCCAATGTGACAGGAACAATGAGTTAAACTAAGAGGGAATTCAAACTGAGCAGTTGTCAGAAATGAGTATGATGTAGTGTGTGTGTTGTGTTTTGTGTCTAGCTGGGGGAGCAGGAGAGGTTGCGAGAGTTGGAGCTACGCAACACCTCAAAGAAGGGCAAGCCTGTAGCCAGCTTGGAGACTGATACTGTGTTCAATGATTTCAAGAGAGAGATGATGTTTCACAGACAAGCTCAAGCTGCTGTTCTTATTGGCATGCCCAAGCTGAAGGAACTGGGTTTGGGTACCAGGAGGCCTGATGACTATTTCGCACAGATGGCCAAGACAGATCAACATATGCAGAAGGTATTTTACAACTCAATTAACAAACAACATACTGACCAGTGGTTAGCCATGACTAAAAGTATACCATTTCCCCAAATGACGGCTTCTAAACATTTTTTGTGACGACCTGGCAAGTTATTGGGGTAGTTTTCAATATATTGAGAAAAAAATATCTGTAATAAAAATATTTCAGTTAAAAAAATTATATTTTATTAAGTCCAAAAAGTTTTATTCATTTTCTTACCCGCCTCGGTGGCATAGTTGGCTAATGTGCTAGTTTCGTGTTGAGCCTGACTGCTGAGGACAGGGAGATTGAGGTTCAAATCTCGGCAGATGACCTGGGGATAGTTTTCCTAAATGTTTTGCCACTCTCCCTCCACGCAAATGCGGGTTCACTCCCTCCAAATTAAATCTTCCCAATTTCTAATCAATTAGCTTAGTAAGCGCTTAAGCGTATAACCCAAACAGGTAGTAAGACGTCGTGCTGAATAATATATATATTAGAGGCTATGTGAGTAATTGTATTTCGATCTCGAACTTGTCACTTAAGCTTGAGATCGAGAGTTTTGTAGTCTAGTCATTTTTGAGCTTCCACTTGATGTACTTAATCAATTTTTAAAACATAATAGTAAGCTTAGTCTATTTAATTTAGATGATATCAACATTTTCACTTAATAATAATTCGGTTACTTAACAAATGGTTAAAAATTAATTTCAATTTTCACATTAAGAACATTATAGAGCTTTAAAACCACTTTCAACTTGAAAATGTATTCAATATGGTCGTCCATTTTTGAGTTATACTAAAATCAATGTTGCTCTTATTTATTGAAATACATATTTTACCAAACTTACCACATTTATATTAAAAACGCACTTACTATTTCATATTGTTCACTATAAATATTATTTTCAATTTTAAAGTATGAGCATTAACTTTTATAAACATTAAAAATTAAATTGAAGTAAATTTCTCAATGAAATAATGTCTAATGAGATCCTGTACAACACGAATGTTCAACTCCGCATAAAGAAATGGAAATAGAACAGTAGATGTGATCAATCAGGATTACACTGAGGAATAATAAATTAAATAACTAAACACTTCTAATTTATAATTGTTTATTAGTCCTACATTTTTATACAGTAAATTTAGTAACTGAAGCATGTTTTGGGAAATATTAGCTTATTAAAAGTCAATTTTATTAACTTTTTATCGAGACAGTGTAGAAACACAGTGTACAATAATGTAAAGTGATAGTGAAGCAAGCCAACCTGAAAGGATAGTTAGGTTAGACCTAGATATAAACAAACACACTTCTCTATTTTATTTCTACACTTTTACACTTCTCACTTCTTCAATCTTCCACAGTTGCACATTGTTTTGAATTCTCGGAAATATTTACTTTTCATATGAAGAGACATTAATGAAAAAGTAATATTTCTGAAAATTCATACTAATAGATAACTGTGGAAGTTTTAAAGATGTGGAAAGTGTAAAAGTTTAAGAAGACATGAAGAGATAAGTGTGTTTGTTCCTATCTATACCTAACCTAACTATCCTTTCGGGTTGGCTTCCTTCACTATCACTTACTTTACATCACTGTACAGTGTTTATACACTGTCTTATTATACATTTCCAAGCCATCATGCAATTATTAATTTTATTAACTTTGTTTTATAAGTGTTAGTGTAATTTTAATGTCCTTAAAGACATGAGGGTTGAAACCATTTTAATTATTTGTTTTTAATTAGATTTTTATTTGAATGTTTTTCTTATTTTTAAATTGTGTTTTTAAAGTATTATTTCTAATTATAAACCGATATCCATTAGTTAGCCTTTTTTTTTAAAAAAAAGTATTTACTATTTATAAAAGTGAGTGTCATTCATATTTTAAGAACATGTGTTTTAATATACTTTCAAACATTTTAAAATTATGAATAGGCCTATACTCGAACTTGGCTTGAAATCAAGGGCTTTTAGAAATACTCGACTCAAGTTCGACTCAAATAAAAAAACCAAACTCGCACACCCCTGACATATATACACATATACATACTCAACCATGCTTAAATGGTTTAGGCATTTATTTAGTTAAATCACAGGGATCCTTATTGACCACCACTCAAGTTAAGTAAATATTCCCTATTTGATTATTTAAATATATTGTATATAAGGCAGGGACCTCGCAAAAACAAAACAGGAGATAACAAGATACTAAGCCTTGGCCAGTTTATTTAAAAATATAACAAGATGTAAAATATAAAAAAAAATATATATATATATGACATAATATTTAGAATTTAAGCTTGGCGCATTCTTACTCGCTCTGGTCATCAAAACATAGATACTCCTGATTAACTAGTCAAAACAATATATCATGACAACTACTTAAAGTACTATACTTAGTTCTCCTAAACTAGCATACCCTACGTTTGTTAACCCACAGAATTCAATATATAAACATATTGAAAGTTACTTGAAATAAATTTCTAATCAAAACAATGTAGCATAACAAATATTTAAATTACTAAACTTAGTTTCCCAAAACCTACTTTGTTTAACCTGCGGAATTAGATATATAAACATATTGAAAGTAAATTGTCCTAAATTTCTAATCATAACATTATAACATGACAAATATCTAAGCAACTAACTTTAGTTCTCCAAAGGCTATTTTGGTAAACCTGCGAAATTAGATATATAAACATATTGAAAGTAAATTGTCCTAAATTTCTAATCATAACATTATAACATGACAAATATCTAAGCAACTAACTTTAGTTCTCCAAAGGCTATTTTGGTAAACCTGCGAAATTAGATATATAAACATATTGAAAGTAAATTGTCCTAAATTTCTAATCAAAACATTAAAGTACATACAAGTATCCAAAGTACTACATTTAGTACTGCTAAACTGTTCACATACTGGAGAATCAATTTATAACCTACAGTCTACCATTTAACGATGCAATACCTCTAACTAGCTCGTCATCATTATGTCAACTTACATTGTTGGGAGTATTAGTTCCTCTAACGGCTAGTGGCATCAAAGAGTGATTTTTCCCATGTCAAACACTCGCCTTTATTCATTTGAATTCAGAGGGGAAAAAAAGGGGGTTGGAATGAATAGCCATAATTCGATATCATATTGTCCAATCGGCGACTAGAAGACCTCATCGGCGCCTGCGCAGAACGCCATGAAGTCTTGGTCTTGGATCACGGGGGGGGGGGAGGTGGCGAGTCCACGACGATTGAGAGCTAGCCAAGTTTATCAGATCGCGCACGCGCTTTATTCACTGCCATCGATATTGATGATGAAACCACAGGTTGTTCTTCCAGGACGTTAGATAGAGTTTGTTTTGTTGTGTGAGTGGATCGTACTGGTCGAAAAAGCTCGCCTTCGGCCTCGAATGTGTTCTCCGACAGGGCAGTAAAACAGGGTGAGTAGCCAGGCGAACTAAGTGGTGGCGGTGTAGTATGCGACCACGGTACAAATCCTCCGCCCTACACGAGGCAGCCTCTTCCGCTCTCAGGAATTCGGGTGGTCCAAGCTTTTGACACAGCGATCCAAGAGACGTCTTCCTTGATCTCAGTATCAGCAGCTGGTCAACACCGCTCTCCGTCAATCTGGCAAGAGCTCCACGCCTTTCAGCCTGTCCTCGCCACCCCAGCAACTGCGCTGTACCAAACCGAAGGCATTTCGGGCTCTTCTGTTCTTTGGCTCGACGACAGGAATGAAGGAGGAATGAAGGATCCCACTGAACAAATAAACACAAAGCGAGTACCCAACGAACACCACCAGAATTTTATCTCCCCACTAGCCGTACACAACCTGATATAATATAAAGTATTACAATCGCAAGCAAAAATCTAACCTAGCATTCAATGTCACAATTAAAAAAAAGTCATTATATAACCTGTAGTAAAGATTTCTCTAGTAATTTTACTTTGCTATAACACAGGGATTATACCAGATCATGATGTCTCCTGCGAGAATATCATCCATTTATTGGAGTTAACATTGCTTCAACTAGGAGATTCCATCTTACAATCTTAAGTATACAAAATCTGGTAATTATCTCTGTTGCTTAATCTGCGGGCTTTCCCGGAGATGATAAATAACTTACATACTAACACTTACACTTTTACAGCACGGACTCACACACATACTCATCCCTGGACCAGGGATGAGGACTCTTTGATGCCACAGGATTTAATTTGAGATACGTGGGCCCGCCTGGTGATTGAGGGGTCACCAACATCACTAATCAGTACAGTTACAGGGGTGAGGAAGCGCTCCACTCGCCATGGACCATTCCACTTCGGACTGAGTTTTGCTGAGATTTTGTCAATTGCGGAGCTCTGTGGATAACTTTTATTGAGGACCAGGTCTCCAATAGCAACCGAAACAGGGGCACGTCCAAAGTTATACCTATCAGCCACCTTTTTATGGGCCCTTTTTAAAGCTTCGAAGGCCTTTTGGCACCTATCTTTATGGGAGAAATTCTCATCCCCGCCCAGCAAGGGGTCCACATCCCATACCGTTAACAGAGGGTGGTTGAGTTCTCTACCCAGGAACACCGAAGCCGGAGAGGCATTGGTTGACTCATGAAACGCGGAATTAAATGCGACATTTAAGAACTCAATATCACGATCCCACCTAGCTTGATCAACCGAGTGGAAAATGGTTAAGGCCACCTTAAGATTCCTATTGAAACGCTCCACGTGGTTAGGGCAAGGATAGTGGGGGCTGGTGGTTATGTGTTTAATGCCCCATCCAAAGCACAAGTCTTTGAAAGTGGCAGACCTAAAACAGGGCCCATTATCGCTCACTAAACTTCGGGGGGCACCAAACATCGCCCACACGCGTCTAGCAAGCGCGTTAGCAGTGGTCTTTGCTTTCATGTCCCTCAACGGTAAAATAATCACAAATTTAGAGAAAGCATCCAACACAATGAGTATACAAGTATTTCCTAAGGAGGATCGGGGCAGGGGGCCAACATAGTCGACGAACACCTTTTCCCACGGAAGTTGAGCCACATCGGCCGAATGAAGCCCAACTTTCGTGTTCTGCGCCGGTTTTGCTTTTTGGCAATCTTCACACTGCTTAACTTGCAGTTTCACATCTCTGTACATCCCTGGCCAAAAGAACTCCCTAGAAATTTTACGATAGGTTTTAAGTATACCCAGGTGACCACCAACAATAGAATGATGGAAATAACGCAACAACATTTTGCGTACCACAGTCGGGACAACAATCTTCCTTCCTTTCCCTTTCCCACTAGATATCACAAGAAGTCCTTTGAAAAGAGAATAAGGACCCACCTCCTCTCCCTTATTTATTTTATCTATTAGTTCCAAGCACCACGAGTCACTCCCTTGATGATCTCGAATCGAGATGAATGACTCCGGGATGGAATGAATTACATTAAAAGGCTGTACAATATTTTGGGTCTCAATCGGCTCCAGATCTTCCGCCATCCGAGATAGGGCATCAGCAGTCACGTTATCCCTTCCAGGAACGTGATGCGTGCTGAATTTGTATTTCGAAAGGCGTAGCACCCACCTCCCGATCTTTCCTAACTGCTTTGGGTGTCGCCACATCCATGACAACGCCATGTTGTCAGTGTATAGTTCGAATTCGCGCTGTTCTAGATAGTCAGAGAATTTCTCAACGCCCACAACACATGACAGACATTCTTTCTCGAAAGCACTATATTTCTGTTCTGCCTGAGACAAGGTTTTGCTCGCAAAGGCCACGGGACGAACACCGTCCGCAGTTCTCTGGGACAAAACCGCGCCAAGGGCGACAGAAGAAGCGTCGACATGAAGAAGGAATGGGCAAGTGAAATCGGGCATGTGCAAAACCTCGGGGCTGATCAGTTTGCTCTTGAGAGTTTTGAAAGCACGGGATTGTTCCTCTCCCCAGACAAATGAGACACCTTTTTTCTTTAAGTAATTTAAGGGGGCAGCAATTTCAGAGAAATGCGGGATAAAGCGTGCGTAGTAAGCGCACATGCCAACGAAACGCATCACACCCTTTATGTTTTTTGGTTGTGGGTAATCGACAATGGGTTTCACCCTTTCGGGGTCGACCAGCATATTCCCATTGGAAATAATATACCCAAGATACTTGATAGATTGCTTGGCCCATGTGACCTTGTCGGGGTTAACAGTCAAACCCGCCAGACGCAAACGGCTCAGTACAATGTCTAAATGTTCAAGATGTTCATCAAGAGAATTACTGTATACACAGATGTCATCAAGGTAATTAAAGACGAACTTATATTTTAAGTCTGAGAAGATGTGATCCAGAACACGGCTTAATGCCTGGCCACCGATACTAGCGCCCAACGGTACACGATTAAATTCGTATAATTGCCAAGGGGTAACAAACGCCGTGAACTTCTTTGACCGCTCTGTGAGAGCGTATTGTAAAAAACTGGCATTCAAGTCAATGAGACTATACACTTTAGCGCCCCCTAGATGTTGGAACGCACTCTCCACACTAGGCATGGGTAGGGATCAAACTGGATTTTTTTATTTACCTTCCTATAGTCTACAATCAACCTGTGTCCTTGTCCTTTTCTCGGAATAATAAATGCCGGACTAGCGTATGGGGATTTAGATGGCCTAATCACCCCCTTCTGTTCTAAGTCCTCTATCAACTCGCGAAATATTTTCATTTTGGGTGGGTTACATGAATAGGGACCCGACCTAACCGGAATCTCGTCCGTGACTACAATATCATAGGGGAGTATGTCACATTTTCCCCAGACGGGTGTTATGACATCCGAGTACTTCTTAATAAAGGTATTAACGCGATCTTCATCGCTTCCTAAGTGACTACACCACATGGGTCTAGAACATAGACACAATGGCACTTTAATCTGAGAATTAAACCCAAACCTTAAATGTCCCAAGCCTAAGTCTAAGATACCTCTAGTATCCCACAAAAAGTCCATTCCTAATATGACGTCGCATACTAGTTTGTTTACAACATATAACTTTCTTTTCCAAGAAAAACGATTAATTTTGAGAGACGGATAAACAAATCTGTCAATAATAATGCTACTTCCATTCCCTAAAACAAATGTACGGGGAGCACACTTATTTATTTGAACGTCACATTTGAGTTTATTACCCCGGATGCTACTCAGAAACTCAGCATTAATGAACGATGCGTTAGCGCCCGTGTCGACTAAAGCGGCACCGTGATTTGACCCAATACAAAATTCGACCATGGGGATAGGGTCTCGAGTGGTTTATTAATATTAGTAAAGCGTCGTGTAACTTTACCACTCCTCAGGTTACACGTCACACGTTTCCCGCCGGACATTGGTACCGGAGGTGCCCTAATTGCTTACAACCAAAACATCTAACTCGAGATAGGTCGCGACTATTATTCCCTCCTCGATGTCCAGTAGGTTTGCTATTATAAGGTCTATTAATCACGGGGGGCGTCTGAGAATACGTAAGCTGACCAAAGCTGTTTTTTGACTTCTGGTAAAAAGGGGTTGATGAAGCGGGGGGTTTAGACACTGTAATAGGGTGCTTCTCAAAATATTCTCGTTCACCCAAAAGTGATCCCTCAATTTTGGAAGCCAGAGAGTACAACTCTGAAAAGGAACACGGCAATTGGGAAAATACAAAATGTCTCCTAGTAAGAGGCGACACATTCTCTAGAATAATTTCTACGATTTGTCGCTCACTGAGTTTTAAATTGAGGATGCTCGCTGCTTCTGACACAGAAAGAATAAAAATCCTAAGAGACTCGTGTGGAAGTTGGAAACGGTACACGAATTCTGAACATAAACGTTCCCTCTCTCTCCTAGAAACTAGAGAGTCAAATATGTTATCCATAACAGTAACCCAGGGGGTCCCCTGACTTATCCCCTCGGAGATAAGGTGTGTTAAGAACCCTGAAGTTTTCCCCAGACATAACACTAATATTTCCGCGTCCTCAACCAGACGTAATTTATGGACTTTGTTTACTTCCAGCAGGAAAGCGAACAACGCGGAACTATTCTGTCCATCACAGACAGGAATGCGATTCAACCAATCACTGACTACTTTGGACCGAGTCCTACTATCATGTGAACCGTCTGACCGAACAATAACATGGTTAGAGAGTGGGTTCTGCGAAGATAATGTGTTACCAACAGGATCTAATGGGGCCTGCCTCTCAACACTGGTCATAGGGACCTCTCTATTCCTACCGACCACATCACTATTATCAACGTCAGAAAATAATGGATTTTTCTCACCCAACTCCCGAGACAGCATGGTCCTCAATTCACGAACAGTGGATTCGGGTTAACGGCTATCCCTCGGCCCACGAGCTCCGCAATTAACGCCTCTCGGTTTAGCTTGTATACTTGAGATTTACAGCCAAGTATTTCAGAAGTGTCCATCGGTGTCCGATCCATGGCGTAGAACGAGGATTGTAACAAACAAACAACAATATGAGTGCAATGATCAAAAAGATATAAATATAAATATAAATATAAAAATAAAACCCTGTGAAGCAGAGTGGGGGCAGCTCAACCATGCTTAAATGGTTTAGGCATTTATTTAGTTAAATCACAGGGATCCTTATTGACCACCACTCAAGTTAAGTAAATATTCCCTATTTGATTATTTAAATATATTGTATATAAGGCAGGGACCTCGCAAAAACAAAACAGGAGATAACAAGATACTAAGCCTTGGCCAGTTTATTTAAAAAAATAACAAGATGTAAAATATAAAAAAAAAATATATATATATATATATGACATAATATTTAGAATTTAAGCTTGGCGCATTCTTACTCGCTCTGGTCATCAAAACATAGATACTCCTGATTAACTAGTCAAAACAATATATCATGACAACTACTTAAAGTACTATACTTAGTTCTCCTAAACTAGCATACCCTACGTTTGTTAACCCACAGAATTCAATATATAAACATATTGAAAGTTACTTGAAATAAATTTCTAATCAAAACAATGTAGCATAACAAATATTTAAATTACTAAACTTAGTTTCCCAAAACCTACTTTGTTTAACCTGCGGAATTAGATATATAAACATATTGAAAGTAAATTGTCCTAAATTTCTAATCATAACATTATAACATGACAAATATCTAAGCAACTAACTTTAGTTCTCCAAAGGCTATTTTGGTAAACCTGCGAAATTAGATATATAAACATATTGAAAGTAAATTGTCCTAAATTTCTAATCATAACATTATAACATGACAAATATCTAAGCAACTAACTTTAGTTCTCCAAAGGCTATTTTGGTAAACCTGCGAAATTAGATATATAAACATATTGAAAGTAAATTGTCCTAAATTTCTAATCAAAACATTAAAGTACATCAAGTATCCAAAGTACTACATTTAGTACTGCTAAACTGTTCACATACTGGAGAATCAATTTATAACCTACAGTCTACCATTTAACGATGCAATACCTCTAACTAGCTCGTCATCATTATGTCAACTTACATTGTTGGGAGTATTAGTTCCTCTAACGGCTAGTGGCATCAAAGAGTGATTTTTCCCATGTCAAACACTCGCCTTTATTCATTTGAATTCAGAGGGGAAAAAAAGGGGGTTGGAATGAATAGCCATAATTCGATATCATATTGTCCAATCGGCGACTAGAAGACCTCATCGGCGCCTGCGCAGAACGCCATGAAGTCTTGGTCTTGGATCACGGGGGGGGGGGGGGGGGAGGTGGCGAGTCCACGACGATTGAGAGCTAGCCAAGTTTATCAGATCGCGCACGCGCTTTATTCACTGCCATCGATATTGATGATGAAACCACAGGTTGTTCTTCCAGGACGTTAGATAGAGTTTGTTTTGTTGTGTGAGTGGATCGTACTGGTCGAAAAAGCTCGCCTTCGGCCTCGAATGTGTTCTCCGACAGGGCAGTAAAACAGGGTGAGTAGCCAGGCGAACTAAGTGGTGGCGGTGTAGTATGCGACCACGGTACAATACATACATGCATTTTCTTCAGGAATTTGTTCAAAAATAAACAAAGACAAATACTATCAACCCATAATAACAATTTTTAATCCTCTCTAATTCTGCAGTTGAGAAAAAAATGTCAATGAAAAGGGTGTGCCTGCATGGCTTGACACAGCTTTATGAGATATGGGTGTCCAGTTGGAGCTGTCAAAGTTAGCGTGTTGCAGTACTTATCTTCAGGTACACCATGGATACAGTTCAATAATTTGTTTTTTCTCTCATAGAAACGAGGTCTGTTAGACTTTATTTTTCTACTACAGAAAAAGGGTTTTGCACCTAGAACTTGCTGTATTAAGTTTTCTGAAAAATTCAAACACAGACAATGTTGCCTACAGAGCCATGAAGCTCGAGGGTGTCGTGTGTTTACTCTGCTGACCTTCATTCAGTCGTGTTACCCGAAAGCTAGCTTGTACAGCCACTGCTCATCTGTACATTCGTCACACTTGCTGTCAGAGAGGAACACTTGAACTTCTTGTCTTATTTCATACAAATGAGCAAGACACTTTCCTTTGGTGGGTCTTGCTCCCCGTGAACACTCAAACTGTTGTGGCGTGTTTACTTTGAAGAAAAGTAGATTGTTGCGGTTATATCCAACACCTTAAAAATATTTAGAGAATAAGTTCTAGTAACATAAACAAATATAACTAAGCCTGCCTCGAAGGGAAAATAGCTGTTTGACAAAACTTGCGGAGAAGTTCGTTAGTTAATCAAAGGAGATAATTTCCTTTAGTCACCTCGAAAATTCCCCGATACTCTTATGTCATTTTTCCAATTTTCTCCTGAAAGTTGCACGCAAACCACATTTTGAGAACAACTTCCCTGGACTATTTATAGTATTTGTATTCATCTAGACACAAGTAAAGGTTTTGTTATGTCCCATCCTAAACAAATACTAAATATTAAAATTAGGGTTGTTGATAGCTTCACAAACTTGGGCTTCGCTTTGTAAAAAAAAATTAATCTATTGACAGCTAAAATACTAATTTATGTTCATTTATTTCTAATCTAGCTGTTATATACCCTTCATCTACCATGTAAAGAAACAAACTTGCATTATTCCACCATGGTGTGTGCTATACATAGGCTCATGGTGTAATTCATTAATCTAATAGATTTTCAAGCATAACACAAAAAATAAAATAATTTAAACTCTAATTCTGCCCCAGGAATATCTCAATAATTCATGGTTCAATTTGGACCCATTGAATTGAAAAAGTGTGCATTGCACATTCAATATGTAGACAACTAGTATACTTATCAGTAAAACAATTTATTTTCATCTTTTTTACAGTCACCACAATGTCAAGTGTCAACTGTGTTCCTCTTTTCATTGTAAAAGCCATATTGTGTTTTTTAAAATATGTTTCTTTCCACAATTACTGTACTTTTTTCTTTCTAAATATAACATAATTTTGATTTAAAATTAATATTCTTTTATAAAAAACTGAGAATATTATTGTATGAGATAATAACTCATAAGTCAACATTAAAATTAAAGTTGAGTCGAATCCACTACTGATATTTTACAAATTCAAGTCCGAATATTGAGTTTCCTGTGAATCCAAATTTGAATCTTCACCCAGTAAACATGGTAAACTCTAGGATTTAATATCAACAAACAATAGTAAACCTACAAAGTTTACTTAATTACATTAATTTTTTAGTTGTAAAGTATTTTCTCTCTCCACCAAGTCTTAGTAAGTACTTATTTGGACTATATGCACACATTTATTATTCTAATAGGTTTGGGAGGAGGAAGGTAAAATTTTATAGGAGGTGTACCCACATTTGTATGGTGGGAAATTATTCATGAAATACCAGAGTTAAACCATTGTAACCAAATGTTAACATTTTTAATTATACATAGTGCATTCATTATACAAATTTGACATTTTCTCTAACCCTCAAATCCATCTCTATTCAAAATTATACCTCTACATTCTAAACATTTGCTAAGTTACTTCAAAATTAATCTACACTTTTCCATTTTTAACTCTTTTTTTTTTGCCTTTCTTTTGATTAGCACTAAAATGTTTTATTACAAAGTTATATTAATAGAAATTCAATTTGACAAGATCAGGCTCAAGTTGCCCACAAATTCTTTAAAAACCTACCACACATTCATGAAATTGCCATAAAGAGCTCTAGGTCACCAAATAATTCATATACAATTTTATACTCAACGTTTTTATTTTGAAATATACAGATTTTCTATTCAAAACCAATTAATATTCCTACCATTAAATACAAAATATCTTGCACTTTAGTTATTGAAACGTATTTTATAGCACATACTAAACTTTTTTTTTTAAATTGTGAAATTAAAGTTTAATAGCCAAACATAAATTATCATTAACAATTACATTTTTACTCACAGTTAAATGAGAAACTACCACAAATGAGTAAATTTCAATTGATAAATTTAATGTGATTTCATTATTAATTTCCAAAAAACTAATGATAATGTATAAATAAGCTTATGGTTTTCAAAAAATTAGTTTCAAGAAGTTTGGAAGTTTGTTACCTTGTAAGTAGGACATGCAAAAATGCCATTTGCAATAACGCATATTTTTATATGAATTTAATTGTTTTTAATTGAATAACACATTTATTTTTTCCCAAATAAACGTTTTATTTGTTTCCATCTTGGCAAATGCCATGCCATGCAATATAATTCTCAAAGTGGAAACACTGGTGTGTGTGGTTTATGCTAGGGCTGCTATTAATAAACTATAAAAGCGATCAATCAATATTGTAGTATTTTCATGGATATTTGGGTCATTATAGAAAAAAGGGACTGTTTCATGTTACAAACTTATTGTGACTAAATAAACCAATAAAATATTAGGTTTCTTTTTGTATTAGGCAACTGATGTGGTCATATTCTTTGTTTAGAAGAGAAAAAAATCGTGTATTTTTAGACTGAATGGAGTGATACCTGTTACAGCCCTTATTTTTTGTTTCCTGTTACAATTACTATGGTTTAAATAATAAATAAAACTAGAATAGTAATAATGTATTAAATACTATAACAATTCAGTTTTATGTAACCATATTTCTGAATTTAAAAGTAATTATAATATGGGGTTATAAGTTTTGTGTATCCTCTATTCAAAATGAAAATTTCTTTAAATAATACAACCAGGTAGCAGCATTTGCTTATACTCAACAAAACATTTGTGAGAAAACCATTTTGTGGATACCTCATTAGGCTGATAATTATAATTAACTAAGATTTATTATCATTTTTAGTAAGATTTATTTGCTTGGTCATATATACTTTATGTATCTTCTGTTCATTATTTAAAAAGGTAATAATTATACTTAGTCAAATAATTGTAGATGCTTTATATTCAGGCGAATCGTGCACGTGATAAATTCATCATGGGCAAAATTTATTTCTCAATGGTTAAAAATGATAAAATGACCTCTAGAACCCTTTCCTTCACAAAATTACTTAAATATACCTGCATTGGCCACCAACGTGCCAGTTGAGCTACAAGTACGTCATCTTTCCTGATACACTGTCAATCAACAGAGAAGTGTACACATTATGGACTGGGCACCCCTAGATAATTTTAAAATTAAGTGGAAATAATTAGTAAGTGTTCAAGTAAAGCTCAAAAAGCATTTTCCTTATCAATTTTATACAGGTCCAAAGTCAATCAAACTTGTTGATGATATCTACTCAGAATCTGAGTCTGAAGAGCTGACATTAGAAAAGGAGTTGGAAGTAAATGACTTAGTAGGAGTGGGAGTTAAGGTTATTTTGCTGTTATACAGGCTATGGACTCACATAACAGATTCTGTCATAGATATGAGTGATTTGGTTCAAGTGCTAAACCCCCCAACTATAAACAAACAGGGCCAGCATATTTTGTGTAAAATTAAAACAAAATTTCCTAAAATCAATTAATATCGTTAGCTATTAGTTATTACTTGTTAATGTACCTGATTTAACATAAATAATATTTATAAATTTGATTGCAAAGAATTGTTTAATATTCCACCTTGATTACAAAATTACTGCTGTACTTCTTCAAAGGTATCTATGTTTAAATATTGTTCACCTTGTTTTCATGTGGTGTCTCCTCCGTTCACATGTTTTGAAAAGACTGTCACCATTAGTATTTCCAATATAAGATCAATATTATGAACCATATTTATTTTTTAACTTGAATAAGCATAGTTAAATTTACTAAAAATTTAAATTCCAAAAGGTCCCTTTTGTTCTAGAATGACCCATTCAAGCCTTATTTTGTTTAATTCAAAGTAAAATTACCTCAAAGATGATGAAAAAAAGCCTGAAATCTTGCATAGGCAACACGTTTACTGCTTGACTGTTGCTGCTAGATTATAAGGCTCTCTCCATGCAGGGTCACGCGAACAAAATCAAACAATTGTATTGTTTGTTGACAACTGCACTGCACACAACACCATTACTTTAATGGAAAATGTAAAGGTTGTGTCCCTCCCTCCTCTACCCCAAACATGACGGTACAAGTCCAACCCCTGGATCAACGGATAATTACAACTTTTAAGAACTTCTACCGACGCCTTGTGGTCCATAACATTCCCTCGGGTGCTTACATTGGTAAGAATGGCAAGGTTAAAATTGACATTCTCCAAGCTCCCTGAATTTTTAACGGTGCTTGGGACCAAGGGACACAAAACACTATCGCCAATGCTTTCTGCCACAATGATGCTGAAGAGCAAAATGAAGCAATTAAGGAGATCATACCTGCTGCGGACAACTGGGAAGATGTTGGACATGAGGATTGTGTGAACTTGGACAAGAACTTAGCAATTTGTGGTGAACTGAGAGATGCAGAAATTTAGGCAGATGTTATGAACAATATAATATAATATAAGTTCATCTTCAGATGAAGAAGAGAAACAGACGGAACTTCCAGAGAAGCCAATCCCAACATCTACACAGGTAATGGACCACCTCGAAGAGTTGAGACGGTTTGTTGAGGGGCAACAAAATGGCTTTCAATAAACTAGAAGAGTTTACTACAACTCACCGTATTAACTCCAAAAACCAATCAAAACATTTAGATTTAAAAAAAATAATGTAAATACAATGCTCTATACTGTACATATTGCTATGGAAAATCTAATAATAGAATGATATGTTTACACGACTGTATTTTACTTCACTGAATTGATGTTTGAAGCTATTTTTCTAGCCCAAATAAAAACTTGACCAATTCAAATTTTTGGATGGTTTGAATTTTTCTATTGGTTCCTTCAACTTTGAATTAGCCAGGCTCAACTGGATTTAAATAATTATTTTTCCATTAATAAATGTTATGTTAATAAATACACAATCCTAGTAGGACTGTGTTTGGGGAACCGGCAATCATCGACCTAAAGACTCTGATGTGAACCCAAAGTGCTGAACCAGGAAGGGCTAAAGGAATATGTCAAAAAGCAACTACAGGCCACTGTAGTGAACATTATAAAAGTGCTGCAGGTAGTTGCTTGTCAAACCCAGGAAATATGAGAAGGCAATTTGGTTACCATATGCAAATGTTGACTTTGAAAGATTTCTGACCAACAAAAAACAAACCTTAAGGAAAATAGTCTGGCCACAATGACAATGTTTTTATTTGAGAGCTAGTATAGGAATATAGGAATAGTTTTATTTTACAATTTACATGTCATGGAGAGTTAAATAATAAATACTCTTTTTGGAACAAGTCCAGAATATGATAGCACCACTATGAGTTATAATGGTGCCATTTTTGTAATAATTAAACATTATCAGCGTGTGTTCGCCATATGCTGTTGGTGGATCCAGGGATGGTGCTACCATTATCAGGACTTAGCTATAATTTGTTTTAATTAATACTAATTTGACTATTATTTAGGTAAATAATAACATCGCTTTCACCATAAAATATCATCGCTTTTTTTTAGATAAATAACCCCGCTTTTCCCCTAAAAATAACAATGCCTTTTGCATGCCCCTATAATATGATTTTGGTAGGAAGACCAGCAGAGGCAAGTTACTAAAGTTACTAAAACAATTTTTATATATTCATACATCAAGTCATTTTGTCTGCAGCTGTCACTTTTGATAGATTTTATCAATATTTATAGAATTACAAAAATAATACAGTAAAATGTTATTAATGTTGGCCGCAGATAAATATTTTTGAGTTTTCTCTAGTGTTCTTCCAACCAAAATCAAGGTATACTTATAAAAGGACTTTCAAGGGAACTTAAATTGTATATGTAGGTATAACATTATAGTTAATATTATGTATGGTCACATAATTTTTACAACTGTAATCATAGAAATGTAGCTAAACTCAGAGGTGTATCAGGGTTTGATGGATCAACAGCCTCAAAAAATATTATTAAGAATACATTTTGTAATTCTCATCAATGCCTAATCTAATGGTTTTATTATATTTGGAAGAAGGTACAAGAAAGGTGGATGTATATTATATGTTTATATTTACCTCTCCTGTACTTTCTTCCAAATATAATACAAATACCTCATAAAGTGAAAAAGGGTTTCCCTTAAAAAAATACGATAGGAGTTTATTAATCTTGTACAAATAAACACACGTATGACCAAATTATATTTTGAAATAAAAAACCCTACTATTTTAAATTTATGGAGAAAGATTTAATGCTCAAAAATCATCCTTGCCATCTTCTGTAAGAAATCTCTCCCATATGAGCCCTCTGGTATTGCCTTGTTTGGTGACAAGTAGTATGTTGGTCGTGGCAGGTGCGGGAGAACATCCAGAAGAAGCAGTTTGAGGAAGCACGCAGTGAAAAGGCAAAGAAGCAGCGTCAACTGCGAAAGATGGGCAAACAAATCCAGGTACAGACAAAGCTACGCCGAGAGAGTGAGAAGAAACAGCTTGCAGAGGAGGTGAAGAAGTACCGCAAGGGGCTCAGAACTGATTTGGATTTCCTGGAGGACAACAAAAAACGGCGGCCAGGAGTCGCAGGACAGAAGAAGTTACCTACCAAAAACAAGTAAGTTAATTAATTTAGTATTGATAATAATAACACTTGCAAAGAATTATACCGGTTAGGAAAGCTGATTTTAAAACATATAAAAACATGGAATTTTACATAAAATTGGAGATATTTACCAAACACTCTTAAGGTGTGAAACAAAATAATACACATTTTTGTGAATACATAATGAAAAAAGAACATAGATTAAATAAAATACAATAAACCCTCGATTATCCGGTGTGATAATTCTTAATTAAACTTTGTTCTTCTTTTTGAAAGAAGAACACAGTTCACATTTTACTTTTCTGCCACTGGATAAAGAGTTAATGGCTGCTTTATGAAGAAAATCTATGGTTACCAACCAACCCTTTACCTTGGCCAAGGTTATTTAGTATTAGTAGAAATACAAGTTCAAAGTACATGCAGTGAAGTATTGAACAGGACTGGGCCCATATTACTACCTCTTTGGACTATATGCTTATGCACTAATTACAATAATGGTTTTAGGGATAAGGAAGGTTATATTTATATTAATTGTACCCTCATTTGTGTGGAGGGAGTGGGAAAAACCACCCTTAGTACACCCGAGCTAGGTTTGAACCTCAATCTTCCTCTCGTCGGCAGTTTAATCTACTGCGAGGGTAGCGCCTTAGACAATGTGGCCACTTAAATGGGTCGGGCCCATCCTAAACTATCAAAAACTCTAATTACACGGATACGTGGTTTTAAGTGTTAAAAGTACTTGTTATATATATTTTTACAAAATATAAACATAATTTTTTCAATCTAAACATATTTATTTATATTTTATTAGAATTTGATAATAAAACTCAATTTTTTCTGTGTTATTTACTTGGCTGTGTATCCATGCATTGTTCAATCATGTGTTAAAGGACATGCACCAGATGTTTCAACACTACTCTACCACCACCACCTTTAATATTTACTTTCTCTTTTCAAACTTGTTTTGATTACTTTTCTTAGCATTCATATGGTAACAATGTTATTCTTTTGTGGAACTTATTTTCAGGATATGATATCTAAGAGGTGCTATCCTCACCAAAATGCATAGATGATAGCTTCGGCTATCTGATTCATTAATAGATGGTTATGTTTAAAAATAGGGTCTTTACATAAGGACTAGAAAATAGCCATGACACAAATCTTCAAATACTATGACGTTTCTGGCCCCCACGTTGGGGAGCCATTTGTGTCGATCCGATGTATTAGTCTCTCAGTTGAGAGATAGTGGTTGTCATCTCATGTATGTACCAGGCTTAATCTCATTTTATGGCATCGGCCTTGCTATGTTGATCTCCTTGGTTCATGTCCCACAATGGGCTATTATGAGTATTATTAAAGTGAACACTCAATACTCTATACTGCCGATCATGAAATTTTTTTTCAATAAATGCATGCAATCAGTTTGATTTATATAATTAAATTTTATTCTTACAACACATAAATATTTTAAATACATATGATAAAATAATTTACCACGTCTTTGGTATGTTTATAATATTAATACTAGCCGCACGTGCAACACATGTCCTATCGACTACGTGATCATATCACGTCTGTGCTCTAGTATAGCCTGAGCTTTGTTTTTCCAAGAAACTCCCTTTCCAATTCTCTGCTTACGTCAGAGACTACTCCTATTTAAAACGATAATTTGGACCTGTCATAAGAATTTTGTTTGGATCTCGGCCTTCTGATCATTCGATGGAGAGGAAAACCCGGAGATTTCTTTAAATGGAACAAATCTACAATGTAAACCTTTTCCTTTTGTTCACTGTCCAATTCACCCAGTAAGCACATTTAACAGGGTGGCTACAGACAGGAAAAACCGGGAATAGTCAGGGAATTTTGCTAGGTCAGGGAAAACCGGGAAAAGTCAGGGAATTAACTTAAAATTACTGACAACTCAGGGAATTTATCGACTGCAATAGATACAAAATGCAAATGCCAAGAGATGGTGTTCTAACATTAGTTGTTTACTGTATTGGCGCAAATATTCCTACAAAGCTCTATTTTGTAGCAAGCCATCTAGTGAGCCCGTCTAATAATAGACTGAAGTCGGAACTGAACAAAGAGGGAGTGTAACTAGCGGGTGCAGGCAGAACTGATGTGTGAGCGAAAGAGAAGTTCTTGACCTTGATAATTTGATGACGTCACTCATACGAACATAGGAGAATCTAGAACTTGATATTCGAGTCTTTGTCATACGCATGAGCAGTACTGGAATAACAACTGTTTAATACGTCTTACGCATGCGCAAGTATTGAAAAATACATTATATTAATTCCAATTTTAAAACTACTATTCCTGGATTTCCTAACAGATAACGATTATTTTAGTTCAAAAGAGGACGTAAAAACTGATACAATTTAATTTAATTTTTACTAGATTTTTGTTAAAATGTTAACGTGAATGAAAAAACAGTTTGCCGAAGTGATGTTCTATTTCCTTCATTTCTAATCGTAACGACAAAGTTTTTAAAAGTGATAATGTTCCTTAGTTCATGCTGTGTTGCCTTAACTTCCATTTTCGCTCTTTCTTCCACGTGGTTTTTAACTGAGACATTCAAATCAAACTCTTTGATTTAAAAGTTATACCTTTTTTCAGCTTCTAGGCGCGTGTGTGTACTGAAGACAATGTCGAAATATAAAAAAACATGTTTTAATGAATTGTGGTTATTAGATTCGAAGTTTGAGTGGGTTAGGTAGGCCAGCAAAAGATAACTACTCTGCCGTGTGTAATTTGTGTAATTCAAAGTTCACATTAAGCAACATGGGTAAACGTGCTCTGACAAGTCACGCTCTAGGCAAAAAACATCAAGCTGCCACATTGAATAAAACGCATAGTTATTCAATGACTGCTTTTTTAAAAGGAAATTCTTTCAATTCCACCATTACAACTTCTGCCCAGTCAGTTGCTGTGAATGTCATCTCGCCATTACTATTACCACCACTATCTTCAGAGTCAACAAAAAATGAGGTAGGCCTACTTAAGTTTTATTTATTTGTGTATTTTCTGCTGGTGGAGGACAAATTATGTTTTATGCAAGCTAAAGGGAAATTAGAATTATTATTAATCTTAAATAAAATGCTGGGTATAGTAAATAGGTGGACTATTTGGATACAGCCATAGTTAAGTTATTTTCAATTACACCAATTTACCCAGGCTTCTACAATATTGCTACAATATTAGATATAATAAATAGGCAGGTTAGTATATAATATTTTTTTTCGCTTTATAGGGTGTGACTGAGATCGTGTCTACAGCTGTTGCTGTGAAGGAAACCGGAAGACTGAGAAACTTTCTTGTGAACGATGATGTGACAAAATCTGAAATTATTTGGTGCTTGAATTCTATAATGTCACATACTTCAATGCGGGCAGCTGAAAAAAGTGTTAATTTCTTTAAATTAATGTTTCCAGACAGTACAATTGCAAACAAAATGCAATTAGGAAGGGCCATAATTGGTTACACAATCTTGTATGGTTTGGCCCCATACTTTCATGAAGACCTTGTAAAGATGTGCTTAGCGTGTCCAGAAATAGTGATTGGATTTGACGAGTCTCTAAACAAGGTTGCCCAAAAGGGTCAAATGGACATTATGGTACGCTTTTAGAATTTAAAAACAAATGAAGTCTCAACATGCTACTTCACATTTACCTTCCTCGGCCATGCGACAGCTGCTGACCTGTTAAAGGCTTTTTCAGATGCACTTCTAGAATTGAGAAATCTCAAGCTGTTACAGGTGTCAATGGATGGACCTAATGTCAATCAAAAGTTCATTCGAGAGCTAAAATCCATTACTGATCCAGATAGTCCTACAATGCTAGATATCGGAAGTTGTGGCCTCCATAGTCTCCAATGTGCTTTTAAAGCGGCAATAAATTCAACCAATTGGGGGCTTGTTGAATTTCTTTGGGCTCTGTAAAATTTACTAAAAAATGTTCCTGCACGTAGAGCAGATTATGTACATTATAGTGGGAGTGAACTCTATCCTAAAAAGTTCTGTGCAGTTAGGTGGTTGCAAAATATAGAAGTTGCTGAGCGAGCGGAAACTATTCTCTCCAATGTAGTCACATATGTAAATGAATCCATTGCAGCAAAGAAAGCACCCAATTGTCGTAGCTTTCATATTATCTCAACTTCTGTGAAAGACAAACTACTTGCACCTAAACTGGCTTTTGTTCAGTCCGTTGCAATCATGGTAGAACCATTCCTCATTCAATTTCAATCAGATGCTCCTCTTGCACCCTTCTTGTATGAGGCTTTAATTTCTCTTATGAAATCTCTAATGAGAGATTTGTAAAATGCGATAAGCTGGATGCTGCTAGGTCATTGCTTGAGTTAGACATTTTCAACGAAACCAACCTTTTAAATGCAACCAGATAGGTCATTAGAAACACTAAAGGTGTATCAGAAAAGGAAATTCTGCTCTTTAAACAAGATTGTAAGACATGTCTACAGAAGCTATGTGCAAAGCTTCTTGAGCGTTCCCCTCTTAAATACAAACTAACCAAAGCCATATCGTTCTTGGACCCTACAGTAGCTGTGCTCAAGTCGATACGTAGCGAGCGACTGAAGTCTACTTTGGAGATAGTGTTAGCAAATAATTGGATCACTGGCGTTGCAGCTGACCTTGTGGATCGCCAGTTCAATAGTGTGTGTAGCCAACCAGATTTTTTGGAAAAAATGAATGCTTTTTCAAAACAACATGTTAGACTAGACACATTATGGATGAGTTTTCTTCCAAGTAATGATGACAACCAGAAGTTGGTATCATTTCTCAGATTAATTCTCATTCTTTCTCATGGGAATGCCAGTTTGGAAAGAGGTTTTTCGATAAATCGAGAATGTATTGTGGAAAACCTAAATGAAGCTTCTCTCATTGCACAAAGGCAGATTTATGATTCAGTTAAAGCAATTGGTGGATAGAGAAGATAGACATTACCAAGTCTTTGATACATTCTGTCCGCAATGCCCGTTCAAGATATAAGGATAGTTTGGAACAAAAAATGAAGGACAAGCAGAATGGAGAGAAACAAGAGGGAGATAGGAAACGTGCAGCGAAATTGCAAAAAGAACTCCAAGCTAAAAAACAGAAAATCTTGTCAGAGGCACAAAAACAAGCCGATATTTTACAAGAAGAAATAGATGCAATTTCACAAATGTTAGTTTTTACAAATTAACTACTGTAAGTGCACACTTGATTAAAAATGATTTTATTTTTGGTGTTTTGTTAAAAAATGGTGACAAAGTTCTAACTAATGACTATCTGTTTTGTATTTGTTTGTTCTAATACAATATTTGAGCAGCGTCACATATAGTATCTAATACATTTAAAACTGAAAAACTTATTAAATTGTTTATTATGTTTTTGCCTCATATTTTTTAAAGTTAACCTAGGCTGAGGTAGCCTATTTGATGAATGTAATAATCACCATTCATCGAGGTGAACTGGGGGAAAGTTATTTTCACATTCTCTATTTGCCTGTTTTTATACAATATTTGCACTGTATCATAAATATTATCTAAAACATTTAAAACTAAAAAACTTATTAAATGGTTATGTTTAAGTTTGGAATTTTTTAAAAGATAGGTATTTGTGATTGATGTAATAAATGTAAAAATTGCAATTTATCTAGATGAAGTGGGGGAAAAGAAGTCAGGGAAATTTGGACAAAAATTTCTGGAAAACCTGGAAAAGTCAGGGAATTTTATAATAGAAGTTCTGTAGCCACCCTGATTTAATATAAAATAAAATGTATCAACTTTCAAAGTGCCTGAAGGGCTTAAATAGGTTAAAATTAAAATGAATAATTAAAACAATGTTATCAATAAAGATAAAACCCGAATTTAAAATATAACACAGGGTTTGTACAGTACTTGAAACACCTGTAATTTAATGTGTGTCTGTTCAAGGCCTGGAAAAGTCCTTAAATTACTCTGGGCCTTGAAAAGTCCTGGAATTTCCAGGTTTCAATATTAATTTTTGAAATGGCTATAATGACCGTGATTTAAGATGTACTGGGACATGAAATATCTAGCGCATGCTCTTTGATCAAGCGTTAGCTGTTGTCTGCTGTTTACTTTACTCTCCGCTACTCTTCCCGCTTCTTTTTTTTATTTGTTATCTTATCGCGTCATCAACCCATGGGTTGTGATCTCTATAGGGGCAAGGGGAAACAATGTTAACTTCTCTGGCAAACACATTAGTGCTACTGTCTATGAAATACAATGTTTTCTCTAATTTCCTAAATTTAAAAACTCAATTCCTGTGCATTTGCCAGTTTTTTATAAGTTGCTTTAAAACCATCATTTGTAATAATTCTTAGAAGATTTGCATCTACCTATTAACATTTCAAGTACCTATAATTATAGTTTTGCACTAAAATGCCCGCCGATAGCTATTAGTTCATCTTTCAACCAGCTTAGCGCTCAAATTCCTGTTCTAGCCATACTACAGGGAGTTGCCATTCTATAAATCTATTATCTATTGTCGCGCCATTTAAGTGTCTGTTAACATTATCCCGTGAAATGTTGTGTTTAGATGGTAGCTGTGTAGTTTGTTATATCTTAATGCGTTTTATTTCTATGGAAATCCTTAAGTACTGGTTCAGTTTGCTTCGTTACCGCTGTGTTTATTTCCACACAAAAGTTTTATTAAAGTGTGATAGCAAGTAATCTGCCATGGATAAATAAACTGTTGTTTCATTATTCTTGAATGGATTTTTTTTGTAACTTTTAATACCGTGTGTTATGTAAAGGCAGGAAATTGCCTTTTGCTTTGTTTTGTTTTTATTTACATGCCACTAAGCCGAGGAATTGTACTTTCAATGGTTAGTGGTTACATAACCCCAAATCTAATAAATGGCTTGTAAAAGTGCCAGACAGGAACAAAGCCAGTTGTAGCATATTCTCTTCAGTATTTGACATTGCCAAAATGGGGGTGTCTGCTTTAACAAGTCACATGAATGGAACAAACATTGTAGTCTTGCATGTAAAAAAAACCCTTTAGGAATTCACTATTTTCTCGGTAATACACAACCAGAGCAATCTTCGAGCTCTGCAGCTCCTGATTCAGAACCACTACCACAAGGACAGCAGATGGTAAGCTCCTTCTTAACTGGACAGGAAACTCTTAACGTCCGAAATTATTTGGGCCTTGAAAGTATGCAGCAGTCAGTTTTCATACAAATATGCGAAGATATCAGACTATTATTTAAAAAAATGTTGTTCGACAGTGGAATTGCAAAAAGTTTTTCATTGGGAGAGACAAAATGTGCATATATATATATGTTGTTTTGGCATGGCTCCTTATTTTCAGTCTGCACTCGTGGAGAAGCTTAAGAAACAAGATTCATTTGTTATGTTATTCGATGAAAGCCTCAACAGAAAGCTTCAGGAGAAGCAGTTAGATTACCATATTCGCCACTTGTAAGCAGATAAAGTGCAGTCTTGTTACATCCATTCAGATTTCCTGGGCCATGCTACTGCAGAAGATATGTTCACTTCCTTTGAAAAGTTGATTTCTGAAATTGGTCTTCCGAAACAGTCTCTACTGCAACTATCCATGGATGGTCCAAATATCAATTGGAAATTGTATGACCTGGTGTGTGATCAATTGAAAAGAGACACAAACATGGTAGTAATTCATACCAGCAGTTGTGGGCTTCATATCATTCATGGTGCTTTTAAGCATGGCTCATTATCTTCAACCTGGGATGTGGAGCGGGTTTTATCTAACCTCTATTACTTATTTAAGGACACACCAGCGAGAAGAGAAGATTACATGAAAGTAACTGATAGCAATGTCTTTCCCAAAAAATGTGCCATAAGGTGGGTTGAAAATTCAACTGTTATAACACGCGCTCTTGAAATGTGACCTCATGTAACTAAATATATGCAGTTAGTTACTGACAAGAAACTTCCCCATCCAAACACCAAATCCTTTACAGTTGTGAAAGAAGCTACCAGTGATGCATTGACTCCTATAAAGCTATTAATATTTCAGTTGACTGCAAAACAAGTAGACACTTTTTTGACAATGTACCAAACTGATCCAATGCTTCCATTTCTGGAAAGAGACATGTTGAAAATGCTTAGAAACTTAATGGAGCGATTCATTAAAGAAGATGAAATAAATAAAGCAACTACCAGTAACAAACTGGTTAAAATTGAAGGGAAAAAAGAAAACCAGCTGCCAGTGACCAAATAAACTTGGGATTCGCAGCAGAAAACAGAGTCAAGAATTTGCTACACAAAAACAATTGTTAAAGAAAAAGATGTTCTTCAAGCGCGAATGGAATGTCGTGATTTTTTTTATTGAAACAGTAAAGAAAATCCTTCATAAGGGCCCATTACAGTATTCAATTGTGAGAAACCTTAGTTGTATGGATCCCCGAGATATGAATGTGGATACTAACTGTGCAACCAAGTTTGTGTCAGTGCTTAAGATACTAGTAGAGGCTAAAAGACTTCAGGAAACTGAATGTGATGCATTAATTTCATCATATAAAGAATTTATTGCAGAGTTTGGCTTTTTTTCTGAATTTCAAAATTTTAAGCCTAGGACAAACTGGAGTCACTGTTATGTGCTTGTGCAAAGCCTAGAACAAAATATAACAAATTGTGATGTGTGATGAAAATGGTACTTATTATATCACATGGTCAAGCAGCAGTTGAGAGGTTTTTCTGTAAACAAGCAAATAGAAGTGGAAAATATGCAACAGCGCACACTCATTGCACAGAGAATAATCTATCAACAAATTGCATCAGTTGGTGGTGTTACTAATATTGCATCAGTTGGTGGTGTTACTAATATTGCATCAGTTGGTGGTGTTACTAATATTGCATCAGTTGGTGGTGTTACTAATATTGCATCATTGGTGGTTACTAATATTGCATCAGTTGGTGGTGTTACTAATATTGCATCAGTTGGTGGTGTTACTAATATTGCATCAGTTGGTGGTGTTACTAATATTGCATCAGTTGGTGTGTACTAATATGCAATCACCAAAGACATGGTTATCTCAGTTGCTGGTGCACGACAAAAGTGGCAAAGTTATTTGGAGGCGAATCAAAGAGGGAAAGAAACTGCACAGAAGAATTCAAAAAGGAAAAATTTCACAGAAGAAATAGATGAACTCGAAGATAAAAAACAAAGGCTTCAGGCTGATGTAGACACACTTATCAAATCTGCTGATAGACTGTCAGAGCAAGCAGAAACAACAGGAAAGCTAACATTTGTGTAGAAGTTTAACAGTTTCAGAAGAACAGCAAGAGAAATACTGCTGCACTGGCTGACATTAACAAGCAGTTATCTGATAGGTTAAATGGATATAAAAACATTTAAATAATATTTGGCCCAATATTGTTTTGTTTAAATTGTCTGTTACTCGTTCTGCTGATTCTAGGACCTATAAATAAACCGATATTTTAATTATTGTTAGTACAAACATTCATGCTTAGACTCTTGTATATAAAATACCATAAATGAAAAGCATGTGCCAGCAGAAAACATTCTTAAATTATTAAATCCATACTCATCTTGTGGAATACTGAATCTAGAATGATTACACTAACCAATTAACCAAGGAGAGTGAAGTAAGTGACAACAAAGTTAGATTTATATTTTTATAGTCATATCTATTCATTAAATTTGGTGAAAAGTTATTGTTTCCCATCTATTAAAAATTTGGTACGGTTTATAATTTTTTTATTGACGTGGTTAGCTTTTGGCAGTACGAGAAATAACAGTTTTGGTCCTTAAAAAGTCCTTAAATTTATGTTTCATATGTGAGTAAGAACCCTGATAACACGAAAAAGATAACATCCAAAACTGTGATCTCATTCTTGGATAAAGTATGCGAGGAAAATTACTAACATTATTTAACACACAAACAGATTAACGAAATCCTTAGCACCTTAGCACTTGAAACAAAATAAGAGCTCACAACTCTGAACATTACAATACCAGTAAAATATGAAGATTCTGCTAGCAATATGGAACTTAAAAAATTAGGGAGAATTTAGTTTTAGTTTATATTGTTTGAATGTATATTTGTTTTTAATGTTTTTATTGTGTTATAGGACTCAGGCTAAGCGTGAATACAAAGATAAAAAGTTTGGTTTTGGTGGTAAGAAACGAGGATTGAAAACCAACACTAAAGAAAGCGCTGCAGATTTTGCTGACTACCGGCACCCCAAGAAACCAATGAAAGGTCAGCAACAGCGACCTGGTAAGAGTAAGCGAATGAAGATGAGTTCTAAAAAGAGAAGATAGTTTAAAAGTGATTTTTGTTCTGGTTAATAATATTATGTATATTCACTTGCAAATAATAAATTTTTTACAATAATTTAGGGGCTTATTATTTATAATTGCCAAAATTATATAGTACATGTAGAAGGTTTCAATAGTACAACCAACAAATTGTGGTGGAAATTAAAGATAACCAGAGAGTAGAACTTGTTGATATTAAAACACACTTTCACTGCCACAAGCAATCTAGTCAGGCTCAAAGTGTTATACACTTACTGTTACTTACTGTTTATTTTGGTTGGACTGCAAGATTGTTTATTTACAAGTAGTTCATTGTTTGAGTGGTAGCACTTTGACTAGATAGATAAAACCAAACATTTATTCTGGATGTTATTATTTTTGTGAAAGATAGGAAGGAGAAGATTTGGGTTAGGACCTGTGTTTCAGCATGTGGCAATATTGGTTTTTCTTGTATCTCACCTTTGCACTGCATCACTGTCTATAATTCTTTTTCTTAATGTTTGTGTTGTTTAGATCAATATACTGATTGATTACCAATTGGTAAATAAAATTTGCATATTTTTTAGTGTATTTTATGTTTTCTACCTTTCAAACATTGTTTAAACTTTAGCCAATAAGATGTTAACTAACCAATTTAAAACCACAGCTAAATAGCTTTCATAGATTGATATTAAATATCGGCATACAAAATATAAATTTCAACTTCATCACATAAAACAGTGATTTTTAATTTCACACCATGCATCTGCATGCAACTGTTAAATTCTGTTTATTAGACCACTATTGATAGTTGTGATATTATTTACTCTCTGGAAAACTCCCCTGCGATGAGAAAATGTCCTATTGGCCACACACTCTTTGGGCATGTTGACCTCATTCAGTTTTTCCACTGCACTCTCTTTGACAGGATCATAATGAACATCTGCGCTGGGAGCAGCAACAGAAGATGTGATACTAACTTGACGACCATTCAGTCGTACTATTGCATTCTTTTGGACAGGTAGATGATAAACTGAATGGTTGAATGCTGCAACATAACAAACCAAGTCCTTGATTTTTACAGTTAATTCTTTCAAAATATTTTTGTGCGGGTTTAAAAACTACACAACTTGAATGGTGTTAAAATACCATGTACTTTTGACATATGTGTTTGCTTTAAAGGGGAATTAAGTCTAACAACGTTTTGCTTATGAAAATAAAACTTTGAGAAAAAGATTTGTGTTTGAGGTGGAAACAAACAAAATAGTGACACTAGCGGCTTCTACTTTGACATTACAATAACCTTCACATATTTGAAAAATTTTGAAATAAGGATAAAACTATGATAAATTAACTAACGTGTTAATTTTATCTTACTAAATATTACATATTTCAATATTTGATAGTTTCAAAACCGTTACTAAACATAATTTTAACACCAACTAGTAATTTAACTACCATAACGTAAGTATGAATAAAAAGCGGGTAAGTAAATGTTAATATATTATATTCACTATCACCAACATAATTTTGTGAATAATAAAAATACCTATGAAGAAATAACACCAAGGTCACTGTTATGAAGCAGAGAAATCGCTTTATTTGTGCTATCATCCCAGATCGCGTCTAATGTTTAGTCCATAATATTCTATCTCTTTGGAATTATCTATGACAAACTTACAAGTGCATTTTTCCCACAGAAGTTTTTCATAGCTTCTTCACGTTATATTTATTATTAAAAATTGCTGATATGGAAAGCAGGAAACAAAAACAGAATTTAATTTATAATTACTATCATAGAAATGAAGATAAAAAAAGACATTCATATGTAAATGCAAAATAATTTTATCAACTCCACAATGTAAGTAAATATTAAAACGTAATTGATAATTTACTAAGCTTATCAGTAGGGGTTTGCGAACTTGAGTTTTTTCATTCAAGTCGAGTATTTATTAAAGCTCCCTAGTTCTTGAGTCGAGTTCAAGTACTATATTTATAGTTTTAAAACATTAAGAGTATATATTTGCTTATTTTAAAATTTGAAATTTTAAAAGTATATTATAATAGATGTTCTTAAAATATGAATGACACCCATTTTTATAAATGGTAAATAGCCTACTTTTGAAAAAGAAAAGTTAAGAATTGGAAATATTGATTTTTGAAATATAAGACACTTATAAAACAAAGTTAATAAAATGAATAATTGCATGATGGCTTGGAAATGTATAACACGACAGTGTAGAAATACTGTACAGTGATGTAAAGTAAGTGATAGTGAAGGAAGCCAACCTGAAAGGATAGTTAGGTTAGGCCTAGGTAGGAACAAACACACTTCTCTCCATGTCTTCTTAAACTTCTACAGTCGCCATCTGCTCTAAGACTGAGGCATTACTCCTTATGGGGGTAATTTGATAACGTTACAAACAAGGTGAAATTTAAATGTAAAAAAAGAATTGGTTAAACAATAAATAAATTTATTAAAAACAGAAATAATTATGATTAGGTTTACAATAGTAATACAAGAGTATAGTTTTGAAGATAGTTACAAATAATAAGACTTGTGAAATTTGATTGTCTTGCTGTAACTACAAGGGCTGAGCTGGGGTCAGGCTACAGGTAGATGTTTTCTAAAGGGGAAAACAATTAAGAAGTTGTTATTAACGAAAGGTATCAAATAAGATATACATATAAATTTTAATCAGCTTGCTTGGCTGGGTTTTAAGATAATCTCCTCAAAACATTTTGGATAATGATAAACAATAGAAAGGTCTGTATCTAACGGTGGTCGATGGCTAATAAACAGGTGTCAACAAAAAGTACTATGGCTGGTCTCTTTCCCTTTCGGTACTGCCAGAGCATTCATTAGTACAAACAAATTTAATTGCAATTACACTAAGAGCAACACAAAAACAATAGGAGATAAACGGGCAAAAAAAAGGTATTATTTGCGCGGACCCCACTATGACTCTAGTGCAGTTCCACGGGTTGCTCACCAAAGCTAATAAATACCGCATGAGAAGCGTGACTACTTGACTACCTCAAAATATAGATTTCTGTTAACCCAACTGTGATTTGGAAAACAAGACAGGCAGCCTGGTTGTAGCCATCCTAAAATTAAACAGGTGCACATGCCGTTCACTGCGTCCTGAGAAACATTAGCTGAAAAATATATAAATGGAACATGTGGAGATTAGTAAGTCTTTGATTAAGACATTACTTCATTCCAAGCCCAACTTGTGAATGTGGGGAATGCCAGGCCTCCACCGTGGTTCGGATTCCACGCTAAACTGTAGGTCCTTCATTTCATCTCACAATCACCCTACCATTACACATTAGCGTAAGTGCGTATAACCTGAACGGGTAGTAAGACGCGGTGCTAATAATAATTCATTCCAAGCCAAAGGCTCATAACGTAAAGTCTGTATGATAAGGATACAGAGAAACATAGTCTCTAGGACTGATGTACAAAATCTAATAATAGTCATAATGAGACTTGTCCTTCAGACTGGAGGACACAATATTTAACCAATAAAAAAACCTTTTACTCTTGGAGTGAACAAGACTTGAAGTGGATTAACTGTCAACTCGACATACTATCAAAACAAAACAAAATCATCTCCGACAATATACAGGTTACAAAATATGTCTGAATAGGCATTGTCTAGTTTTACAACAAAAACTAGACTCTAAATCATAAGGACTTGACGATGTTTACAAGATACTTAAGTACTGGAAGTATGTCGTCCTGTCCAGGGCGGCGGTGGATCTGGCGGCCAACACTTCATAGTCGTCGTATTCGTCGTTGCGTGACGGTATAGAAGTTCCTCCTTTGACGCTGTGTTTTAGTAGAATGGGTATTATGTGAGCCTGAGAGCAGCCCTATATATAGTCCCAAATCTGATACGAACGGAACAAAGCCAAATGGTGATAAACTCAGGAATATAGAAAAGGAGAAAAACGGACAAAGTCGGGGGGAAAGAGAAGTGAACCAGGGACTGCCGCTTGCAGGGAAAGGGGGAAACGTGGTTCCTTAGATAGCCGCTAGTCTTCTTAGACGCGGAGTGGTCAGTGTGTCGATCTCAAGACACTCTTCTTTCCTTCATTAGATGTAGTTACGATAGCATGTGTGGCAGCCATCATTGAATAATTTTCTTTTCTAAGGCTTGGCGAATGAATCCAAGATCATCTTGAAATGGTGAGTAGATAATAAAGCATCTTCTATTTAAATATATCTGGTATGATTGATTATATTGTTTAGGCTCAGCTATTATTTTTATGAGAATTTGTGATATAGACGTCCTTTACTATATTTTCTTGTAAGCAGCATGGCAAGTGTATGTAAATTTATCCGACATCATCCAATGGCAGAGAGCATGGGTTAAAGTATTTTATTCATACATATGATAATATAATTCTCTTCTTTGATATCTGCTTCATTATTTATCAAAAGGCAATATTTTTTGAACAACCACGTGTTTCAATTTAGGGAGACACGTAATTATATGTGACTGCATCTAGTCCAGGACAATAAACTTTGAGATAGATTATTTTTCAAATACTTTAATATTACTTCTTTCATTTGTAAATTATCAAAATATTGAAATTTTAATTGTAGCTGTCCAATCTATCCGATTGACATGCTACAAGACAGGAGACAGCAACCAGTCCATCGTGTAAGAAAAATACATTATAGTATAAAGTTGATCTTTGGCTCTTCTAAATGTGAAAATAAATCAAATTCTTTCAAATAATTTTTGAGATGACCAAAATAATTTTTATCTGTCAAAATTGGTAATATTAGTGTATTCCTCTCTTAGTGGTGATGTGTCTTATTAGAAAATGGAGAGAGGTGCATGTAGTACTGGATCTATGCAAGTTCAGGCTTAGACTCTTGTATCAGCAGCAGATTTGAACTAGTTTATGAACTTTGCTTTGTTTAAAAATATTAGTGCAGTGAACCTGCCCCTTTTCCTAGGCATTCTTAGGCTTTTAGTGGAGTAGTTTTATACTACTACTGTAGCTTTGTAATGTTTGTAATAAATGCTATGAAACCCCATTTGAAGGACTTGGCTAGCTTCCTGAATCACAGACCATGGACAATCTAACCGAGTCTGCTATTCAAAGTGACTATGTGTTTGTGCAAAAACAAAAAAACTACCGATGCGGCAGAAGATAATCGTAGACTGATGGGATTTCATAGAGTTCTTGTCCGTCAATAGTTCAGTTTAACGGCACATGTCTTGTTCTTTCCTTTCACCCACACCTTTGTCCTGTCCTGTTCCTATTGGTCGTTGATCCCACGATCAAGAATGTATTACCTTTTATAGGCATGATTGAGGGTAGCATAGCTATCTCTGATACTATCACATTTAGGACTCTGTTAACACACACTTATTATTATGTCTTAGTTGCGCCTCACGCTATAACTGTTGGAACACAGTCCACACTCTTAGAGTGCACTGTTACACGTCTCGTTGAGCCTATAGTCACAGATTTAATCAACATCTTTAAAGTAGATATAACTTTCTTTTATTGCCTTACAGTTTATAGATGAATGAATCAAATGCTATTTTTTTTAAAGAATTTACAAATTTAAAAATGGGACTTTTTTATATATTAGTAGGCGTTTGAAAAAAATATGTAATGCTCAAAACAAGACCTCTCCCTATATACTTACTATTCTATACCTAAGTTATGTAACACCAAATTTTGTTAGTACAAGCTCCTTAAGGTTTAGGAGTGTTTAGGTTAAATAAACTAATTTTTAGAACATAGTATGTGAAAGATGAATTTTAAGGAAATTTATCAAAGTTTGTCTATATTGTAGCTATACAGTGAAAATGAAAATTTGTGGAAAATTACTCACCATATAACTACTATGAAATGTGCTAAATAAAACTGTACCGAGCTCATAGGAATTAGCCCACACACTCAATTATCTCAACCTCCATCAAGGAAAATATTGATTCTGCAAGAACAGTGACTTACCATGGTCATTGTTTTGTTTGATCGTTGTTGATAGTACACATTTAACTCTACTCCCAGAAAAATATTGAAATAAATCGTTTCAAGCTTGGCTCTCTCATCACTTGTTCTTTGCGCATGCGTCAAGACCCGCTACAGGTATCCACCTCTCCGAGCGCTGTTGCTCTGCGACATGATTGGTCGATTCCCCTTCTCTTTCTTTCCTAGTCAGGTGACAATCGGGGAGCCTATTTAACATGATGTATCGCCTAAAATAGGCACAAAACTATATTCAGGGTTCAATCCTTGGTTTCAGCACAGATTTATCTGATTGCCAAGCCCTTCCTTCATCTCTGACAAGACGTGTATTAATCACAACTTGTGAATGTGGGGAATGCCAGGCCTCCACCGTGGTTCGGATCCCACGTTAAACTGTAGGTCCTCCATTTTATCCCACACTCACTCTATCATTACACATTAGCGTAAGTGCGTACAACCCAAATGGGTAGTAAGACGTGGTGCTAATAATAAAAAAAAACTATATTCAGTGTGCTGCAGTGCATATTAAAAGCATTAAAGCTTTGTTTTTCTTCGTTAACAACCAGCTACAAAAGGTATCTACTACACAGGACACAATGGCGTCAAACTCAGCCATGGCCAGGATCAGCGCCAGGTAGCACACCGCATGTGGAGGAACTTTGTGGTCTGACTACTCAACTTAGAGAGATGGTCGGTTAATTTGTGTACATGTCTTATAATCACACTAGGGAATTTAGGGTATTATCTAAAAGCCATTTTCTGACAGTTATTTGTTCACTAGAGCCAAGAACTTAGCGTAGCTCTACTGTGTAGTAATCTGTGTGTCTGTTATGACTGGGTAGCAATCTATCGCATAACGACATTGCTATGTTTATTTGTAGGTTAGATAGTTATTAATGTTTAATTATACCTGTAGCTTAACTAGCTTAACTGCGGGCCATTTGACTCCCTCCAAACAAAACTAATTTATTATGACAATGTACGCCTTGTTGGTCTGATTTGACCCGCCGTGTTTCAAGTCGCTGCAACAGCTGGCTAGTGTGGTTAGGATGCATTAGTTGTAAACACAGTTTACAAGCTTTAGGATACCCTACTAATTTGCGTTTGCCATTAGGTAATAGTCGCCTAACGACTCCTTGTTGCTCATTATGTTATGAGCCTAGCTACTTCAAAGATGTCCTTTAGCAAGAATGAGGCACTCATTCTACCTTTTTACCAGGGGAACGTCAGCACAAAGAAACTAGGGGCCAGCTATTAGGTGTTGATGGCCTAATAGGACCTTTGTTCGAGTCATTTGTTTTGTGTTCTCCTTGTTTATGAACACTCCCAATTTTACTTGTTTGCCAGAAGTGTTCAAGATAGGCTTCTTAAGGCACTTGTAAATGTTAGTAGTATTTAAAACCACTTTGTGGGTTCTTTAACTTACTTTGAAAGAATCCGGCAGCGTTCTAGGTTATACTTTCTATTTAGTTTAGTTAGGAAGCATCTCCTTGAAGTTATGTTTAGTTAGTGAAGTCCTAATTGGGACTTAATAATCACTTATGTGTGGATCTTGTTAGTTGCCCATACCCTTGGCCTTGACATTCTCGCAGTTCATAGATGAGCCTATATGGGCAAGAACCAATATTAAGGCTGTCGTCTAGTAGCCTGTCAGGTATATATAATAGAGTAACAGAACTATATGAGTTTATATTAGAATTAATTGGATGGCGTACTGACTTATTCTAGCTATGCTCTTACGTGTTTGTTTATCATGAACATTAAGCTTAATAGTTACCCTATTGCTGTGCAGGGGCTCCAAGTTTAAAACCTTTTGATCTCAGATGCCTAGTTCCCCTGTTTGCAGGAATTCACTAATCAATATTGACAGTCTGATTAAGTTAATTATAGGCTTTCAAATATCTCCTCATAAAGCTCCATTAATATCGTCATGAAACTCAGTGAATCAGACAGCCTGCTTTTTGTGTGATAAATAATTCTCAAATTGTAAGTATTGGGTAAAAATACCCAATATCCTTGGGTAGCTCCCTATTGTATCCGCCGAGCCCGACTATTTAGTTATATTTCATTCGCGCTAGCTCTCTCGCCGAGGATGGACGTCTTTCTCCTGTGCTCCGGCTAGAGGGATCCCAAATGTGGGTTATAGGTCTCACCCTATGACGGGGAGGGGGGGGGGGGCTTCAAGTCCCTGCAAGGTCGACAAACGATAATTAATTTTATAAATACAAACCATATATTGTTGCGCCAAAAGTCCCGGGCTCGAATCCCGTATCCAGGTGTCAATGATGGAGTAAGCATAAATAATAGCTTTGGCCGTTTTCACATTTCAACCCAGCGCAAATGTTGCTACATCACTAATTTTATTATTCTGTTTTCTCTCTCATTTGTGCAAAGATATCCAGATGGTGTTGGAGGGTTCAGTTGTCAATGACGCGCAAATGTGGATACACATCTCACCTTGTGTCGAAAAGGTTCAAGTCCCATAGAGGGCGACAAACGCTAATTACCTCACATTTCAAACCCTGGCAAATGCGGTTACACATCTCACCTGGTCAAAATCAGTTCTTATCTCCCGTTTGTTCGAAGAGATTAGTTTAAATCCCTATCACACGTGTGTACCGAGGCCGGTTTTCCCTCATCGTCCGTGTCTTGTACCCCTGTCGGGTAGTAAGACGCAGATATAAATACCCATAAGCTTAACTTCGTGGCTATTAGCGGGGGAAGTAGGGGTTATTGAATCCAGGTGGACCGTGTCGCTCTGCCTTCACACAAATGCAGGTACATTTTATATCTTCCTCATCCCAGATATTACTTAATAATTTATGCAGTTATATATTATTTCGTCAAAATATAGTTGCGAACATTAAATTCAAGTTACCCAATTCAATATTACCTATGAATTAATGTAAGAGATATATATTTTTTCGACAAAATATAGTTGCGAACATTAAATTATTTTATCTGTTGTTATAAATGGCTTGAGGAATAAAACTGTTGTTTTCACTTTGTACGTGGGTAGCAATCTAACGTCCCAATGCATTGTATACTTGCATCGATAGTCACATGGCCTAAGATGTCACTAGACGGCCGATGACAAAGTGATCCACGTTTGACTTTCTCACTACTATCAAATGCGGGTACACATTCTATCTGGTCTTGAAAAATCTGGTCGACCTGTAAAACCCCTTCGAAAATGGTGGAGGGTACACCGTACTATCAGTAATCAGCTATGCTAAAGATATCGTGGTTCAATCCCGGTGTGTACGCCGTCTAAATTTGTATAATTACATTGATGCTCGCATGGTCTAAGGCGTCACTAGATGGCCGATGATCGACGTTTGAAGTAAAATGTGGGTACACATTCTACCTCGTCTAGAAAAATCTGGTCGACCGGCAAAACCCTTTAGAATATAATGGGGTAGCAGGAAGTACGACCGTTCTAAATATATCGAGGCTCGTATCCCGGTGTGCGCTCCATCTAAATTTCAGGCTCATCTAATTATGGCAGGGTGGAAATCGAATCCTCGGTGGTGTAAAATGTAGGTATTTATACCTCCGGGACATTTTCTTAATCATCTATACCAAACGTCTTGCCAGAAAGGCTACGTGTCACTCATATAGTTATGGCAGGGAGGTCGTGGGTTCGAATATCGTTCGGGTGAACTCGTGGTGGTTTTCTACTCTCCTTCACTCCACGTAAATGCTGGAACATTTCTACCTTACTCCTACGGTTCATGACGGATACCTCCATCCACGTATGTTGATCGTCGATACCCAACAACCAATTTTAGTAGACTTTTGTGGTGGGCGATAGCGGCCCCTAACTGAGGATTCCGAGGCCCATGATTGTGCAGAATTAGAGCTGTGTCAATGCTCTCTAGTTGCAACATCACCGGGAAAACTCATTACCACATAGGGCGTTGCGATATTTCGATGACTAGTTCCGACATCACCGGAAATAACCCATTGCCGAGGGGAGGGTTTCCAGAGTCAATGAACTAGCTCACAGTTTCAAGGTCACGATCTATTCTTGTCTTGTCCCGCCAAACTGGTACCTGTCATCAGGTAAAACCCATTACCACATAGGGGGTTGCAACATTGCGATGACGACACCAGGAAATCCCATTACCACATAAGGGGTTGTGACACATACCTCTAAGGAGGGGAAGTGAGGGGAAGTGAAAGGGGTCTCAAGGTAGGGGAATCATTTATCACACTCTTCATCTAACGGTCGTCAGGAGAGGTTCGTGCTGTTTGCTCCTGGAAGTGAAAGGCCTTCCAGCAGAGCGAGGGAGCAGTCAGTGTAACTTAGTTCGTTCTGTGCCGTGGCGATGTAGGGAGAGCGTGGAGTGATGGAAAAGTGAAAGGGATTTTACGGACGTGATACGCTGTCAGCTGCTTGGTGGTCACACTCTTTTGTTGGCGGCCAAGCAGAGAAGATGGTCCCAACGTTCACTAGCGATCCGAATGATGAGCGCCCGGCACCGTGGACTTCACGCCAATAAATAAATAGATAAATAAAAACCTCCAACGTCCAACCCCAATCCTACCCAGACATAAAAATACCAATGAATAAAATAACCCTATGGTCTCAAATAAAAAAGCAAAGAGTACACATAAATAACTCATGAATACAAATAAAAAAGCAATGAGTATACATAAATAACCAATAAAACAAGAAAATACAATGACCAACATGTTTGGAACAAGAACCAACATGTCTGGAAAGAGGGTCAGGAGAACGGGGTTTTAGGGGTTGGGGTTAGGAGCGGCGAAGAGTGTAGTAGGGGAGGGGGTGGGAAGGGAACAGCCAAATACAGGACAGAGATTGCGACAACAACATTGAGTAATCATCACAATTCACACTCTCTCACCGTCAAGGAGAAGTTCAAGGTCAAACTGGCCCCATTAATCACCCGAGCTACTAAAGGTATTTAAACGGATCACTCTATTTTTAAATTTAGTAGCATTTGGTATTTGAAAACAGTTACTTTGTTTTTTAATTACCTATATGACTCCTATCAGCACAATGTTTGATTGCCGCGGGTTTATGATTGTGTCCTCCACAGCAGCTATCCTCGTCATCAGCCTCGTATTCCCTGCCACTATCCTCTGGTACAGATCTTCCCAGAGCTCTATCACCTCTTTCATGCAGCTCACCACGGGTCTGCTCAGTAGGACCCGGTTACATCGGGCCAAGTCTTCGTACTCTCTGGCACTTTGGTAATATGTTGATGGAATCTCTCCTTTCATAACCTTCAATTGGAAGTAAGGATTCATATTTATATAAGCAATATTCAGCTTTTCGTCTTACACTTTCTTAATCAAATAATTATATATTTATGTAATCACACAAATTACAGACAGACTTAATTCTAAAGCAGAAACAACACCTAGTACCAGGACGTCAAAATAATGTTTCATTGTGAATGAGCTAGTCTTAATTTAACAAACTATAATTCTGGATTTCCGAATTTTTAATAATATTATTAGAGTATGGATGTGTAACTTATAATTAAGGATAAATACGTACACAAGGACTCAATTTTTTTTTTCAATTTATTCAATTTATTTACCCCAATATCTATTAATATAAAAAGGGACGTGTTTACATACATTTCTTACTAATCCCTCATGTCACCAGTTCTTTTTTTAATTCTAACAAAATTTTGATATAAGCACCTAACCTAATGTCCATATTACACACCTTCCTTTACTTCCTACTAGTTGGTCCGCCCCGGGGATTTTATTTCCCCGATACCCCTCGTCGCCCCTCAGCACCACGGCCGCCTGGGACCATGTTTCCAGAGACGTGGCTCTCAGTGGCGGCGATGAGCATCCCCATATCCACCACCTGGGGAGGCGCCCTACCAAAGATCTCGCTCCACCCACTTCCTCCCAAAACCATGCCTATGGACCTAACCTAACTTAAATCTAAGTACATACAAATAATTCTGTTATTAATTAGAGCCTACCATTTACATAATATAAGAACTTAACTAAACTTAATGCTACTCTTCTTCCATGGCTGCATCATGTCTGGGTTCCACCTCTGCCCAACTGCTGCTGGGCACCGAAGGGATCCCGACGCTCCGGAAACCCCCAGACGCTCCTTCCCAAGGCGCATCCATCTCTAGGCGCAGGGTTACTTGAGCTGAAGGGTCTCGCCCCATCCATTCATCTTATACTCTCCACTCGACTTCCTCAGCTGGAATTTTGGCTCCCCCTGGTACTTCAGCAATTTCCACTGCTGGAATCCAGTGAGAGCCTACCTCAGCTGATCTCCGGATAGCCAGGAGACCCACCTCAATTCATCACACCAGCCACTCTATTCCCCAATTTAAATCCCTCTCTCTCTCACCAGTTCCTTTCGAAGATTTCATCTAAATCTGTCCCATCTTCACTACTTGTCGTTACGTCCCTCTTCCTCATTGTCGCATTCAAGTCGTCAGTTGTTTGTACTATTCGTCGCCTTGCCCTTATGTCCTCCACGTATTTAGTCCTTTCTCTCTTCGATGTCTCGTCCGCTATCCTATCCAGGAGACCCCACCTGTCCACGTCCCTCACAATGTGAAAGATCGCCCCAGCCTGCAGAGGTATCTGTAGCTCCACTCTCTCCGCTGCCGTGCGCTCACACTCCAAAACCATGTGTTCAGGCGTGGCCTCCCTCCCGCAATCACACATTTTGTCATCCGTCAATCCCAGTCTGAAAAGGGTTGATCTGTATGGGCCATGTCCAGTCAAAAAATGCACTTGTCCAGCAGAGGGCTCAAGGTGAGCCATTTCCAAACGTTCCCTCACACTGGGGAAGATCCGGTAGGTCCTCCTGTCCGTGTTTCTCTCATCCCAATCTGATTGCCATTCATCCAGGGAGCCTCCCGGACCTGTTCCTTGGTTCCCACCCCTTGTCTTGTCAAACCACCCACCTTTTCCAAGTTCCACTTGTTCAACCAATACATAGCAGCCCTCTTCCTCACCTCCAAGTCCAGGGGCCAGACACCCAGCACCACACACGAGTCAGTTGCCACCGTCTTATAAGCCCCAGAGAGCCTGAGAAGAATACTCCTCTGCAGGCCTCTCAGCCTAACCCTCTGCACAACCCGCCTCAGCCGATGCGCCCAAACACTGGCTCCATAGCCCACAATGGAGACCAGCAATGCCTGATGGTACAACCTCACACATTTCACGGGCAAGTTGAACCTTCCTGTACCAATACTTATGATCTTGTTCATCAGTCTCAAAGCTCATCCACACACATTTTCCACATGGGCCATGAAATTTCCCTTCTCGTCTAGCGTGACACCTAAGTATCTGGTACTCCCACTTCTCCTTATGCTCTGTCCGTCAATTTTTATTAGCGGGTCCCTCTTCAAGACTCCCCTGAACAGCACATACGTCGTCTTCGCTGGCGCCAGACTAAGCTTCACCCGCCTACACCAAGAGCTGAGCCCTGCAAGCACTGCTCTACTCTTGGTTTCTAGCTCCAGTCTTGTCTTGGCTTCCACTTTAATCAGCAAATCATCAGCGAAGGCGACCACTCCCGCCGTTCCATGAAGAGCCTCTACCTCCGTCAAACCAGGCTCGAGTCCTACGTCCCAGAAAATCGGTCTACTGACCGACCCTTGGGGACATTCCTTTGTTAGTCTTTTGCTTATGACCGTTCCCGGATATCTCGGGGTCGCATATCTATCCCTTCAACAGTCCCTAAAGACACCGTAGAGATCCCCCGGGCACTGTATCTCAGCCTCTTGAAGAGCGCCGGCCACCACAGATTATCAAAGGCTCCCGAGATGTCCACGAACAGCCCCACAACATAGTTCCCCGTACACCTATCAACCAGACTAATAGCCTCACAAATAGCGTCTTCTGTCGACCTGCCCCTCCTAAAGCCATACTGCTGCCTATGCATACCTATTACCATATGGTGCTCAGTCAGTCTCTTACACATAATTTTTTCCTGCAACTTGCCGCATACATTCAAGAGGCATATCGGTCGGTATGACTTAGGGAGTTCGGGTCTTTCTCGTCTCCCTTGCTGAGAATGACTACCTCGCTTTGTTTCCATACATTCGGCACCCTGCCTTGAGCGGTGCACTCATTCAAAAGCTCAGCCAAGAAGGGCGCTATCTGCTCACTGATTTCCTGAAGGACCTCGACCCGAATACCATCAGGTCCAGGCGCCTTCTTCCTTTTCATATCGGCTATGACCCTAGTAATCTCTGCCTGGGTTGTCGGTAACGTCCTATTCTCATTATCGTAATGTTCCGTCATTTGTCTCCTCATCGTCATCTGCACTTCATCGTCCTGTTCATCATCATCCGGTAGCAGAGTGTCCATTAGAAGCCTTGCAGATTCCTCCCACCCCAGAGTCATCCCTCCGCCCGGTCGCCTCAGCGTCGAGATCATAGCTGGACAAGGACTATGTTGTGTTGTTAATGCTGTATTCTTGGTAACTCTGCTCATTGCTCTCTTTCTCTTTAGTTTAGTGAGTAAACACCCAGTGGCGCCCAATACAACTTTCAAAATGGTTCTCACAAGAAGCCAAAAGTGCGCTCTCACCTCATGCATCCCAGGAGAGGACCACCACTACATAAATTGTGACACCTGTCAGAAGCCATATCATCATGTCTGTCTTAATTGGGCAGACAAAGAGAGATACTACAGGACTGGAGTACACCCACGCTCTGTGTCAAGCCCAGCCCTAGGCCCTCCTTACGCATCACTCAACTGCACGTTACATGAACACAAGTAGCAATCATCACTGTGATTTCAGGGTTCCCTCCTTGGAACTCCAAAACGGAAAGATTTTATTTTACCTTTAGGCCATTGTCTGAGTTCGGCTACACAAATACAACAAACGTTATGTGGGGCCCATAGCTTATCCTGGTCACAAGGTTTCACACCGAAATACGCAAAGTATACTTTTTAACAAAGTTTGTAATTTTTTTGTGCTATTTATTCAACACATAGTCTCCACAAATGGAACAAAATCTGTCAGGGGACTTAAGACAGTCCCTTACAGCCATTTATTACACTTGAAATTAGATTAAAACCACAAATTAAACTCAACCACTAAGAAAAAAAGTAAACTTCTGCATACATTTACATTGGATATGACGAAACCTTGTAGCATTTATTACTGTAAAGCTACAACAGTTAATGAATAAAAGCAAGACTGGACACTATTGGAATTAAATTAGTAAACTCACCGTTGCCCCATTCAGCAGTTTCGCCTCACTAGTGTACTCCCCACACAAAAATAACATGCCACAATGAATTTAACTGACCAACTAGGCAAGTGAAAATCATGCATGATTGAACTGTGCATCATCGTGGGGCATGCTGGGAAAAGTGCGACGCACCTGCGAAAGAAGGTGGTGATGTGTTAAAACATTTGATCTGGAACTATCTAAAAGCTGCTCAATTGTTCTACCATCGTCTGATTATCCCCTCCCTCTCTTCATTGTTTTGTACTTGCCTGTGTTTTGACTACCCCTCTTCCCCCTCTCAGAGCTAGAATATTTTTTTGTATATAATGGTGTAGTTCAGATGGACAAACTACTCTTGTCAGGATCTTGTTCTTGGACGCACATAGGTGTCTGGGATGTTCTTAAAAGGTACACAATTCTTTTTCGGCTGTTGTATTTTGAAATTCTCTTTGGCAAATTAATGTCTAAATTTAAAACCTTTACAACCTTATAGATAATTACGTAGGGATATCACCTATTACTTTAAATTTTTTGGATACGTCATGGTCAAGAATGTTTATTTTCATATTAGTTTTTTTGACGTTAAGCCCGATCTGGGTTCGCGTGATACTAAATTTGTCAATTTTTACAAGACGCAGTTTTTTGCGATGTTGGTAACTTATAGCCCGTCTGGCATGAAAGTCTTACATTGTAATGAAAGAAATATTAGTAACTTATAGCCGTCGGCATGAAACTGATTTTTGTAATATTCTTTACTACTTGTTAGGGGCAATCTTTTATAGCATTCCATTATATTGGTTGTTAACCGATTCAGAGTGATTGATATTGCCCGCAACTATTGTTTTTGTTATAATATTCACACACATATATATATATATATATACCTATATTTATTACTGTTCAATATTTAATCTCTCTTTATTCAATATCAATAAATAAAATGTTATTTACTGAGATATTTCTTTATATCAAATATTAATATGTTATATTCTTCACTGATATCCGTAGGATAGATAAATATTCACATTACTAAATAGATCAAGAGTGGGTTCAGGGAAGCAGAAAATGAATAGACCTGAGTCAGGCCTATTTACTTTTGTGATTGTCCTATCGACTCCTCTGCAATTATTATTTCATTTTTTTATTCTTAGTTTTGTTGTGCACCAGCCTTTATTCGTTGGGGAATAAGGGCGGTGTTACAACCTCATCCCTTAAATATCACATTGAAATTGTACAATCATTCAAAGAAATGAAATTAAAGAATGTGTAGAGGGGGAAAACAAAAAGGAAGTGACTCATCACTTTATCTCACTGTCTGGCTGTGGAGAGGGGAAAATAAAAAGAAAGTGAGTCATCTCTTTATTTCTCTATCTAAAAAACTGAGTAAACACAGATGGTTCTCAATTTCTTTTGAGGGTGACTTATGTCCATTTATTGTCAACAAATAACTATACCCTCCCCCATCCTTATAATTCCTATTTAATATAACAACAAATTAAGGATAACGAAAAAACCTTTTATTAAAATATATATAAAGGTAGTGAAAAATTGGTTCACCTTTTTAATAAAGTCATTTGGGGGATTTGAAATAGTAAATTTCGAATTTGTGAAAAATTGGTACGCGATGGGATTTATTTTAAACTATTTTCACTGAAATCAGCATACAAAAATTTCTAAAGATAATTTATTAGTTTCCAAACAATTTTTACATTTCAGGCCTGTTTTATCATGAGGGTCCTTGTATCATTAGCCGCTGGCTAACTAAAAATAATAATACAGAAAACTACGGACTTACCCTATTCTATTGATGCCATCGGCGGCCAACTCCAGTGTAAACACACCCGGCCCATTTATACACACGCACCTTATCAACTCAACGGACCTCGATAAACTGAGACGCACCCACCAAGATGCTTCGTGACGATTCGCCAGGGCCCAAAGACCTTAGGTGGAAAAGAAGAAACACTCCGCCAGTTCCACCAGCCGGCTTCTACTATCGTCTAGACGCTTATCGAACATTCTACTCCCTGTCTATGCTCTTTGATTCTCCCCCCCCCCCACCCAAGGCTTCCCATGGTTCCGTGTTCTCCAAGCTGTGCTTTGGTATAAGTATCGTGTGACTTATATGCCACTCTTGGGCTGGCGTAGGAATTCTCTTGAACTGGCGAACGCTTCAAACTTTAACTATGTAAGCTAAATTAATATTAGATTAAATCTTTAACGTTTCTAAAATCCTTTTGACACTTAGTTGTAATTTCATAATGAATAGACTTGATCTTTCAAACTTGCGCTTTAGTGACTTTCCATGATGAATGGACTTAAAACTCTCATATTGGCATTTGGTTGAGTCTTCAAATATTTGCCTACATATAACTTAAAACTTTGCACTTAGCAGTATGCATAAAGTAATTGGATCTAAGACTTTGCAGATTTAACATTTTAGAGAAACATTTACGATTTAACTTCATTTGGCGTTTGTGTTGATTTAAATGACAATAGATCTAAATCTTTAACTATGAACTTTGCCATATGCCCGGCATGATTGAACGTAAAAAAAATTGGGGCATAATAAACTTAAAATCACGTAAACTTTGTTGGTATCATATTATGTTTTTTGTATACTATTTATGATGTTATTTTTCTGCACTTATATTTATGGGCATTATCTCTAAAAAACCTGCTTTTGTTAATTATTTTAAAAGGTTAATGGGTTTTGGTTCAGAACTTAAGACGTATACATTATGTCATTCATAATTTGACCTTGTCTATGAACTTTAACTTAACGAAACACCTTGCGAGGTTTATATTTAAAGTTTATTGTATGAGAATAGTTCTGGTTAGGTTATTTGTGATGTTCATCTTTGAACATGAATTACCTGCCGCCATACCATACCATAGGGGTAAAAGGAAGTTGTCATAGCAACCAATTTGTGATTGTGAACGAGAGGTGCAGGCCAATCTAATGCATGAGTTGTTCTAACACCAACATCAGGAAATATGTCAGTTAGGTTTAATCATATACTCCATCTTTTTTTGGGACTGATGAGGTATTGTTAGTAATGTATTGAGGTTATATTTTCGTAATTGTCGTATTGAACAGTACGAGGTTAGGCTGAGGTTTAATTGTTTAGTTTTCACGCCTAACTGTTGCTTTCCGTATCAAGTGTAGATGTTCGCTTTTAAATTTGGCGCTCGTTGTATGAGGCCATGGAATAAAATTGTAAAGACGTTACATACTTGATGATTGTTTATATATTTATATATATTGTTATTCTCATTTTTCTTGGGAAATTAAATAAACTACTGTTATCTGAGATACTTGTTCTTCCCTCTCTCACTAGCATCCTTCGGTATTATAAGTTAGGTAAATTCATGTGTGGTTACGAAACTAAAGGTCTAGTCACGCCCCTGGGCATTGGTTATCTATTGTTGAGGACGGCCGTGAGGACGTGTCCACAATAATGATTCCAAATGGCGTGTGCTGGGTATTATTTAAGTATACCCAGTGTTTTAAGGCAAGTTTACACACTCAGCACACTCTATCTTTTGTTTTTAATATTTATTTGTGTATTTGAACCACCTCAGCTAGGTATTAGATTATTTATAGGGTTCAAAAGCTGCGCTACTCTGCTAATAGAGTGCGCGTAAGTGTAACTTCTCTATCCTAATTGTGTTTTTGACCTGTTTCATGAACTCATCCTCTGACATGACCCCCCCCTCCCCCCCACCGGGAGGCGTGATCAGCACCAGATCCGATATCTATGAACTTAAAACTGGAGAACTTCACCGCGAGCTCAAGGCAAGATATATATCATTCCCCCCCGAGGCTACTGTTATGGTGTTACGGTCCCTGGTGTCTGAGGCGATCTGTAAGTCCAACGACCATGATAGTATTATTAGCCATGACATTAGCCCATCCTTCTCTGGAACGTGTCGAGCCAAGCAAGTTAGATCCTCTAGATTTAAATGGGGCTCGTGAACAAGTCCCCCCCCCGCCCCCCTTAGTAGCTCAGGTCATTTATCAGCCGGTGACAGTCACCTCTAAAACTCAAAGTAAAGTTGCTAGTGAACGTTTGAAATTACTTCCTGTTTGTGATGGTCAGTCCTATGCTAACTTATTTAATTTCCATTAGAGGCCAATAGAATTGCAAAACTTCGACTGGTAGGTGATGTCGAATTCCTTACTTTATGTTTAGGGAGAACATCAGGATTTTTAGCACACCTAGTTTCTGAATGTTTACAATTAGGCATTCCATGGAATATGGTAAAAAGTCGCATCCTTGAGTCGTTATGCTCAAAGAGAGAGGAGAGACTTTGCAATGAAAAGTTGAGGCGCTTTCAGTGGCCCCAGGAACCATTACGGCTATTCATCCTGTCTTTCATTGAATCCGCGGAGATATTAAATCTCAACCTAGCGGAGGAAGAGGTTTTAGAGATCATTTTAGAGAATGTTACCTCGTTAACCCGTAGACATTTTATATTTTCAAACAAGCCGACCACCCTGGCAGAACTATATTCATTAGCCAGTAATATTGAGGGTTCATTGTTAGCAGAAAAAGAGTACCTTGAAAAATTTCCTGCGCGAGTTCAAAATTGCTCCCCTCATAATAGGGTGTTTCCAGCCGCAGCGACTGCTCCACTTGATACTAATCTTTCAGCTACCCAGGCAGTAAGGCCTTTTGGCATTGTTAGATCAGGAAGGCGAGCAGATGTATCTCGCGTTAAGTATTTTGGGCATTACCAACGCGATTGTACCGCGGGAAACGCTTAACGTGGGGGGTAGGAAGGGGAGCCCCCTCACGTAAGAAGTATAATTACCCCTGTTCTCCTGTTGTTGTGGTTACGGTTGGGTCTAAGAATGGCTTTACTTTGATTGATACCGGCTCCAGTGGATCCTTTATTAACTCTAAATTTTTTGATGACATTATTAGGTCAAAGAAAATTTCTATTGAAAATATCGATACTAAGCCGTTTATTGTGGGAAATGGAGAGTTGTTGCTGGCAAGAAAGAAGATATATTTGTCCTTAAAAATAGCTGTTTTTTCTTGGAAAAGAAGTTTGTTTTGTGTTCTGACCTCCCCTATGATATCATTTTGGGTAATGACTTTTTATGGGAAACCCGTGCTATAATTAATTCTTGTCGTGGAGAATTGTCTTTCGAATTCGCCCCTAGAAATAAAATTGAGTTATGTCGTTCTTCTATTAGTTCTTCTATGTACGTCGTTAATAGTAACGAAGATATGATTAGTGGGATCATTTCGAGGTATTCTGATGTTATTACGACTAGACTTGGGAAATGTGACGTATTGCCGTACGAGATTATGGTTGAGGACAACTTCCCCGTGAGGTCAGGGCCCTACTCTTGTGCCCCCCCCCCCAAATGAAAGCATTCAGAGAGATTATTGATGATTTAGAATCCAAAGGAGTCATACGCCCATCTTATTCTCCATATGCCAGTCCCGCGTTCATTATATCTAAGAAAGGGGAAGGTTATAGGCTAGTAGTAGACTATCGAAAAATCAACAAGAAAATCCAGTTTGACGCTTATCCTATGCCCAGTATCGACTCAGCCTTTCAGCACCTAGACCGAGCGAAAGTATTCAGTTTAATTAACCTGAACGCAAGTTTTCTACAATGCGCCCTGGTTGAGTCATCAAAGAAATATACGGCCTTTGTCACCCCATGGAGACAATATGAGTTTAATCGCGTCCCCCTAGGGTGTAGTATAGGTGGACAGGCCTTAATTCGCGTCCTTGATCATGTGCTTTCTGATATTAAATTTGATTATGTATTCAACTACTTAGACGATCTCTGTGTGTATAGCGACTCGATGAGTGATCATGTGAAGCATTTAGAAGAAGTGTTAACTCGTCTGCGTAGAGCAGGCTTAACTGTTAATCCTGATTAGGTCACGTGGGCCAAGCCGTTTATTAAATATCTAGGTTATGTTATCAGTTCTGGCAATCTTCTCATTGACCCGGAGCGTATCCACCCCATTGTTGAATACCCTCCACCCAGGAATCTTAAGGGTGTCATGCGTTTCATCGGGATTTGCGCATATTATGCTAGGTTCATTCCATCTTTCTCTGAAATAGCCGCGCCTCTTAACTCCTTGAAAAAGAAGGGTGTTATCTTTTGTTGGGGTGTGGAGCAGGCTCGTGCCTTTGATCTTTTGTAAAGTAAACTCATCTCACCCGAGGTATTGCGGATACCCGACTTTTCTTTGCCATTTCTTCTTCATGTGGATGCTTCGGCTGTGGCTCTGGGTGCTGTGCTCTCCCAACGGACGCCGGAGAGTGTCAAGCCAGTAGTGTTCGCTAGCCGGACACTCACCGAGGCCGAGAAAAAATACAGTGCCTATGAAAAGGAATGCCTTGCGTGTGTCAATGGTGTTGAACGATTCGCTGATTATTTAGAACCGAGAAAGTTTGAATTGTATACCGACAACATGGCTCTTGCATGGATCTGGAATCATCCAAAACAACTAGGCAAAGTAGGGAGATGGGTTTGGAGGTTATCCCGATTTAGATTTTCAACCCATCACATCTCTGGGAAACTCAATGTTACTGCGGATACTCTATCACGCATGGCGGAAGACCATAATCCTATTGGGGTAGAGGAAGTTACGCCCACGACGCCTGTCATTAAGTCGATCCCCGAGTCCTTTGTTTCTATCAGGGATCATCAGGGCTGTGACTCCTGGTGTCGGGAGATTATGGAGAGGATCCGGAAAGGGGAACAGGTGAGGCAGTATTCAATATTGAGGGACCTGCCTGTGATTATTCTTGCTAAAGGGAAAGGCAGGAAAGTTGTTGTTCCGGCGTCTGTACGCCCCATGTTAATGAAATATTTCCAAAATTCGATATTTGGAGGTCACCTTGGCGTATTAAAGATGGTTAAAAAAATTTATAGAGAATTCTTTTGGCCTGGGCAATATCGGGACGTTAAGTAGTGGGTCAATAACTGTGAAGACTGCCAGATGGCTAAACCTGCCCATAATTCCAGGGTTGGGCTGCATTCAGCCGATGTAGCCCAACGCCCCTGGGAGAAGGTGTTCGTTGATTATGTAGGACCTATCACCCGGTCAGCCTTAGGTAACTCTTGTATTCTTGTTTTGATTGACGCATTTTCCAAATTTGATATTCTTATTCCACTGCGGAATATGAAAGCTACTACTACCGTTAACGCCCTGTGTCGGCGTGTGTGGGCATTCTTTGGGGCCCCCCGGACCATCGTAAGTGATAACGGTCCCTGTTTCAGATCGAATACTTTCCATGATATGTGCTTCGGGTGGGGCATCAGGCATATTACCACCAGTCCCTACCACCCGGGACCTAACCTGGTAGAAAGATTTAACAGGAACCTGGGAATAGCCCTGACTATTTTTCACAATCAGGTACAACAGAAGTGGGATAGGGAGTTAGATTTCTTGAATATGGCTTTCAACTCCGCCTACCATGAATCGACAGGATGCTCGCCAGCTTCCGTGTTCCTTAGACGGGAGCTGATCCACCCTTTGTTTAATATCTGGGACATTCATCCCCTGTTAGAAGATAGTGACGAGGTATCCTTGGAGGAAAAGTGTAGGAATGTCTTGGACCATCTTAGGAGGGCCCAGAAAAGAGTGGCTAATGCATATAATAAAGGTAGGATTCCCGTTTCATTTAAAGTTGGAGACCTTGTTCTATGCAAAAAATTTCCCTTGAGCTCGGCGATTGAAAAAAGGTCCGCTAAACTGTGCCCGAGGTGGAGTGGGCCATGGAGGATAGAGAAATTCTTAACCCCTGTCACGTTCCTTCTCGAACAATTTGCCGACAAGTCGATTACTAGACGCGCCCATGTCAGCCATGTCAAGCCTGCGAGCCCAAGAGTCCCGAAGGATGTTTAAGTATTTAGTTCTAAACTTTAGTTAGTAATTGAGGTTAAGATTGTAAGTGATTTGTGGTTGCGCCATAATATTTTCTGACCTCATGATAAGCTCGGGCCCGAGCGTAAATATAACTCTTTCGGTAACTGTGCTTCTCATGACAATGTGAACGATAAAAAAGAAAAAAGGGTGCAAAGTGAATTTACATCATCATTGTAACTGATGAATATATTTATTTGATAGCTGTGTGTGAAGATCAAGAGAACAAGAATGGAAGTCAGTGCTTCATGCAGCAAGTAACTTGTGATTGCTTTTTAATGAACGCCCTCGTATAAGAGCGAGATGGCGAGGGACCTGTCAAAGTGGGAATTGTTAAGATCCAATGCCCACGATATTTTTGTTTATGATTGCACGAACATTTATCCATTTCTTCTTTATGCACAGCTCTCAGGACTCCCTCCCCTATTCTGACCCCGCCCCCTTTTTCCTTCTTCCTTTCCTATGCCGCTACCCGGCGGAGAGAGACATCCTACGAGTAGCCACTTGATGACTCTGGAGTTGAAGGCTGGGGCCTGGGATGTGGACGGAGGAGGCATCAAACATTGGATGGAGAGCAGCCGGGGTGCGAGCCGTACTGCCCGGGGATGCCGTATCGGAACGTAGGGACATTGGAGGTCCTGGAATGCCGGCCAATGGCCAGACCTGGTGCTGTCAACCCAGAGACATAGGGGGCCGCCGCTCGTCCAAATCGAAGGAAGGAAGTTGGGAGCTGAGACCGACTGCCCCCCCCCCTTCTTTGCCTTATTTACAAAGGGGGGGAGATTTTTAGCATTAGCCGCTGGCTAAATACAAAAAATACAGAAAACTACGGACTTACCCTATTCTATTGATGTTGTATGCGGCCAACTCCAGTGTAAACACGCCAGAACCAATTATACACACGCACCTGATCAACCCAACGGATCGCGATAAACTGAGACGTGCCCACTAAGGTGCTTCACGACGATTCACCAGAGCCCAAAGACCTTAGGTGGAAAAAAAGAAACACTCCACCAGTTCCACGACCCGGCTTCTACTATCATCTAGACGCTTATCGAAAATTCTACTCCCAATCTATGTTCTTTGGTTCTCCCTCCCAAAGTCTTCCCATGGTTCCGTGTTCTGCAAGCTGTGTTTTGGTATAAAATAAGGATCGTGTGAATTATATGCCATTCTTGGGCTGGCGTAGGAATTCGCTTGAACTGGCGAACGCTTCAAAATTAACTATGTAAGCTAAATTCATATTAGATGAAATCTTTAACGCACTTAGTTGTTATTTCATAATGAATAGACTTGATCTTTCAAACTTGTGCTTTAGTGACTTTCCATGATGAATGGACTTAAAACTCTCATACTGGCATTTGGTTGCGTCTTCAAATATTTACCTACATATAACTTTAAACTTTGCACGTAGCAGTATGCATAAAGTAATTGGACTTAAGACTTTGCAGATTTAATATTTTAGAGAAACATTTAGGATTTACTTCATTTGGCGTTTGTGTTGATTTAAATGACAATAGATCTTTAACTATGAACTTTGTCATATGCCCGGCATGATTGAACGTAAAAAAAAATTGGGGCATAATAAACTTAAAATCACGTAAACTTTGTTGGTATCATATTATGTTTTTTATATACTATTTATGATGTTATTTTTGTGCACTTATATTTATGAGCATTATCTCTAAAAAACCTGCTTTTGTTAATTATTTTAATAGGTTAATGGGTTTTGGTTCAGAACTTAAGACGTATACATTATGTCATTCATAATTTGACCTTGTCTATGAACTTTAACTTAACGAAACACCTTGCGAGGTTTATATTTAAAGTTTATTGTATGAGAATAGTTCTGGTTAGGTTATTTGTGATGTTCATCTTTGAACATGAATTACCTGCCGCCATACCATACCATAGGGGTAAAAGGAAGTTGTCATAGCAACCAATTTGTGATTGTGAACGAGAGGTGCAGGCCAATCTAATGCATGAGTTGTTCTAACACCAACATCAGGAAATATGTCAGTTAGGTTTAATCATATACTCCATCTTTTTTTGGGACTGATGAGGTATTGTTAGTAATGTATTGAGGTTATATTTTCGTAATTGTCGTATTGAACAGTACGAGGTTAGGCTGAGGTTTAATTGTTTAGTTTTCACGCCTAACTGTTGCTTTCCATATTAATTTTGGCGCTCGTTGTATGAGGCCATGGAATAAAATTGTAAAGACGTTACATACTTGATGATTTTTTATATATTTATATATATTGTTATTCTCATTTTTCTTGGGAAATTAAATAAACTACTGTTATCTGAGATACTTGTTCTTCCCTCTCTCACTAGCATCCTTCGGTATTATAAGTTAGGTAAATTCATGTGTGGTTACGAAACTAAAGGTCTAGTCACGCCCCTGGGCATTTGTTATCTATTGTTGAGGACGGCCGTGAGGACGTGTCCACAATAATGATTCCAAATGGCGTGTGCTGGGTATTATTTAAGTATACCCAGTGTTTTAAGGCAAGTTTACACACTCAGCACACTCTATCTTTTGTTTTTAATATTTATTTGTGTATTTGAACCACCTCAGTTAGATATTAGATTATTTATACGGATCATTTCTACCATCAGAGGGCAGGTGAATAGTTATTCTCTAGTCGTCTTCAATGTTGGATGGCCCATTACACGTTAGCAGAATCGAAGTGTGAGGACTACGTCTTGTAGGGACATCGTAGCTCGCCCGACCAACTCGTCAATTTAGGATGCTAGGTGTAGGCCGGCCTTGGTGGTTACTAGTGTTAGAAGATTCAATTGGTAAGTACATGAATAATTTAATTATATTGAATTGGATTATGAAGTGAAAATATATTGTTCAGCAATGTTTTATTATTTCGTACTAACCTACGTGAACTACAATAGAGAAGATTACCACTGTAGGGATCCTATTAGTGTCGGTATAATTGGAGCGGGTAGTATGATTTATTTAGTGTTATGCGTTAATATCAGCATGGGGCGGGTCCTATTGTAACACAATGTAATATAATGTTACTGCTGATGAGGTTTAAGGCCCGGTCTACACGGGCTAGGTGTGCAATTTTTGCAGTCGCGTCCTGTGATGCTGTGTCCCAGCATTACATTGATTTGGATCATTTAGTTCACATGGAACGCTAGCTACGGCGTCAAATTGGCGTCAGGTGTGCATCAAAACTAGTGACGCGAGTTTCTTTACAACATGGCGCTCAGCGTTCTGTCAGTACCTGTGAAGACACAGAGTGGTGCACGCGTCATTGTTAAGGAACTGCAATCATTTCCTATGGTGTACTTGATAGAATCATGGTTGTGTTGAACTAAATGCACCTCTCAAAATTCTGACACTGATAAAGAGATGCACCCAATACTTTCAGCTTCTTTTTCATAGAAAAAAAACAAGCTTTCGCTTCTGGTGTGCTTATCACGGCCATGACTACAAACTGGCTGAAAGAGGCTGAGAGTAGCGTCCGAATAGGCGCAAGTTGCTAGTGTGCACTGGGCCTAGCATGGGTCTCTTAGGCCCAATCCACACGAGCGACGTGAATAATATTTGCGGTTGCGTTCTGTGACGCCACGTCACCGCTAAAAGCAGTTCACACAAGTGACTTGCGCCTGGTGACGCTAAGTTCATGCCACGTCACATCACCCGGGCAGTGCACACTGGCGACTTGTGTCTATTTAGACGCAATTCTCGGCCTCAGTTGGTTTGAAGCCATAGCCGTGATAAGCACACTCCGGGAGCACCAAAATAGTGAACATGGCAATTGCGTCACTTTTTAGCCACTCTGAAAGATCCTTAGCTATAGTTGGTTTATATTCGACTCACCTTATAATGTAGAAAATACTTTTAGCCTTCAGTGCACACGTAATCTGAAATTTCCATTGTTGGTAAATACGTCTGTCATACTTATTGACCGCACTTACATCGACTCTTTCCAACATTTTCGTGTTGATCACGCACTAAGCCTTTAAAAGGTTAACCAAGTCTATTTCTACTTTACTCGCGAATTAAACACTTAGTTTAATCATTACGTAGTACAGCGTCTCCTGGACCCATCCTATTATAGTAATTTATTGAAATATAAATAGAATATATACGGAATATTAGAGTAGATTGAGCGACATAGTGTTCACAGACTTGCTCAAAGGGAACTGCACAAAACAAGAGAGCAACGCCAGGAACTGCAAAGATGGCGTGAGTGTCTGCAAAACAAGAGAGCAACGCCAGGCACTACAAAGATAGTATGAGTGTCTGCTTACAAGTACAGTACATTTTATTTGGGTTTACCCACTTATATCGCAAGAATTATAAACATTAATGCAACGTTTAGCTTGAAAGCCGTGCTTCTCCACAATGGAAATACATTTCCATCAGCGCCACTAACTATTGCTGCACATATGAAAGAAACATATTATACGAGCATGAAACTCCTAATGGAAAAAATTAAGTATGAAGAATACAAATAAATGTCTGTTGTGATTTAAAAGTCATTGCTCTATTGTTTGGACCTCAAATTGGTTTCATGAAGTATTGTTGTTTTCTTTTTGAGTGGGATAGCAGATATCGGAGAAATAATTACACCCAAAAACAGGGGCCAAAGCGAAAGTCACTAGCCCCAGATAATAATAATGTTGTAAATACACCACTTGTTGATTCGAAAAAAGTATATCTACCTCAACTACATATAGAGAGCTTGGCCTGATAAAGAACATTGTTAAAGTAATAAATAGATGTGGACCTGGATTTGCATACTTAAGAAAAATATTCCTAAGTCTCAGTGATGCAATGATCAAAGAATTAATCTTTGTTGAAACTCAAATACCATAACTAATTCACGATGAGAACTGCGATGGTCATTTGAATGTAGATGAAAAATTTGCATGGGAGTATTTCAAGGGTATTTTCCTGAACATCTTAGAAGAACATGAGGCAGGCAACTACAAAGAAATAGAGGATGAGCCTTAAAAAAATGTCAAGACCTTGGGATGTAACATATCTTTGAGAATACATTTTTTGGATTTACACCTTGATTTCTTCCCATCAAAGATTTGCGACGAACAGGCAAGCAATTCCACCAAGATATTTCTGGCATGGAAAAGAGGTACCAGGGCAAGTGGAGTACAGGTATGTTTGCTGACTATTGTTGGACCCTTATAAGAGGGATGTTTGTTAGACAAAATACAGTAGAAAATCCTACACTTTTACATTTTAGTCAAGATATCCCTTTGCTATGTATGAATTCTAATAAATGTAAAATTGATACTTAGACAATGGAATTGAACCCGGAACCTTTGGTTTTACGTACTAATATTCTTCCACTGATCTCCGTAACTATAATCATTCATCCCCTAAGCTTCACCTTTCATATATACTTAATTGCTTGTCGTTACTTTCTTTAATGTCTTGTAAATGAACATAATATTGTAAATTTTAAGTGGGTGTCACTCAAAATCTTTACGTGATAGATAAATTCTAAATATATATTTGAATTCAGCACAATAAATACTATTCAATTTGCTTTTTTTTTTTTTTACAAAAGATAAATACTATTTTGTTGACCATTGTTATCTGACACAAGGTGGGCCTGCCGCGCTGAGGTCGTTCGTGTACTGTTACAGCCAGTTATTTATTGAAGCAAAAAATAAATTAAGTGTTGGAGATAGAGCTGATGCTAAAGTAAGAGGCACATACAAAGGGATATTTCTGCCAATGAAATTGTTTACCTTTACAGTAAGTTTAGAAATAAAGGAGACAATCCTTAAGATGGTGCTTAAAACCAGCAAAACTCTTCAGTCATCAACCATCGTTCTTTTTGAGGCCATGGATGAGGTACAAATACTGTGTGGAGCTTAAGTTGAAATGTGGCTGATGAACACATATTTGATATAAAATATGCTACAGATAAAGGCTTCCACGAAAAAAAAAAAATATAAGAAAAAGACACGTCTCTGTATTTTGGGATGAAAATCCTGATACCACTGTTACTGTTAATAGCAGGAAAGATAAAATAAAGTTTTTCACATACTATAATGTTTTAAACACTTTCTTAAAGGCTGGAGCTTAAGGTTTTTCCAAGTAAACGAATCAGGTAATCAACAGTTTAGGGAAAATCATGGACTTCGAACGTTATAGATGCACAGTAGATGGCATATAGCTCTTGAGTAAAAACTTCAATTATTTAAATACTTCGGAACTAGAAGCTAAAGCGAGGTTGCCGAGAACTAATAAGGTATAAAAATTCCCACCTACCAATGTGCATGTCTGACTAAAGTATTGGAAATGGTATGAAAACATCAATTAACGATAATAATACATTATACATATTTTAAACACAAATAATAATAATTGTTCATGATTTTTTTTACATTCTTGATATTTAATAACACATATCATCTACACTTGATCTGTTATGTAAAACAAAGCAACGTGTAACAAAACACAGTCGAACATTTAGAAGACATTGTCTTTCTTCTTGTTTGTTAAGATCCGCCTACAAAGTGCTCTATTGAGTGGATGAAATTAGTAAAGTCCCATCACTCCCCTCACCAGTTAGAGCTGAAGATGCAGTCTAACAGCTTGACTCACCAAGCCCTTTGTAGAATCCACTTCCATGGATTCAGAAGGCTTGTATGTCACAAAAATGTTACCATTTTGAACCTTCTCATGAATAAAGTGTTCTTTTATACTTTACTTGGAAATTATTATTGCATTATTTGTCAAATTTTGGGTTGCTTGTTGAGAAAATCCCATGTCATTCAGAAATTACCTCGAATGCATTGCCTCCTTAATAGCTTCTTTTAAGGTGATGTACTCAGCTTCTTGAGTAGATAGAGCAATGGTTATTTGTTTTATTGATTCCCATCTGATTATTGAGCATGCATAGTACTTAAAAGAGTACCCCATGTATAATCTTCTATAACTAGAGTATGATCCCCAATTTGCATCAGTATATCCGGTCAGTGGTTCTCCAGTTTTAGAAAATAAAAAATAGTCCCTTGGTGCCTTGAAGGTAACGGAGAACCCTTTTTGCTGCCAGCCAATGCTCCTTAGAAAAACAATTATTAAATTGGCCTAAGTAGCTTACCGAATGGGAAATATCCGGTCATGTACCTGTTGCGAGATACATGAGGGCTCCAATCAGATTTTGGTATGAAAAATTTGGTAGGTTTTCAATTGACGCCATGGTAAACTTTAGTTCCGGAACCATGGTAGACTTTACGGGATTACATATCTCCATATTGAATTTACGAAGAATATCATCAATATACTACTTCCGTGAAGTTGAAATTATTCCATATTTACAGTCGAATTTAATCCCGAGACAATACTGGAGATTTGCCAAATCTCTCATTTCAAATTCGCTCATCAGCTCCTTCTTAACTTGATTCAATTTTTCTTGACTCTTTGATGCCATGATTACATCATTTAAATAAATTGTGACCAGCATTTTTCTACACCTCTAATCATAATTTATATCCACGTATAAGCCTGTTATGGGGGGGATCCTAATTTACAAAGTTTGGAATATAATTTACAGAACCATCGGTGTACCGCGTGCTTTAACCCATATAGCGCTTTATTAAGGTTATATACCTTTTCACCATTTGGTTAGCCTAGCTCTTCAAATATTTTCTTGACCTTTTTGAACATAGTGGAATCTTCACTAGCATTTTCTTCGACCATGATGTTGCAGAGGACTTTTCCTAGAAATTCTGAATTTTACCTTTTCTCGTCTATATCCCCATTAAGGAAAGTTGTTGACACATCCAGTTGATTTATTTTTAAAATTTCTTCAACTGCTAGTTCAGGAAGAGTTCTCTTAGAGCTTAATCCAGTGACTAGGGCATACATACTCCATAGTTGAGTCCTGGTATTTGTGTGAATCCCTGAGCTAAAAGACGTACCAAGATCACAATTTTGTTTGGACTTATTTTTAGTTCCAATTTGGAACTTGATTGCATTTGTTATATTTTGTTTTGTTTCCAATTCCTTACTATCATTTTAATATGGGTATTTATTTAATTTTTTATGGCTTCATACTAATCTTATGTCGCTGTTCTTTCGGAAGCTTCCTTAATTTCGCATAATGCTGACATGTTATAATCATTCGTCCAAGGGAGTGGTCTTAAAAACCTTTGTCCTTCTTCCTAAAATATATCTCCAGATTCTTAATTGCTTTCTTATCTTTAACTAGTGTCTGCTTTAGCTTCTTTTAAATTCTAGTAATCTCTTATTACCTAAACCTCTTGACTGTTACTATTTTCTTTCTTTTTCTGTGTATTAGATTGTTATTCACAGTATTCTTTAACTAATGGATCACCCCTTGAGGCTTCTTGGTAGAGGTCCTGGTAGATATGGTTAATTATTTTAACATCTTTCGCAAATAAAACCTTTCTTTGGGATGACACCCAAATACGATAGGCCTTCAACTTCTAAGTATCCGACAAATATGTCTTCTTTTGCTCTTGAATCAAATTTTCTTCTGCTGGGGTCCTTGTTGTGCACACACACTTTATGTAAAAAAAATGGGTGTGTGTACTTATGTACGCGCGTGAGAAGTTATACTTCTTTGGCATCCTTAAAAAATAAAAGAATCTTAGATTGATGAATAAGATTTATTGTAGAGAATTAGATATTAGAAATTAATAATAAATATTTAAAATTGAAAATTAATAATTTAATAATATATATATAATTATTAAAAATAAAATTTAGAAAATAATAAATATATATGACATAATTTGTACTAAATATTATAAGATTCTTAATTTTATATATTTGTTATTGATTATGTAATATTTTAAAAGTAAATGAATAAATTTAATAATAAATTCAAAAATTGAATTTAAGTTTATTAATTTTTTAAATGTTTATTATTTTCTTAATTTAATATTCATTTTTCATTTTTACCAAAAAGTTTTCATTAAATTTGTTCATTTATTTTTATAAATATTTATTATTTATTCAATTTAATAATACATATTAAAAATTAATATTTTAATTTGATGTTCGATTTAAATTTTTATCACAAATTTTTTATCAAATGTTTTATTAATTTTATGTCTTTATTTTGTAAATATTAAATAACCAATAATAAATATTTAACAATAATAATTTTAAAATATTTAGTATTAATTATGTTAAATAATAATATTTTAATTTATATCAATAAATAATACATACGGATAGTTAACCTCAATTATATTGGAGCACTTGAAAAAGTCTATAAGCACAATTTTTTTCACTAATATTTACGAATAGTAAATAATATTAATCAAAATATTCAATTTAAATCACTACTGAATATAATTTATTAGCACATATATAATTCGCACTTGTATGACACTAAAACACGTGTTGTGAATGTAGAAACTAGAAACATGTGGATAAATATTATATATATGAAAACAGTGATCAGAGGCGACGAGCGTACCAACATGCGCGACTAACAGAGGTTCTATTTCTATTTTGTTGGTAGCTTTTTTTTTTGAGACTTAATGAGCGGTTTAGCTTCAACCTGTTACTTTTGTGTTACAGTGATGCGCGCGAATCTTAAAATTTCACTCTCATAATTTTTTCATAACGCGCCTAAAGAAGTATAACTTCAAAAACTTGAAGAAGATGAACTGAAGATACATGACCAGTCCACTTTTGATATAGAGTTTCCTCTTTAATAATCCTAGACAGGCTGCGATTCAGTAAATAATAGATTTCCTCAACCCAAATGAGTGGGGTAGATTGGATTCTAGTAGTAGGCATCCAGCCTTTTCCTGCAGTTGCCTATTTTTACGTTTAGTCAATCCAATTTTCTGGCGTGATCTTACAGCGGAAAGACGTCTGATAAAAATTTGTCAAACTCTAAATTTCTATATTCTGCCCTTTCATTGTAACTTTTTTCTGTGAGATTTTGACTTAATTTTTAAATTATTTAAAATTATTAAACTTCATTTTTATTGTTTAGAAAATATACTCTGGTACATAGCGAGTGCCCTCATAGATAAAAGTAACAACATATCTGGAGTCTCTGGGTGACTGGATGAAGTGGTGTGCATGAGGGCCTACAGTATTGAAAATCATTATTTCTAGCTTGTCTAAAGTTTTCGGGTGTGAGTTTGAGAATGTCATGGTTACTTGGCTAAGAAAAATTAAAAAATATATATATATATATATATATTGGTCATAGCACAGACCTCATGGGTGGTGATGGGTTCTTGAACCAGCCACTCTACTACCTCTTAGTTACGGCCACAATAGACTAAAAGGAAAGTGAAGGTAAGCTACAAAAAGTTATAAAGAAGAAAGACAGCAACAATTTGGTAACAATATGAATATTTTTTATGATAAAATAACAATTTAAACAATAATGTACATGGCCTTCAGAGGTTGTGTTGAAAATCATATTAAACAAATGCCCAGTACTATCATGCGAATGTTTACAAACATGAAATATGTTCTTAAGTCAACTAGGTCAGTGTGGAAGAGACAACCACTCGATCCAACAGCACAATGTTAGTTTCACAACAATGAATATTGACAAAACAACCTAAAATGTGGACTATCCAAGCAAATTAACTTATAAATGTCTAGTCTTATATTTATTGACTAGAAAAAGAAAAGAGCCTATTGAGCATAAGTAGGGACACTTATCAACTATCAGGGCACGGAGGGGTGGAAATGATTACCCCCACCCCTTTCCCTCCCCTCCCGCGGCGGAGACTCGCGGACGCGCTCTATCTGTCTCTCTCTGTTTCTCTCTCTCTCTCCTTCTCTCTCTCCTTCTCACTCTCTCTCTCTCAGAGTGAGAGGTAGTTTTTTTCTTGTATAGCCCTCCTCCCTCGAACAGTTTTTTTCAGAGCAGTCTGGAAACATACATATCTAAATGATCTTTTTTGCTCTGAATGAAACATACATACCCTCTTATTATAAAAGACCATAACCTTAAATGGATACTCGTTTATTTCTATGTAATATGATCAAGGACTTAAATAAATAGTACAACTTTTTATTTATCGAGTATATTCTTAAGATTATGATGTTACATACATACATATATACATATAAATTCTTTCTTTCTCTCTCGGAAAAAAATATAGTCTTTCACTCGATGCATACAAAAAAATCTCTTTCTCTAAAGTACTACATATAGTTTTTCAGTCTTTTCCTAACAAGTACATACGTCTTAGAACGCGCACTCAAGAACGCTTCACCACTTGAACAGTTCTTACTCGCATTCACCTAGATATATCAGTCCTCTCTGTGAAGCGTTAAAGCGACTCCTGTACCGCGCACCAAAGTTTTTACCCGGAAGATGCACTCTGCCCACATAGTCTAGCGTTATGATGTTTGGTTCGTCTTCATCCTCACTGACCTCTTCATCTCCTTCTAGACGACGGACGTTGTACGTTCGATACTTTTCAAGTTCGGAGATGCTCTTGACCCGATCGAGTTCCTCACGCTCGATTCGATCCAACTCGACGCACAAAGCGTTTTCCTCCTTCTCGTCCTCGGAGCAGGCTGTAGAACCCCGTTCGCCGGACCGACTCGATTCCTGGAGAATTTGAGGGTCGTCCCCTTCCTTGATATTGTAGACGGGGCAAGCGGTAGAACAGCGTTCGACAGACTGACTCGATTCCCACATGCCGGGATTATGGCATCCAAGCCAGTGCAATGAAGAATCGCAGCACTTGCAGTAACTTTTGTCGGCCCACGCGATGTGGTATTCTAAACCGCCGTTCGAGATCTTAATATCGCTCATGTCCTCCAGACGGTAACCCAACTGCCTAAACATGTTGAATGAGATACGTCTCCCTGCCTCGCAGGCGCTTTATACGCTCGGGATGGAGGGGGACGCGCCCTAACCTCCTTCTACACTATATCCTTCGCTTTGATCCACGAATTGTGAGACGAGTAGAACCCCGACCATTTGACCTATACTCTATTTCCAGAACGTCTGATTATCTTCTCTACAAGATAAACATCCGGATACGAAGTCTTTCTAAGCTCCTTACCGTAGAAACCTCCCATGATAGGATTATCTTTCATATCTTCGAGTAGGAAGGTCCTGGGATTAGTCTCGACGACGTTACGTATTTTAAACAGTTCGGTCGACCAATTCGCGGTATAACCCTTTTCGAAAACGTCCTTATACTTGCTGATACGAACTATATCACCCACTTTAAAAATGTTCGGTGTGGAATCTAAGATCTTGAAACGTTTATAGACGGTATGTAAAAGTCTATCGTCCTTGACGTCTATAGGTCTCATCTTTATGGTCGAGTGTACCGTACGGTTGTATTCGTCCAGTAAGGAATCGATCATATCGATCCATCGATAGGATCCTTTAGCCGTGAACCTTCTCCACATCATGTTCTTGAGAGTACGATTAAATCGTTCCACGACGCTAGCCTCGACGTTGTTGTATGTAGAATAATGATTGATCCTCTTTCTCTTCATGAGCGTTTTGAATTCCACGTTGTAAAACTCTGTACCATTATCCGTTTGGAGATGACGTACGGGAGGTAAACCTTTGCCGGCCACCTTGTCGAGGAGGGAAGCCATTACGGTGCTGACATTCTACCCGTCTTAGTCTTGACGGGTGCGGCCCAAGCCCTCTTGGAATACACGTCGATGACGGTGAGAAGGTACTTGAAGCCCTTATTCGATCCCGAGTAGGGTATCATCTCCACCAGATCGGCCTGAAGGAGCTCGTTCAAGCCTCGTACGCTAACATGTCTTCGAGGAAATCGTCGTCTTGCAGGACGATGAAGTTCGCGCGCAATATACCACTTGACGGAAAACATGATTGTGATAAAATACCGAAGATATGAACGTCTTTATACGATGATTCCGGCTTCGCGTAGTTCCTCAATGATAGAAACGATCTCGTTCTCGTGAGCGGAATGATCAGCCTCGGTAGATGCGTGTAAGAGTCGTAATCGATCAACCAATTCGTTAGGATCGTGCCAATAGGTATAATCGACCACTCTCCCTGTCTCCATATTGTATAAACCCTCACCCTCAAGCTCCTCCTTAAACATAGGTTTGATGATTAACGAATACTTTGATCCGGATCGCATTTTGATACGAGCGTACGGTTCGTTTCTCAACCGATGCGTGTTCGTTTCTTCGAGCATAGATTTGTATACTTTCAGATCGTCCTTAGTATAATGGACGGGTGCTCTTCTGAAGAGTAATTCTAATAGTCCTCGAGTATACGGTATCGTCTTATTGTTAAGGAGTATTGTACCGTCTCTCCCGTTGAATACGATACGGCTATCTCCGAGCTTGGTAGAGTCACCTTCATGATGGACTCCGTAGGTCTATCGGAATGTGCGTGAGATGAATAAAGATAAGTATCCAATAGATGGTTGTTTTGCAATCTCTCAGGTAAGGCTTCCGTCTCCTCTGGTTCGGCGAGCGCCTTCGCCATCTTGTTTAGAGGATCCGTGATAGGTTTGAACGTTTCATTCACGACGTTCTCTGACTCGTGCCGGGCATCACGTAGTTGCTTATACTTTCGTTTAATAATCTTACTCGCTTTTATGATATCCTCCGTGACCTTCGTCGACATGATGTAAGGTGTGAATGTCTCTTAACGTGAAGAAACGGTTCATTATATCTAAACGTAAGTAAAACCTAATTCTACGTGTAAAATCTGAGACGTTGTCGGCATTTTTCTATCATGAAGATATAGAGTCATCTTTGGACACCTCAAAGATGGATCGTCGATAATTTTAAGATTCAACAAGCAAATAATATCTTTCAAGTTCATGACCATCGTTGAAACGATGCCCCCTCTTGAACTTATAACACGTTCACCCGTTAGAGTCAATTCGAAATGTCTCGTATCTTTCCGCATAGGTTTCGAATCAAGTAGATGTAGATGAAACTACGATTAACCGTAGAGTCTACATAAGCTTTAGGCACGGCGTCTGAAGGTGATGAGGGCATACCTATGTTCCGCAAAACTAGGCCACCTGCATCGTAAAGCCGTTCAGTATCCGTCCCCTTTACGTATAGTATACCTCTCACTATCAAATCGTTGTAAATGGTTCGTTGTATCACGAAAGTTTCCTCTAGGCTTAGCAGCTTTGAACTTAAAGCGTCAAGCGTCGTTTTATTTTCGGCGAGACGTTCTTGATTCAGTTTCCGCACCTCCCCATCCCTTGACGACTACTCTTCTCAAAGTCGGCGTATTTTATTCGGTCTTTTTCCAAATCCTCGATTAACGATGCCATCTGTCCTTTGATGACATCCTTGGCGGTGTTGAGGGCGACTATCTGCTCGATACTATGTCTCGTATCCATCCTATCGACGTAATCCTTGTTACAGACATCCTTAGATGCGATAGGCGTCTCGACGTTGACGATCCTCTTTGATCTAGCGTCGTAATAGCCTTGAGAGTTTAGAGTCAGATTTCCTTCCGACTCGACGAGAGATCTATATTTGTGCAGACTATGGCCGAATTTAGATATGGACGACATGATGTCTTATAGCGTACTGAATATACGTTCTTGTCAATCATGCAAGATAAAGGAATCGAACCCGTAGCGATATCGTCCTTTATCAATCTCATGATCTTTACTCAACACCAGAAAATCGTACTTGTGTTTTTTCCAACACAGTGAGCACACCTCCTTAAATTTTTGGAATGTCATATCCGTGTTCACGTGATCGTCGTAGACGTGTCTCAGATTCGTATCGTCCATCCTGAATAGGATGAGAAGATTTGCGTTATCTCTCACATCTGTTTCGGAATGCGCGAGTACGTCTGACAGAGATAGAAACAGTCTATAGCCTTATGTCTACCCATACTGAAATAAGCCTGTATATTAAACTGTTTATCGCAAGCGACGTCGTCGAAAATGAATACAGAGTCGGCCTCGGACGGAGGGATAATTTCCGCGTTGTCGGAATACGGGAAATAGCCCATACCTTAGACGAGCGAGAGAACCTTCGATAAACGTTGATACTTGGGCTGGTACAACGATTTAGAGTAAACGTACACGTTTTGAAGCGTAGACCGTTAGGTTCCTCCAACAGACTGATCATGGCGTTGGTTTTACCGCAATTCGAAGGTCCGCAGATGATGCAGCGGATAGTATCAGGTAACAACGTACCGTGTCTCTGAGGTAAAGCTCCACCCTCATCGTGATCGTTGTTGTGTACAGTTAAAGAATCTGTCTGTTTCTCGAGCCGCATGTTGACTACTTCATCTATATAATGCGCGCACCTATATAAATGCTAATCAGTACGTGTCATGAGACGAAGAAGCAGGGAAGGATTGTTGGATAAGATAATCAATAATCTACCGTTTGAAGAACATATACCTGGATACCAGTACTGCGGACCGGGGACAAAGTTGGAAAAACGATTGAAACGGGGTGGTCCTGGAATAAACGAGTTAGACCGGTACTGTAAAGAACACGATATCACCTACTCCAAGGTGAAAGATCTTGCAGGACGTCATACTGCAGATCGTGACCTTATCGAGAAATCGTGGAAAAGATTACTCGCACCGGACTCAAAGTTGGGCTAGAATGCCGCCGCGTGGGCGGTCACCAATGTGATGAAAGCTAAAGTCATGATGGGTTCAGGTCTAAAGAAGAAGAAAACTCAACGTCGTCAACGGCGAGCTACTACTACTAGACGCCGTAAGAAGAAGGGAGGAATTCTACCTATACTACCTTTTATCGCAGCGCTTGGAGCCGTCGCCGGAGGAGCCGCAGGAATAACGAAGGCGGTACAAAGTGCTAAGGCGAATACGAAACAATTGAACGAGGCTCAGAGTCATAATCGTACGCTCGAAGCTATTGCCATGGGGATAGGCATGTATCTACGACCTTACCCGAAAAGAAAATGACTACCTAAACGTGCCCTTACTGAAAAGGATCTGCGCAAGTACGCCGCCGAGTTAAAAATCCCCTTCTTTAGAGGAGTATTTGCGCGAGACGCTATACCTAGCGGTCCTCCTTGGAAGATAGAGAACGCCATCATCAATCTTGATGATGATAGCGGTAAGGGTACGCATTGGGTGGCGTATAAGAAAAACGGCGAACGGGCTTATTATTTAGATAGTTTCGGTGATCTAAGGCCGCCGCTCGAACTTGTCCGATATCTCTGAGTAATACACATCACCTATAATCATACTCGGTATCAAGAGTACGGGACCGTTTTATGTGGTCATCTTTGTTTAGCTTTCATTAAATACTCGCGTTGACGTTCGATAATAGTAAATATGTCTATGACGCTTACACTGACGGGTCAGAGTTCGAATCTGACAGAGAACTACTTCCCGCATATCCTGCTCGGAGAAGATAATCGTGAAGAAGAATGGTTCATCGGACTGATCAATCTGGCCACGTTCAATTCCATACCGAACATTGACGAACGTAATAATAAATTTTATTGTGACGGTAAAGAGTATACAGTCCCTCCGGGTACCAATGAACTTGAGGCGTTGGATCGATTCTTACGAAGAGAAGTCCCGAGTAACGTAAAGCTCTCGATTATCGGCGACCCTAGCACTTTAAAGAGCTATATCACTTGCAATAAACCTATCGACTTTACCCGACCTGGCACGTTTGCATCCTTGCTAGGGTTCGACTCGGTCATACATCCTGCAGGGAAGACGCACATATCTACCAATACCGTGAATATTCTTCACGTGAACATGATCCGCGTAGAATGTAGTCTCGCTTGCGGCGCTTACGTCAACGGAGAACCGATACCTTGCACGAGTTCAGCATGACCGTCCCGCCGGGCCATAAGATAGTGGAAGTGCCTACCAATATCATTTACCTTCCGGTAACGAAGCGAGTAATATAGTCTATCGCGGTACGACTTGTTGACGAACCAGGCGATATCATCAACTTTAGAGACGAGACGATATCGCTACGTCTGCATCTGAAACGAGTCGGTGAGATGAGACTTGTACTAGATAAAACGAGATGGCGAAGTCTTCTTCTAAACATTGAGAGAAGGTCAGTGAAAGTGTTAACACCTGCAAATAACTTCTATTTAAGACGTCTAGGCTACTCGTTACGAAAATAATGGATGAAGCCACAGATATTCTGAACATTGGGGAGTCTGCCGCTTTCGATACGGCCTTGAGCAGTTTCCAATATCATTCCTACGCCTCGTATATTCCCGGTCCGTTAGCTAACGGGAACGAGCATAGGATATCTATCCAACAAGAAGTGTTATGCACACTACCTCACCGCTCTCTGCTACATATCAAAGGACGACTACTTTTGAATACGGGAGAACCTGGAAGTACTTCGAGGATTGTTAATAACGGAATACTGCATCTATTCTCAAGAATCGCCTATGAGATCAACGGGGTAGAGATTGATCAATCGAGAGATGTAGGTATTTCGACTCAACTTAAAAACTATCTATCTATAAGGAATGGTTGGCAGACTCATCTTTCAAACGCCGGTTGGAGGTTTGAAGGAGTTCACGTACACGCTGAAACGGGCATCTTTGACGTATGCATCACTTTACGTCTCATACTAGGATTCGTTGAAGACTATTCCCGAATACTGATCAACGCGAAACAAGAGCTGGTGCTAGTTCGTTCGACCGGTGACAACATCGCTTTACAAAGAGCCCCACCTCCTGCCGCAGAGACGCCCTCTAGGATCGAGTTAAGTAAAATATCTTGGCTTGTACCGCATATAAAGACTGACGATATCAATCGTCTCAACCTGCTTAATTTCATCAAGAGCGGGAGGATCATCGAGCTACCTTTCCGTACTTGGGAATTGTACGAGTACCCTAACGTAACTACCTCTAATCAACATGATTGGACCGTGAAAACGTCAACTTTGTCGGAAAAACCTCGTTACGTTGTTTTCGCGCTTCAGAACGGACGGAACAATACGACGGCTGCAGATAGAAGTATTTTTGACCATTGTAATTTAAGTAATGCTAAACTCTATCTAAATTCTATCATGTACCCTTATGAGGATATGAACTTGAACTTTAGACAAGATTCCTTCTCGAAATTATACGAAGACTACGCCAATTTTCAGACTTCGTACTACGGAACGAGCGCCTCTTTACCTTTACTTGACCCTTCTCATTTCAAGTCTCACGCACCCATCGTCGTGTTCGATGCTAGCCGACAGGAAGATACTCTCAAGGACGGCACGATGACGTGTCGTATAACGTTCGAGACGGAGGAAAATATCCCGGTAAATACCAAGGCGTTTTGTTTAATCATACACGATAGAGTTGTCCGTTATAACCCTTTAAGCAGTGACGTTAGCAAGATGACATCATAAATGAGACAACATTGTACAATATCGGCAACCTTCCCCTCACCTCAAACTGGAGGGGGGTGGAAATTTCAGTACACATCAATCTATATTAAAGGAACCGGGAAGATGAGTCGGCTACAGAGTATCATCAACGCTGATAGTGACAAGTACAAAGCTTAAAAAACCGTGAGTGTTCCTGTACCTGTAAAAAATGTCCGACTCCTCAGCGAATGGTTTAAGAATTTTAAGTTTGATCTGACAAAACTTTTGCGATCTGACCAAGAGTGCGATGCGGAACGATACGAGTTCGGTTATTCCGGCTTTGCTTCATATGATAGTCTTGATAAACGAGTATAAAGAGTACATTGATTTCAATAAGTTATCATGCTTCTGCGGTCAAGACGAGGTTGACACAGTCAAACGGAAGAAGAAAACTACTGACGCTTCTAAACGTTCGCTTGGAAATAAGAATAAAACTTCTGAGGAAACGAACGAGGAGCCTATGAAGAAGAAGCTGCGAGACGAGTCGAGTGAACACTTTTAATCTAAAAAAACTTTTTCACAGTTACTTGCAATGTATTAAACTTTTTAACGATTATTACCGTATAAGTTTAATATTTTCACAGCTACTTGCAATGCATTAAAGATTATGTATAAGTTTAATAATGAGGTAAACTTTTTAGCGATTATTCTTTTGTAAGTTTAATACTCTTTCTTTTGTATAAGGCAAACTTTTTAAGTTTTTAAGTTTATTCTTTTCTTTATAAATGTAATGAGCTTTTTTTAAATAAAAAAAGAATTAACGATTAATTTTTTTTATTCTTTACATATATAAAAAAGGGTAAGGGTGAGTAGGGTGCTATGTACCATCATTTGCGCATGATGAGAGTGTACCCATACCATTCCAAATATGACTTTATTATTTAAGGTAAAAAAAATGTTTTCTCCCATTTAAATAAACTAAAAGGGTAAGGATGAGTAGGGTACTATGTACCATCATTTGTGTTTGACGTGAGTGTGAATACTCTCTCGACCTATGGTTTTTATTATTTACTAGGTTAAAGGTAAAAAAAATGTTTTCTAATCCCGATTTTTTTAAATTTTATTAAAGGGTACTATTCATAACAATTGCACCATCATTTGCGCATGATGAGAGTGTACCCATACCATTCCAAATATGACTTTATTATTTAAGGAAAAAAATGTTTTCCCCATTTTAATAAACTAAAAGGGTAAGGATAAGTAGGGTGCTATGTACCATCATTTGTGTTTGACGAGACTGTGAATACTCTCTGTACTCATGGTTTTATTATTATTTACTAGGTCAAAGGTAAAAAAATGTTTTCCCATCCTGTATTTTAAATTTATTAATTACATGAGAATCGAACAAATATGAAAAGTATCAAAGAGGGAGAGGCGAGATAAAAAAATAACAATACACGTACACACACTCACATGCACACACGGAAAACTCTATTTAATGAATAAAATGATATACATTTTTTTTAAAAACAGATACGCACTAAATTAGTATATTTTTTTTTCTTCAGTTAAGTTACAGAACAAGAATATTTTTTTCTCAAGTCTTTTTTTAAAAGCACTAACATTTTCTAGTGATAAAGGTACATTGACATTAATTATTCACTTTTGTATTAATCAAAACATACATACACACATGCACACGCACAGAAAACTCTATTTAATGAATATAATGATATACATTTTTTTAAACAGATACGCACTAAATTAGTATATTTTCTTCTTCAGTTAAGTTACAAAACATGAATATTTTTTTCTCGAGTCTTTTTTTAAAAGCACTAACATTTTCTTTTCTAGTGGGAAAGTTTTAGTTCTTATACATTGACATTAATTATTCACTCTTGTATTATTCAAAAACATACATGCACACGCGCAGAAAACTCTATTTAATGAATATAATGATATACATTTTTTTTAAACAGATACAAACTAAATTAGTATATTTTCTTCTTCAGTTAAGTTATAGAACATGAATATTTTTTCTCAAGTCTTTTTTTTTTAAAGCACTAACATTTTCTAGTTCTTATACATTGACATTAATTATTCACTTACACTATAGAAACATGGAGAGTTAGTATCAACGTCTCTTAGGAGGAAGTAGATGCCTGCTCACTTGTACTGGATAAAGTTGTAGAACATGAATATACAGAAGCACTGACACACACTTGCACTATAGAGATGACGGTCCGGCTTCAATCGACGTCTCTTGGAAGGAAGTAGATGGTTGCTCACTTATAGAGTAATGGCCCCGAGTTAGAGTTTTGACTGAGCCAGCTATTACAAATCATTTGTCGTCGATAGAGCATAGTGCAACCCGATTGAATTTTTGAGTGTAAAGTTTGAATCCTACAGCTCTTATTGAACGAGCCTCTCTCATGACTACCGTCTCATTGGTCAAACAATTACGATAGTCCTCTAACGAGAGCGTTCTTAACGCGCTACTCTTGACACCTTTAGCCTTGAGCGTCTCGCCATCTCCTTGCACCGCGAATGAATAGAGTTTGGGACGTAAACCTATGAACTCGCTGATGATCCGACCTCGAGTCTCGTCTTTTAGTTTACCGAGCACCTCTTTATTTACTATGGGCATCCCGTAAACATTGTCTTGTCCGTAAGTGGAGGTATCCAAGTATTCATTAGCTAACGGGATAAGTCGCTGGTACGCATTCTCAACAGTCATGTAGTAGAGAAGTGAATCTGTATCTGTATATTGGAGTTTTAACGTACCTGGAGGGAAGGCAGGAACCATAACCTGGTAATGTAGACCGTACATGACTACTTTCGAGATTTCCAAAATGGCGAATCCCGCATAAATCGGCATATCAAAGTAAATCTCCTGCGGTTCCATCTCAATGATGACCAGGTTCTCTGACACGATCATACGGTTTTTAAAGTTTGGACTGGCTATGAGGTTACCCGCTCCAAATTTCCCTTCCCACCTGGTAGTTATCTTTACCGTACGGTAGGCCTTCTTGTTAGATATAAGACGACCGAATGTGGCATTGTTCATCAGTTTGAAAAACATGTTTTCAAACTGATTGCTCGCTTTACTCCTCATTTCAGCGTTCAGCTTGACATACGGAGCCATCCATGCAGATTGCTTGAAACTGAGAACTCTGTATACCCTACTCAGTTTCAATCCATTCACTAAACATAACTTCAGATGATGATAGTGAATGACGTACCTAGTCTTATCAGCTAAAGTCGTTAACAATTTCTCGTGTTTCCCTACGGGTGGAATCCCTTTCTCAGGACAGAACGGCAAGTCAGAATGAGCATTGTGTACATCTTGTGGATATTCAAGATCTACCTGCAAGATATACCACGTATCCACATCGTCCTCTACTTTTAGCACGTCCAAACGCTCAATATCATCATCTTCAAGCCACCTGAACCCTCCATAGGGTAACGAGCTCAACATGCTAAATGAATAGAGTCCATTCACGTCTAGATAAACGAGGTAAGACTCTGGTTTGTAACGGTCAAATGAGCTCATATAACGATTATTCGCTACAGAGTGAGGATTAGATACGAAACATACCCCTCCCCGAATAGCCCCCTCAATGAATTGATGTATATCCACGTCATCTATTAATTCAAGCCGTACACGGGTTATTCTCAATAGAGCCTGGTACGCGAGACTGGGAGCTGTAAGAGACCATCCGGGATCGAGTCTATACGTCTTCATACAAAGATCACGAAAGTTCTCAAAGACGTCAGCCAGTAGCGTTACGTCTGTATATAGGTAGAGGTTCGAGTAGTCCCAAAGATTCTTACATTCAAATAGTCACCAAACCTCACAGGCGTGATCATAGTCTTCCTGAGAGATATGACTATCCGTGAGCGCGTTATAAAATTTATCTTTGCTCGGTAACTGAGTCTCGTTCAGTCGCTCAAATGAATCTATATAGTCATAGGGGAACACACCTTTACGAGTGACCAGTTTGAAGCGTTCTTCATCAGGATGACACTTACGAGTGATTTTAAGTTGCTCAGGTTCGAGGTAAGATACACATTTCTCTAGGGAGGTACATAGAAAGCTGAAACTATCTATAATTTTAATTGTGATCGCTCGAAACCCGTGCCGAATATACTTCATGATTAATTTGAATCTTCCCATAGTCTCTCCAATAACCTTAACTTTTCCTGGATTGAGAAGAACGCAATCCCCTGTGAACGGATCAGTTTCTCTACGTTCAACAAGTGATTCAAGAAGGAAAAAATTGTCATAGCAACGCGCGTTATGGATTACCACGCTCAGATGACTAGGGTTCTTGTAATTAATATTACATCCCGCGTGAATGCTACCACGATAAATTCCTGTCAAGTGACAATGATCCATAACACGGATATCATCATTCGCGTAGGGTTTTTCACATATATGACAATGGGTGGCCGTCTTATGAGCATCTCTTTGAGTAGGTGTTCGCGGCGTCATCGGAACTACGGTACTATAATAATCTAGTACGCGCTTTACCGTATCTACGAGAGCCTCAACAAATTGATCTGTACAATCTTTTCTCGTGAAGTGTCGGTACTCTGAGAGATTATCATCAACATTACATTTAGTGTACATACCAACAGAATACGCTACATGACGCTGTACATTCTCAGTATAAGAAAATTTCTTGTCAGGATCACACGTCTCTATCGGCACGAGTAAGCTCTCCAAGTCAGCGTATACGATAAATCCTGTTTTCTCCTGTTGTTTATACTGGGAGAATGCTAGGAATTTATTCTCTCCTTGAGGGAATGTACTCCTTACCGCGCCAAATTTTTTACACGTTTCTTTATGTTTTGCAATTTATTTTCAGTCAGTAAAGAGGTCAGATATCGGTCACAAAAATACCTACGTCTTCTGTCAGACGTTGGCGTTAGTTGTGGGTTTATTAACCGAGACAGATTTTTGATCGCGCTGAAATGATAATTTTCCGTCCCATGTACTCTTATCATGAATAAATGAACATGTCTAGCGCGCTCTTTAGCACTGACGTGTACGGGAACGATCACTAGTGTTTTAGAGTTGTCTGCAGTGTCAATATAAGAGTCACTACCTTCGTGTTTTCCAGTGTACACATTAACAGATATATTGTTAAGCCTTTCGAAGCGCTCGATATATCTCATTTCGAACGGGAGAGGGATCTCATCTAGATTAAGCACATCTCTAAAATTAGGATAAGATGATAAACGCTGAGCTCTCCCTGTCGGCTCAAAGAGGCACGCCAATACGGATACGGGGAAGCAAAGTCCTTCTTCAGATTGAACATTTATCAGAGCTCTACGTTTGGCTATAGTTTCAGGGATTTGAACGTGGGCCCCGATCGAGAAAGCCGAGTTTTTCGAGAAATTTACTCTCATTTCCAACGTGCCGTCGTATATACATCCCGAGTCTCTAGAAACGAAGCCCTCAATCTGAGCAAGGAGTGGGAAGACCACCTTATTCTCGTATATCTCCTCCAAGTTTATTGGGTTAAATATATTGTATAGAGAAGAATTGAAATAGCCTTTTTCAATTCTACCTTCAGTAGGATGCCTAAACTCGCAAATGAGGCTACAATTTACCTTTATCAAGCCCTTCGCGTTTGATTCTTTTTCTACGGTCTTTACATAAATATCCCCACACGCAACGAGAAACTGTACTGGATCCTTATAGGGTAGTTCATTACTGGTTGAGTACGTCTTTATGCGTCGACCGTATGCTTGTTCAATAAGTTTGATAGATAGTCCTAGTGGTTCCAGGTAAAGCCTAAACTGTGTAAATCCAGCACCTAAGTTTCGTGAAAGGGTTATAAGTCTTTGAATCTGCGTGTCTATATTGTCATGGTCCGATATCAGTACGCTCGAGGTCTTAATCTGGCCAGGTATATGTTCAATGTAAGCATTATACACCTTCCCTTCGCGAAGAGCGGCGTCATGTTTCAATTATCTAATTAAAAGTTGTTCATTAGCGCCTAGATCCGCGAGAGTATACACCCTACTCCCATTAGTTTGCCGAGATATAATGATAGGAGGTGACAAGCGAGCTCGTTTTGCTGGTGGACCTGACATTTTTTTAAAAAAAGTTCGCGGGTGCACTATGCTCTAAACAGGTCCTACTCTCTCCTTCGTATTAACCTCCTCATTTCTGGCCAGCTTGCTCTAGAATCTCTTCAACCGGCTCTGAGACGGCTATAAAAAACAAACAAACAGGGTCATCTAGTTAGCAGTTCATGAAGCCATGATATACAAACATTGAAGCTAATGTGTGTCTGTGTGTGTGTGTGCATGTTTGTGTGTGTGCATGTATGTGTGTGTGTGCACGTATGTGTGTGCATGTTTAATTCAGGATATATACGCATTTAAAGGTAAGGGTGAGTTGTCCACTATGTACCATCATTTGTGCATGAAGTGAGTTTAAAATCACTCAGTGTACTAATTGGGAAGTGAACCTGAGTCTTGAACCTTGTAAAGAAAAAAATTTTATCCGAAGTTTTTTCAAATAATGCTGGAGGAGTGTAATCCCAAGCTCTAGAAATTAGAGGGATTCAATACAAAAAAAAAATTTAATTTTATTAAATAATTTAGAAAAATAGGAGTGCGAAGTGTAAACAATATTATGTTTTTTTGTTGTGAAATATATTAGGGTACACAACCCATCTCCTAGAAGGAGGGTAATCTCACTGTTCTTCTTCAGTGACCAATTTAGTTTTAATACGACGAGGACGAAGGCTAAGTTAAAAAGGACAACAAAATTATATGTATCTAAACCTAAGGATAAATGGCATAATTATAATAGTAAAAAATTCATGTCTTAATGAAACTTTGCTTTTATTTCAATTAGCCTCATATTCAAGAACATATCACTTCTTCAAAGAATCTAAGCATATTCTTTTTTTTTATACAATATCTGTAAAAGCTGAATAATAACAATCTATTATTATTGTTTTTTACAAGACTTTCTATTATAGTACGTGTATTAAATTTTAATGTGTAGCATTATAAACATGGCGTATAACAATATAAAAAACTTAAATGAGAATTTTAGCAATGACTTATTTTAGTGCAAGTCAAAATTGTAACTAACAGTATTATAGTTCCGTGATTGCCCCATTAAAGATCAGCCTACGCATGACGTCTCCACAAATTCCGGAATCCTCCAAAATTAGAAGTAATACAGAATAAACTTAGAAATTCTCACATTAAACGTTAAGGATAATTCCTAACTTTATCATAAGAAAAAATTATTATTACCATTCTGCCACGTTCAAGAACTATGCAAAATAATTCCTAAGTTAGATACATAACGTTAACTATACAAGAATAATTATTAACGTCCCGCATTCCAACAACTAAATCATTAAGGCCTAATATTATAAAACTTCTTAATATGGATATTAAGACAACACGCTTTGAAAACATAATTTTAAAGTTAAATAACTGAATCCAAGTTGATAAACAAGATTTGGCTAACATTAGAAAAAATTCAAAACTCGCCTTAAAAACTTCCCCACATTACTTTGTATTATAAGAAAGTCCTATTTATCATGCGTAACATAAGTGAAGTTATTTTAATATTTAGTAAAATAAATGAATATTCATCTATGACGGTAAATAACAATAAATATACGTAAAGCCAAAAGGAATTTTAGAAAATTACATAATATTTATTTTTAAGCCGAAAAAGAATTTCTCCTTACATTATATGCGTCTGCCTTTGAAGCCTAAGCTTCGTCAATGTCCGAGCCTAATCCAAGAGTGGCTGCTATCTTGGTGAACAGTCTCTTATATGGCGCAACTATCGAACACTCGAGACGGAATTACACCAAGGAGGGGATCACAGATTATAAACACATGGAAAGGGGGAGATGCGTGGTACTAGGTGCGTTGAGAACATTCTATCAAGGCCTAGGCTCTTCCACGCTGTTCTCGGCGTCCATGTTCTTGAGACAAGTGGTGGTGCGTAGCGGCAAAATGCAGCACTAGGATCATCGCTCTTAGATGTTGCACTGTTGTTATCGTGTGTGGACGTCCTTTTCCGCTCGCTCGTCCGGTCGGTGAAATTGGGTAAGCGCTGTTCTTGTTGACTCTCCCTTTTTTAGACGCCTTGTAGCAATAATTGCTACAAATCTCCCCCCTTGATCTGGCGTTGGGGGGGGGGGGGTGTTGTTATGGTCAGCATCGCTGACTGTTCCTGGTGACTGCCCCTGGCTCCTTTGGGAAGGTGAAGATACTTGGGGTTACTTTCGGTGTTCTTCTCGCGTTGTCCTTATTTCGGTCCAGCAACATCTTCCTTGGGATATCTGGACCCCACAAGGTTTGAGGCACCGCATCTCCAGCCGCTCGCTGCTCCATCCTGGACAGGTCCACCTTTCACAACTGCTCGGTCTCATTCTCAGCCGTCCAGGATAACTGCTCTTGGAGTTGTAAACGCCTTCTTTCATGCCTTTTGGCATGTTCTCCACAGCGTTCTATTCCATCACGCACAGACAGGGGAAATAAGGGAACGGAAGACGTGAGGTAATGGGAGTTCTCAGAGCTGCACATAAGAGACAAGAGTTAGTGTTCACCAAGACAGGTACATTATAATACCCATGAATAGTTCCGCCAATTCATTAATCTGATTTGTTCCTTTTGAAAGACACACGCTACAACTAGCCATTTATTTTACATCCTCACTCTCATACGAGGACGTAATGGCATAAATATTCAGACGAGGCACTAGAGCATACTGCACATAATATACACTGTCACACTTTTATGGTGTCTTCTCGTTCCTATCACCAGGTCCACAATATCGATAATATAATAGGCTACGGTCATAGTCCTATATTAGGCTCCCTTAACTTAAACCATTTAGATGGAGTCCAACAGCTATTAAATGTTTATTTTGCCACGGGCCCGGGCTTATATATATATATCATGGAGATACTCATACTTACAACTAACTTATCACTATACACATATATGCGAAATACTTAACCTACATTACACTATATGCCTTCCATTATCCTTAGGGACTCTTGGATTTGTACTCTTTATATGACTGACGTGAGCGCGTCTCATCTCAGCCCGGTCAGCATCTTTCTGAAGGAGCACTGTGACAGGGGTGAGAAACTTAGTCACCTCCCATGGACCACACCACTTGGGGCACAGCTTTGCAGATCTTTTGTCGACCGCGGAGCTCAAGGGGAACTCTTTGCATAAAACAAGATCTCCAACTTTAAACGAAACGGGAATCCTCCCTTTGTTATATGCATTAGCCACCCTTTTCTGTGCCCTCCTAAGATGGTCCAAGACACTCCTACATCTATCCTCCCTGGATACCTCGTCACTATCCTCTAACAGGGGATGAATGTCCCAAATATTAAATAAAGGGTGGATCAGCTCCCGCCCGAGGAACACGGACGCAGGGGAGCATCCTGTTGATTCGTGATAGGCGGAGTTAAAAGCCATATTCAAGAAATCTAACTCTCTATCCCACTTCTGTTGTACCTGATTATGAAAAATGGTCAGGGCTATGCCCAGGTTCCTGTTAAACCTTTCTACATGGTTGGGTCCCGGGTGGTAGGGACTGGTGGTAATATGCCTAATGCCCCACCCAAAGCACATATCATGGAAAGTAGTTGATCGGAAACAAGGTCCGTTATCACTCACAATGGTCTTGGGGGCCCCAAAGCATGCCCACACTCGTCGACACAGGGCGTTTACAGTAGTTGTAGCTTTCATGTTCCTTAAAGGAATCAATATAACGAATTTGGAAAATGCATCGACCAAAACGAGAATACAAGAGTTACCTAGGGTTGATCGGGTGATAGGCCCCACATAATCAACGAACACCTTCTCCCAAGGGCGTTGGGCTACATCGGCCGAATGTAACCCAACCTTGGAATTATGGGCCGGTTTGGCCATCAGACAATCATCACACTGACTAACCCATTTCTTAACGTCCTGATATTGCCCAGGCCAAAAGAATTCTCTTGAGATTTTCTTGACAGTCTTTAATACACCAAGGTGACCTCCAAATACCGAATCATGAAAATATTTCATTAACATCGGGCGTACAGACACTGGAACAACCACTTTCTTACCTTTTCCATTAGCAAGAGTAATTACAAGAAGATCCCTCAATATAGAATATTTCCCCACTTGTTCCCCTTTCCTGATCCTTTCCATAATTTCCTGGCACCATGGGTCACTGCCCTGATGATCCCTGATAGAAGCAAAGGACTCTGGTATCGATTTAATGACCAAAGACGCGGGCGTGATTTCCTCTGCCCCAATGGGATCACAGTCTTCTGCCATGCGTGATAGAGCGTCCGCAGTAACATTGAGTTTCCCGAGATGTGGTGGGTAGAAAATTTGAATCGAGATAGCCTCCAAACCCATCTTCCTACCTTGCCTAGTTGTTTTGGATGATTCCACATCCATGCCAGCGCCATGTTGTCGGTATACAATTCAAATTTTCTCTGCTCTAAATAATCCGCAAACCGTTCTACCCCATTGACACATGCCAGGCATTCCTTTTCATAGGCACTGTACCTTCTCTCCGCCTCGGTGAGTGTCCGGCTAGCGAACGCTACCGGCCTAACACCCTCAGGGGCCCGTTGAGAAAGCACAGCTCCAGAGCAACTGCCGAAGCATCCACGTGAAGAAGAAATGGCATAGAAAAGTCGGGCATCCGCAATACCTCGGGAGAGATAAGTTTACTTTTTAGAAGATCGAAGGCACGAGCCTGCTCCACATCCCAACGAAAGACAACACCCTTCTTTTTTAAAGAGTTAAGAGGCGCGGCTATTTCAGAGAAAGATGGAATGAACCTAGCATAATATGCGCACATCCCAATGAAACGCATGACCCCCTTAAGATTTCTGGGCGGGGGGTATTCAACAATGGGGCGGATGCGCTCAGGATCAATGAGAAGGTTACCAGAACAGATAACATAACCTAGATATTTAATAGACGGCTTCGCCCACGTTACCTTATCCGGATTAACTGTTAAGCCTACTCTACGCAAGCGACTTAACACTTCCTCTAAATGCTTCACATGATCACTCATCGAGTCGCTATACACACATATATCGTCAAGATAGTTGAATACATAATTAAATTTAATATCAGCAAGGACGTGATCTAGAACGCGACTCAATGCCTGTCCACCAATACTACACCCGAGGGGGACGCGATTAAACTCATACTGTCTCCATGGGGTGACAAAGGCTGTATATTTTTTTGAAGACTCCACCAGGGCACATTGTAGAAAACTCGCATTAAGGTCAATTAAACTGAATACTTTTGCTCTACCAAGGTGCTGAAAGGCTGAGTCGATACTCGGCATCGGATAAGGATCGAACTGGCTTTTTTTTATTGATTTTTCTATAATCCACAACCAATCTATAACCTTCCCCCTTCTTAGGTATAATGAACGCGGGACTGGCATAGGGAGAAATAGAAGGACGTATGACACCTTTGGACTCTAAATCATCAATCAGCTCTCTGAATACTTTCATCTTGGGGGGGGAACAAGAGTATGGACCTGACCTTACAGGAATATTGTCCTCCACCACAATCTCATACGGTAATACATCACATTTTCCCAGTCTACTCGTAATAACATCAGGAAATCTCTTAATAACCCCACTAATTATTTTTTCATCCCTATTAGTGACGCACATAGAAGCAATAATAGAAGAACGACATAAAGCAATTTTATTTCTTGGGGCAAATTCGAAAGACAATTCTCCGCGACTAGAATTAATTATCGCACGGGTTTCCACCAAAAAATCGTTACCCAAAATGATATCATAGGGAAGGGCAGGAACACAAAACAAACTTCTTTTCCAAGAAAAACCAGCTATTTTTAGGGTTACTTTTACCCTCTTACTTGCAATCAATAACTCTCCATTTCCCACTATAAATGGCTTAGTAACCATATTTTCAATATGAACTTTCTGTGAACTAATAATGCCATCCAAAAATGTAGAGTTAATAAAGGATCCACTAGAGCCCGTATCTAGCAAAGCAAAACCATCCTTAGATCCAACCGTAACTCTAACAACAGGAGAACAAGGGGAATTATACTTTTTTTGTGAAGCGGCCCCCCTTTCTACCCTCCACGTTAAGCGTTTCCCGCCGTACAGTCGCGTTGATAATGCCCAAAATGACCACAACGAAAACACTTAACGCGAGATACGACTACTCGTCTTCCCGACCTAATAACTCCAAGGGGCCTTACTCCCCGGTCGGCAGAAATACTAGGGCCAAGTGGAGCAGTCGCTGCGGCTGAAACTGCCCTATTCTGAGTGAAGCTATTTTGAACTCGCGCAGGAAATTTTTCAAGGTACTCTTTTTCTGCTAGTAATGAACCCTCAATATTACTGGCCAATGAATATAATTCTGCCAGGGTGGATGGTTTGTATGAAAATATAAAATGTCTCCGCGTCAACGGGGAAACATTTTCTAAAATAATCTCCACTACCTCCTCCTCCGCTAGGTTGAGATTTAATATCTCCGCGGTTTCAGAGATAGCCAGGATAAATAACCGAAATGGTTCCTGGGGCCCTTGAAAACGCCTCAATTTCTCATTATAAAGTTTCTCTTTCTCTCTCCTAGAACACAACGACTCAAGGATACGACCTTTTACCCCATTCCATGAAATGCCTAATTGTAAACATTCGGAAACTAGGTGCACTAAAAAACCTGACGTTCTCCCTAAACATAATGTAAGGAATTCAATATCGTCTACCAGCCGAAGTTTAGTAATTCTATTAGCCTCTAACAGAAAATTAAATAGATTGGCACAGGACTGACCATCACAAACAGGAAGTTGTTTCAAACGTTCACTTACTACTTTACTCTGAGTTTTAGAGGAGACTGTCACCGGCTGATGACTAACTTGAGTTACCGGGGGGGGATAGCTTGCTCACGAGCCCCATTTAAACCTAAGTGATCTGACTTGCCTGACTCGACTTGTTCCAGAGAGGGATGGCTAATGTCATAACTAATATTATCATTATCTTTTTTGTCTGACTTACTGAAAGCCTCAGACAGCATGGATCGCAACGCCCCCACAGTAGCTTCGGGGTGGAATGATATGTTTCTGGCCTTGAGCTCCCGGTGAAGATCTCCAAGTTTAAGTCCATAGATCTCGGATCTGCTGCTGATCATGCTTCCCGGTGGGGTGGCCATGTCGGAGGATGAGTTCATGAAACAGTTCAAAAAACACAATTATTATAGTGAAGTTACACTTACGCGCACTCTATGAGAGCAGAGTGGCGCAGCTTGTAATCCCAAGCTCTAGAAATTAGAGGGATTCAATACAAAAAAAAAATTTAATTTTATTAAATAATTTAGAAAAATAGGAGTGCGAAGTGTAAACAATATTATGTTTTTTTGTTGTGAAATATATTAGGGTACACAACCCATCTCCTAGAAGGAGGGTAATCTCACTGTTCTTCTTCAGTGACCAATTTAGTTTTAATACGACGAGGACGAAGGCTAAGTTAAAAAGGACAACAAAATTATATGTATCTAAACCTAAGGATAAATGGCATAATTATAATAGTAAAAAATTCATGTCTTAATGAAACTTTGCTTTTATTTCAATTAGCCTCATATTCAAGAACATATCACTTCTTCAAAGAATCTAAGCATATTCTTTTTTTTTTATACAATATCTGTAAAAGCTGAATAATAACAATCTATTATTATTGTTTTTTACAAGACTTTCTATTATAGTACGTGTATTAAATTTTAATGTGTAGCATTATAAACATGGCGTATAACAATATAAAAAACTTAAATGAGAATTTTAGCAATGACTTATTTTAGTGCAAGTCAAAATTGTAACTAACAGTATTATAGTTCCGTGATTGCCCCATTAAAGATCAGCCTACGCATGACGTCTCCACAAATTCCGGAATCCTCCAAAATTAGAAGTAATACAGAATAAACTTAGAAATTCTCACATTAAACGTTAAGGATAATTCCTAACTTTATCATAAGAAAAAATTATTATTACCATTCTGCCACGTTCAAGAACTATGCAAAATAATTCCTAAGTTAGATACATAACGTTAACTATACAAGAATAATTATTAACGTCCCGCATTCCAACAACTAAATCATTAAGGCCTAATATTATAAAACTTCTTAATATGGATATTAAGACAACACGCTTTGAAAACATAATTTTAAAGTTAAATAACTGAATCCAAGTTGATAAACAAGATTTGGCTAACATTAGAAAAAATTCAAAACTCGCCTTAAAAACTTCCCCACATTACTTTGTATTATAAGAAAGTCCTATTTATCATGCGTAACATAAGTGAAGTTATTTTAATATTTAGTAAAATAAATGAATATTCATCTATGACGGTAAATAACAATAAATATACGTAAAGCCAAAAGGAATTTTAGAAAATTACATAATATTTATTTTTAAGCCGAAAAAGAATTTCTCCTTACATTATATGCGTCTGCCTTTGAAGCCTAAGCTTCGTCAATGTCCGAGCCTAATCCAAGAGTGGCTGCTATCTTGGTGAACAGTCTCTTATATGGCGCAACTATCGAACACTCGAGACGGAATTACACCAAGGAGGGGATCACAGATTATAAACACATGGAAAGGGGGAGATGCGTGGTACTAGGTGCGTTGAGAACATTCTATCAAGGCCTAGGCTCTTCCACGCTGTTCTCGGCGTCCATGTTCTTGAGACAAGTGGTGGTGCGTAGCGGCAAAATGCAGCACTAGGATCATCGCTCTTAGATGTTGCACTGTTGTTATCGTGTGTGGACGTCCTTTTCCGCTCGCTCGTCCGGTCGGTGAAATTGGGTAAGCGCTGTTCTTGTTGACTCTCCCTTTTTTAGACGCCTTGTAGCAATAATTGCTACAGGAGGACTAAAGCAAGGCTCGAACCTGAATCGTCTGTGTAGAGGAAGCGGGCCTTCATTTAGGTAGAGTAAGAGGGGGGAGGTTCAAGGTTCGAATCTATGCTGAATGTACTGAGGGTGATTTTCTCAAAAATGGTTTAAGATTCTTCTTCATGCAAAACGAGTACACTTTTATAAATATAGCCCTTTTCTTATATCTAAAAATATTAGCTTAATTAGTTCATAAAAGTATAACTCGAGCGGGTAGTAAGACTTGATGCTAGGAGTCGAATGCCTCTGATTAGATTAACCAAAATTAAATGTCTTTGAAATCATATTCAAAAAATGACTCGAAAATACTTTTTTTATGCTAACATTGATAATGTTTTATTATATTAGCGTTATCATTCAGCCTGACTGAGATTTGAACCTTTTAAGAAAAAAAACACCTCTTCATTCGGCTTGACTGAGATTTGAACCTTGTAAGAAAAAAAGTTTTTTCCGAAGCTTCCAAATAATGTGCGAGCTAAAGCGAGGATCGAATCTGAATCTCTAGCGTGGAAGCCTGTCATTTTACCCTACGTATTCCGAGCGAAAAAAAGATATAAACATCGAAGCTAATATCTTAACCAATGAATTAAAGGAAGTTAACCCACATTTGCTTAAAGGGAGAGTTGAAAAAACCCATACTCTGTACATCCTAACCGAGATTAGAAAATTATTCAACGTACTAATTACGAATTAAGAGGGTGAACCCATATTTGCTTAGAGGAAGAGTTGAAAAACCCATACTCTGTACATCCTAACCGAGATTAGAAAATTATTCAACGTACTATTTACGAATTAAAGGAAGTGAACCCACATTTGCTTAGAGGGAGAGTTAAAAAAACCCATACTCTGTACATCCTAACCGAGATTAGAAAATTATTCAACGTACTAATTACGAATTAAAGGAAGTTAACCCTTATTTGCGTAGAGGGTGAGTTGAAAAACCTATACTCTGTACATCCTAACTGAGATTAGAAAATTATTCAACGTACTAATTAGAAATTAAAGGAAGTGAACCCACAGTTGCTTAGAGAGAGAGTTGAAAAAACCCATACTCTGTACATCCTAACCGAGATTAGAAAATTATTCAACGTACTAATTACGAATTAAAGGAAGTGAACCCACATTTGCGTAGAGGGTGAGTTGAAAAAACCCATACTCTGTACATCCTAACTGAGATTAGAAAATTATTCAACGTACTAATTAGGGATTAAAGGGGGGTGAACCACATTTGCGTAGAGGATGAGTTGAAAAAGCCATACTCTGTACATCCTAACCGAGATTAGAAAATTATTCAACGTACTAATTAGGAATTAAAGGAAGTGAACCCGCATTTGCGTAGAGGGAGAGTTGAAAAACCATACTCTGCACATCCTAACTGAGATTTGAGCTGAAAAATACATATTTCAATTGATTTGATTAATCCTAGAAATGGTTGTAATAATCGTACAAGCGTTCACGTACCTTCAAAGCTTATGAGTGCCGTCTTGCTGTTTTTGGAGATGCCTTGGTATACTAGCAGTAAGTCAGCTTTGGAGAGCTCCTTTAGCTGTTCATCGGCGAGTAGAGAAAAACGCGTTAGTAACCACACGTTATATTTGTTCTCCGACAAGGTGAGAACTCTACGCCCGTATCTAGTCGTTACCCCTTTTATATCAATGATATAATATCCGTGACCTATCTCTAAATCTGTCAGCTTCCTTGACACTATCTCACTCTACCCGATTGCAAACAAAAGCACTGCTGAGTATTCACTAGACATTCTTGATGTTGTTGTTTAGAATATAGATTATAGCTAATGATTTCTCCTTAAAGGGGTAACTCAATATATAGAAGTAAGGGTTGCAAACTACTACCCCCTCTTCAGGAGGAGGGGCGAAAAAGAGTTTGGAGTTGCAGAGACTCTTAGCCCCTCCCTCTTCAGAGCGTGGGAAGTTTAAAGTTCTCAGTAAACCCCACGTCAAGAGAGGCATTTACCAACATTAATAAACTATTTCTTAAGTCCCCTCTTGTAAAATTCTCACAGTCCACTTACGTTCAAAAGCTTCTCCCACACAGATAAAAGCAAAACAGATGCTAACTTCCGGAGTTAAAGCAGTCTCACAGCTATGGGAGTCGAGCTAGCCAGCCGTTACAGAGGAAGACATCCATCACTTGTCACAAACCCTCATTCCACAAACATTTCTAAAGAAGGGGAGAGCTGAGGAAAGTCATCCAATGTGAAAGAACATCTTTTTTCAAGTCTGTTTTAGAGATAGCCGCGTCAAAACTAAAAAGAAAATGTAACACTAAGATTAAAGGTTAACCCTTTTTTTCCTAGATCATATTCATGAGAATCTCACGCCCCCCTTGGCGAGCTTGCATAGTCTGAACCAATCATACAATCCTTTCTCTAATGCTCCACCTCCTTTAGCAACTCACTGGATCATCCCCCCCCCCTGCATGTATAATGAAGCTAAGCGTGTCCGCGAGTCTCCGCCGCGGGAGGCGAGGGAAAGGGGTGAGGTAATCATTTCCACCCCTCCGTGCCCTGATAGTTGATAAGTGTCCCTACTAGCATATTTGAAATAGGTACGAAAGTTGTCTGCTACGCTACATTAAATACAAATAAAAGAAAAGAAAGAGGGAAGTTAAAATTAATATAGTACGGATATTTCAGGGAACACAAGAGTTTGGCTTACAGACCAAAGGTCAAACTCCCGTGGGACTATTAAATGTTGACACAATTACAAAACTTATAAAAATTATATAACATACAAAGAAGTCTAGATAAACCACAATTAAATTCGATTAAACAATTTGGAAAATATTCAAAGTCAAAATCAATCCATCAGTAAAATTTTACGTTACTTTACTAAACAATTCAAAATAAAAAACATATTTAAAAGATGAGTTTACATTTACAGTTAAATTCAGATATTTAAAATAAAATACCTCTAGCAAAAATTAGTTAAAAAATATGATAATCTGATATATTCAGTTACGTCAATGACACTAGTGCCTAATTGGTGGCAAAAAGAATTAGGTGTCTCATTACAAAATTTAGTATTATAAACAATATTAATTTTAGCAAATAGTTTACGTTACCTATTCAGGTTTATTCCAATAAATACGTTACTTTAATTTCAAATTGAACAAGGCAAAGTTCAAGTTTATTAAGATAATATCGATGAAATAAATATATAGAGAATACGAAAACATCCTGAAAATGCCCAAGTCCAGGACCGGACTTATCCTAACGGCGTCTAATACAATAGTCTAGGACATGACTTCTCCTGAAGGCATCCAATTTAATAGTTGATTCATCTTCATAATCACTGGGCTTAAATAGTTTTTCTAGTCACCGTGGATTGAAGGGAGGGGAGTTGTCCATATACGTTGGTGACGTCCCATCGGTCAATTCAATGGATGAAAATCAGCACGTACACCATCGATCAAGCTTGTATTGGCTGGCCTCTCTTCATCACGTCCACCAGTATTGACAAAAGACAATTTTGACCAGAGTACTAGTTACGTACACACATAACGCGCTGTCTCGGTTGTAGATTCCTTCTTGCCCTCAGGGTGGCAGGTAAGTCGTAATTCCGGTACTGTAGTGAGAGTCATTCTTGAGTTCCATCAGAATCACTAGCTCGTAAGCTTGTCACATCAGATGCAGTTACCCCAAGGCTCGTTCATCCCACTCTTCAATCTAGGACGCGGCGAGTACAGTCCAGTATTTAAGGTTGATCTAGCCAGAAGATACAAAGGTTAAGTACATGAACATTTTATTGATTGTAGGAAGTTTATTCTTGTTTGATATGTCTTAGTATTGTAGATGGATTCTACATTGGACTACAATAGAGAATCTTACTATTGCAGGAAGTTGATTAATATTGCGGTTTCATACGGAGTGGGTAGTATGACTTGAAGATTAGTTTGGGAGGTGGTATAATGTAACATCACCAAATGTTACAGTCCTATGATTCGAATTTTCGTATAATTTTGACCTGAATTAAAAAAAATTACGATGAAGCTTATTAAACTTCTTTGACAAAACATGCATCTTCACACTCATCTTTGAGGTCATCCTTGTGTCTAGCATTTTATTTCTCCATTAGCTTAATTTAAAATTCGCTAGAAATCGGTAAATTGTCCCTACTTTCAATTCCTATAGGAACATTTTTGTAGGCAGGGGATAAGCTATAGGGAATCATAATGCTCAACAAATCAACGTTTATTTATATTCGAATATCTTGGAGCTTATCCACAGCATCTGTGAACTCATCTAGGTGGGTACTAATATCATTATTTTCCTTCATCTTGTGCAGAAAGAGTCGTTTTAGTAATGTTGATATACGAGCAGGACCTCGACTTTGGTATACACTTTTCAATTTGTCCCATATTGACTTTGATGTGTCACAACTTTTAATCTGTTTCAGTTCGTTAGGGGATATTACCAATGTTAGATCTGATCTGGCATGTGAGTCTGCCATTTCTTCTTATCTGCTTCTTCTGCAGATATTGGCGTTTCCCCACTCACGTAACCTCAGTCCATTAAGAATGAGGACTGCTTTTGACTGTATTCCCTATGTATCATAATTATATGTATTTAATGGCTCTATTTTATAATTAATGACTTTAATTGATGACATTTCTAGTGCAAATTTGAGTCTAATTGACTCAGAAGCTAACCACCACAAACTGATGAAGTGTTGCAGACAAACGGTCACGAAATAACACTCAAAACATATGTTTAAACTTTTATTAAGGCTTCAAAAACATTTCTGGAAATGGCATAAAAACATCAATAAACTGTTTGAATACATAATATTTTAAACACGAAGCATGATGGTTCATTATTGTTTTTACATTCTTGATAATTTGTCATATTGTTTCAAAGATGGACTTTTTATGTATTGTTTCACAATGTAGCTTTTTATTTGTCTATGCTTATAATCATGTTTTCTCTATGTTTAAAAAAATAGTAGGCTTATGTTCCTTTTAACTTCTCGCTATCTTACAGGTAGAGAAAGTATTGTGATCGTCAACAAAATCGAACTATAGGTTTTGATGAATTTTGACGTTTCATGACCCCCGAATCCGAAATATTTGTTTTTTAAATTTCCGTATGTCTCTACCTTGGAGTAGAGCCTTAACTAATTTACTGATCGCGCTAAGACTTAGTATTTAAGGTTTTCATAGGGTTACCCCGAGGGGCTTTTGGAATTGGATATCTAACCCTAAAATTAAGGGCAGTATACTGAAGGGTGAAATGAGAAAAAAAAAAGATTTTTTCAAAATAGACCCCAAACGATTTTGATTACATTTCATTTCTAAGCATTGATCAATATTATGAACAAAATGGCTACTCTAATTTTATCGCCAAAATGACTTCATGGGTTCCTGTCTGATGCTAAATTCTCATTTTTATTACACCTCCGAAACTATTTGAGTTATGAAATTACTTATCATTGCAAATATGTAGGCCTATTTATAATACAAATATTGTATTTTAAACCTATTATAATAACCAATAATTATCAAGCTAAACACACACACACACACACACACACACACACACACACACACACAATATATATATAAACTTTTAGAACACTAAAGGTCAATTATTGCGACCGTAAAAAAATTCTAATCCGATATGTAGATCGTTGTCGACTTTTCATGACCCCCGAACCCTAAAAAGGGGTTTTTACAATGCCGTCTGTCCACGTGTCTGTTTAAACTTAAAATTAGGAGTACCTAGTTTAATAAAGGGCAAAAAGAGGAAAAATCAATTGTCTCAAAATCAGCTCTAAAGATTTTGATTAAAATTCATATCTATGCGTTGATTCAATTTACAAACAAAATGGCTATTTTAAGTTTCCTATAAAACTACTTTTAAAGTAGTTTACAGAAGTGAAAACTTCCGTATCTCCGCAATTATTTATAATACTAAATAACTTATCATTGCAAAAGTGTAGTACTATCAAAAATAAAAAAAACTTTAATTTGGGGTATATCTTTATAAAACCAATAGTTTCTAAGATAATGACAAACATATTAATACAATTTTGTGAGCTATAGTTGTACAGAGACATTACTTAAGTTTTAACGCAATAATTGCCGAATTCCATAGAGTAAGTAGATTAGTAAATCTCTCAAAAAGTTCATGCTCTTTTTTCTTTAACCTCTTAGGGAAATGTTTGTAGAGTATTGATCTAACGTTATCATTTTAGACTCAATAGTCTATATTTAACTTTTTTATTGGTCTAAATTTATAAATAGGGAAGTTAATAAAAATGTGATAAAGTAATCATAAGATGTGTAATCCCTTATATAATATTGAATTTTTTAAACTGGAAGTCGAAATTTTAATACGAAGTACTGAACCTTGTGAACCCGATATCGATCTTTTCTTTGGTCCAAATATACTAGTGAAGACTTAAATTCTTTAAAAAGAAAATCATAAAATTTAAATATGGGTGTCAAAAAATGTTTAACGTAAGTATAACGCAATTTTCGCTCGTGTTTGCTAGTGTATATTATTTCGTTTCACGTATATTACGAGCTATGAATAACCTATCTCCATTTTTAACAATGGAGTGAGAAAGTCCGTTCGGAGTTCCGTACCATATTTTGTTTTGTTTTTTAGATTGTCGGCATTTTGAGGCTCCGATTTATAAGACATATTAAATAGTGTTTTAGATACAACTCATGTTTATATCTTTGCTTAAATATTACGTCAAATGTATTTACGTCGGGTGGATAGTAAGTGATATAATGGTAACCGTGTCAGGATGTATCGGTGGAGATATAGAGTTGCTGTTGTTGAAAGTGATGCATCGGAAAAGGATTTTTTTAATATAAAAGTTTATATATACATAATCCGAACAGCATTTACTCATTCAGGGGACTATAAGTTTTAAAGCAACATTTTTTATAATGTTATAAAGTGAGAAATTAGAAATAATGAAAAATGCATTAAAATGTATGAGTTTAACAATGGCAAAATAAGAGTTAAACAATGTACTGATTAAATCATACATTTCCATATACATTAGTTATAAATTAATACAATAATACTGTTTTGCGAAATTATAGTGAAAAGGAAAAAATGGCCCTGCTAATCCATTATAAGAAACATAAACTGCTGGAGCTATGTCTAAAGTATACATGATACACACGTAATACTTACACAAATATACAAATATATAAATACACATAGACACACATATATACATAATAATATGAGAACAAAAAACATAAGAGGCCTAATAATTATACGAAACAAGAAAAAAAAATCAAAAATATATTCCAAAAACACCTAATATAGTGGAGAATTTTGGATATTACTGTGACTGCAGATTAATTTGGTTTTCAAGTGTTGAGTGTCAAAATAGTTAGTGCGGATGAATACAAGGCTAATTGGGAAACTATGTGTATTCATATTGGCAAATTTGGCGCTTGATAAGTACCGGTGTAGAGTCCAGAGCCAGTACTCAAACCGATTACAGGGGTAGACATTAAAAAAAATTAATGGCAAACTTCCCGAGATCAAATTTAAGAAATATGTGGTGACATAACAGAATGGTTGAGTTTTTGGTGCTAATTCGCCAAACTTGATGAAGATGGGGATTTATATGGAGCCGACAAATTCTAGTATTTGATTCAGGCCACTAATTGTTTGTAGGGCTCGAGAAGTGGTCGGAAGTTTTCCACAGACTCGAGAAAATTATCCTAAGGCCATACAAAGTTTAAGATCTCATTTTGGACGCGATTATTTATTGGTCGAAGCTTATATGCGGGAACTATTGAAGATGACTCTTCAGAGTTTGTTGGATGTGATGCTGCTATCGATTATGTATGATCGTTTGGAAACTCAGCTGAGAGCACTCAAGATTTTGGGAGTTACCTCTGATAAGTATGCGGCAATATTATACCCAAAATTTACTCCGTGTTTGGCCACGTAGTGGTGCTTCAGGTCAAGGTGAGGATCGCTTGCAGATCCTAATTGATTTCCCCCAGAGGGAAGGTAAACAAGAAGAGCACATCTGTCTTGCGGTAAAAGGTTTTAATATCAATGGTGGAGAGGAAGTTGTAAAAGGCAAGAAGAGAAAGATCCCCGGCTGAGGAGAAACAAAGTTATCTACAGCAGCCACGTTAGTGTTTAATTTATCTGAAAGGTGGACACATTGCAAAGAGATGTAAACTAAAGTGTTTGACCTGTGATGGTTAACACAGTATTCTACTTAGTCCTAAACTATAAACTAATGTTCATAAGTCTGAGGATAAGAACAATTTGAAGAAAGAATTACACGAAAGTACAAGGGTTCCTATGAATGATACATTAGCAAACAATTCTTTCTAAAGGGTACTTCTTCAAACTCTTACTGTACGGTTGGAGGAAAAAGGGATCATCGAAATATTTGAGCTCTGATAGATATGGAATCCAGAGATATTACATTCTGAAGTAAGCGGTAGGGCATATAGAATACACATCAATATACTAAGAACGAATTCAGAATGTTTTGTTTGGAGGAAACTATTCAGGTGAAGTTTCACACAATCATTTTCAAATCCAGTTGGGAAACACCAAGAACAGTTATGTATGCAACTAAGTTCTTGATTATTACAAGATATGTTATTCTGTTCCTCCCGCCAGAAAAAAAATTGTGTCAGAGAGAACTACAGCTGTTGGGTGAAGAAATAAATCATGATGTCGGACCAGTAGAAGTTTTTATAGGAGCTATTTTGCGGTACAAATAATCACAGGTGAAAAAGTTGTTCGTAAATGTGGTTTGGTAGCTGTGAACACCTATTTAGGATGGGCACTACTGGGTAGGGTTCCGTGTAAGAAGTAACTTTCTCATACCAAGACCGTAACTACTTTGTTTTATAAATATTTGTCTATTTTCATACTCTGGTATCTTGATGTTCGGGGAATCGAGGACCCAGAGAATCGAAGGACAAAGGCTGAAAGAGAATTACAACATCAGAACATTTTAAACAAACTGTCAAACGGGTTGTGGGTGGTCATTACATGGTTGAACTTCCATGGGTGAAGGGACACTCCCTCTCCCTTCAAATTTGGAAGTAGCTCAGAAGCGTCTGGAAACGACGTTCCAGAAACTGAAATCTCAATAAATTGAAATTTCCTACACAGAAGTGTTTGAAGAGTGGAAGAGAGAGGGAATCATAGAAGAAGTGGTTAATGCTAAGTGTAATGAGTGACATTATCTACCCCACCGACCAGTGATCAAGGAACAGGTACCACAATTCGCCCCGTGTTTGATGTCTCAACAAATATCAATTCCTGTCCTTAGCTGAATGATTGCTTAGAGGAAAGCCCGAACTTTATTGAACGTATTTCGTCTCTCCTGCTTCGATTCAGAGTGGGAGCTATTGGTGTTATTGCTGATGTAAAAAAGCTTTCTTGCAGATTAGACTTTGTGAGCGAGATCGAGTTTTCGTACGATTCTTGTTAAAAACACCGATTGAGGAAAGTTTAGTCCTAAAACATGCAACTGTGGTTTTTAGCGTTTAGCCCAGTCATTTTCTGTAAGCAGCTGTTATTGAACACCATCTAGGCCCAGTCTTAAGAGATTGAGAAAAGAACGGTTTTGGGATCAGCATGTATTCCCAGAACCCATAAAAAAATTGCATAAGTGTTTTTATGTTGACAATTGGGTCTCGAGTATAGATTAGGTGAATGATCTACATCAGTTTATGACATAATCTACTGCTGTGTTGCTTGAAGCCAAATTTGAACTGAGAGTATGGGAATATTTGAGCTCTGAATCTGACAATAATGAAGCATCACCTATCTTAGATCTACATTGGAGGCTGGAACTGGTATTTTGGCCGTAAATTCAGCATTCATTCCTCAAATTGATTTGCATAGTGTAACTAAGAGGAATATTTTGTCTGTTGAGCATAAATTGTATGTCCCAATTGGTTTCACAGCTCCTGTAACATTGATCCCAAAACTGTTGACTCAACTGATGTGGTTCTCAAAGTTAGGCCAGGATGAAGAAATTCCTACAAAAGAGAAGAAGAGGTCTGTAAAATGTACTAAGGGACTTTCAATGTCTGAAAAAAAATTGAAATACAGGTATGTCACCCAGAAGCACGCAAAGCACAGTCTTCACACGTTCTGCGATGCCAGTCAATATACTTATGGTGCCATTGTGTATTTGAGAACAGAGACTGAGCTTTGCATTGAAGTTCAGCTTATTCAGGTTAAGACCAGGGTAGCGCCTATCAATAAAACCATATACCATGTCTGAAACTCTTAGCCACAGCTATTGGGGCTAGTCTGTTTTCTTCCATTGTGGAACATTTAGATTTGAATGTGTCGGACTTGTGTTTCTGGAGTAATTCAAGTACGGTTTTACAAAGAGAGGAGCAGTGGGCTACTTTTGTACATAATAGGGCTAAGAGATTAAACGATTGATGGCGAAAGAAGACTGGTGCCACGTTTCAAGTCCACTAAAACAAGCAGAACTTGCCAGTCGAGGATGCTTGACTTAGAAAATGATGCAGGTGAGATAGAGGTAGAGGCCTTAATGGCTAAAGCTGCCTTCAGATAAATGACCTATGGAAGTTGTTTCTGTTGAGAAAGAAGTTGTCTACCAGGGGAAATAAGGTACGGGTACGGCTCTAGCAAATGTGAACACCAACGGTGAGTGGTATTACCGATTCTTCTCTCAGTATCGCAAAATTATCCGTCTTGTGGAATAGGTGCTCAGTTTAATTCATAATTGCAAAAATCAAACAAAGATGAGGGGAGATCTTAGTGCCACTAAAGTGGATGAGGCCACAGTCCTTTTCATGAGATTTATTCAAAAATAATCCTTTAAAAGCTCGACGTGTGAACCTGTTAATTTCACTCAATTTAATTGTGGAGGCCAAAGCTGTTTTACGTCTGAAAACTTGAATATTAGAACGGAAGGATGTATCAGGTTTCAGATATTCAGCCTTATTGCCTACTGATCATCCAGTGGTCACCAGATTGATTCATGAGACAAATGTCAAGGCAAACCATGTGTGAGTGCAGGCTCTTTTGAGCTTACTTAGAGAGAGGTTCTGGATTGTAAAGGGTAGAAAAACAGTTCGTTCTGTTGTTATGAAATGCACTATGTGCAAACGATTTGCAGTCACACACTTTTATCGGTCTGTGCCACCATTACCTGAATACAGCGTACGTGACACCGTAGTGTTTGAAGTCACAGGAGTGGATCTGGTGGGTCCACTTTACCTATGAGATGGAAGAAAAGCCTGGACATACCTTTTTACGTGTTCAGTGTATCGTTCTGTCCACATATAACTAGTATCTGCATTGTCTTCGGATGCCTTCATACAGGCCCTAAGGAGATTCGTGGCTCTACGTGGAAGACCGTCTGTCATATACATTGATAATGGTACTAGCTTTGTGGATACAGATGCTTTTCCACAATTGGATAGGGAGACAATTAATTCTTTCAACTCAGCACAATGAATACTTGTTTAGAAATTTAATCCTCCTGCTGATCCCTGGTGGGGTGGTTGGTGGGAGCGCCTTATTGGTATAGTTAAACCCTTGCTTCGGAGAGTACTTGGAAGAGCTCAGCTGAATTTTGAGGAAATAACAACTGTGCTATGTGATTGTGAGGTTACAGTAAATTCACGAACTTTTACCTATGTATCAGAGGATCCTGACAGCCTGACTCCATTGACATCGGCCTTATCCCTTCAGGACCTCAGAGAAGTAGGATTTCCTGATTGTGACCAACTGGGAACAACTCATCTGAATACGAGGTTAAGGTACTTGCAAAAACTATGGGAAGTCTTGATGAGGAAGAGTTTCCGCTGTGAATATCTGAGTCAGCCAGCTGCAATCTCAAAGAGCAAGAAGGAATATCCTTCAAAGATTGGTGAAATGGCGCTCATCTAGAGTGACAACCTCAAACGGCTAGACTGGCCAGAAGAACGCTATGGAATTCACCGACTGGTTCGGTTGAGAACGGGTACTGCCACTGTCATGAGGCCTATTCAGCGACTGTACAGTCTTGAGGCAACAGAATAAAACGCAAGGCCTAAAGGTACGTGCTCTAGCTTGTCGAAGGTTCCAACCGATATGGCTTTAGAAGAGGGAGATTAAAACTTTTCAAAGAGAGACTCTATGGATGAATGGTTCGGAAAGGGTAGGAAGGTTACTACTCCAGCAAGATATTTAACATAATATAATTATTGCGTTTTGTGTTTAGGTGATAAAATAACAATGACTCGAATACTCTGAGCTTCATTAAAGAAATATTGTCTTTAAAAATTCTTTATTTTGTTTTGAGTCAGAAATTCAAAGTGGTAGAGTGTCATATTGTTTCAATAATCGACTTGTTAACTATTGCTTCATAAAAAAGCTTGTTATATGTCTATGCCTCTAATCATGTTTTTTATATATTTTTAAAAATTGTATGGTCTTTTTTTATTTGTTTTGTATATTGTCGGCATTTTGTGTCTTCGATTGCTTAAATATTAGGCCTACGTCAAATTTGTTTACGTCAGGTAGACGATAAGTGACATAATTCATAACACAGATCATCTATAATTTATTAGTTATGTAGGACAAAGCAAAGTAAAACAAAACACAGTGAAACATTTAAAAGGCATTGTTTTTAGTCTTGTTTGTCAAGGTTCGCCTACAAAGTACTCTATTGAGTGGACAAAATTAATAAAGTCCCAACTGAAATGGTTGGAATTGTTATACAAGAGGATAACTTACAAAAACTGCTCGTATCCTCCATGACCTGGATTCATTAACAGGAGCAAATAGTTGCGCCGGCGCAAGTTTGAAAGATGTGCCCAAATCCTAGCCATTAAAAGAAGCAGGCGCAGTTTGAGAGCAATGTTGCGCCTTTTATTTGCCACCACTCAAGAGTAGGCGCAACTATTAAATCATGACTATCACATCATTCAATTTAAATGGAGTAATATTATAGCAATGGCTTAACATACAATTAATTAACTGTACTCCAATTAGTAATAAATAAATAATAACATACGTCTGCCAAGCACAATGTTTGTTTCAAATTCTAACAAAGCAATCACCTTTTACAACACAATGGCATTTCTTCAATTATTACAAAACAAAACCATTAACTGTGTAATATTTGTCTAGATCCAAAGAGGTTTGTATTCCTCCAAGTCTAAAGACATCTCGTAACTAAATATGGTGGTTAGTAAAGCTTTAAAATAGGTTTTAAAGTTTCTATAAATGTTTTATTAATGGAGAAGAAGCTTTAAACTAATAATATAAATACATACTAAATAATATACTAATATTATTTTCGTAAAACATCCAGAAATAGGCCATTTCTAATTTTATTGCTAGTTTATAATAAAAATGTTTAGAAATATTTGTATTTGCTGTCATTTTCATTAGAGATTTAAAATAAAGTAGCCTTGACTTTGAAATTAAATTCTCCACAAGGAGTGGTCGAAAAGAGCGCAATTGATCACGTTTATGGTGACGTCACAATAATCTTGCCACCAGTTTGCGCCTCGTTTATTGAATACGGAAATGGAGCAAATTATAAGGCGCATCTTTGGGAGTACCTTGGGTACAAAGTTGCACCACTTCTTGACTTGCGCCGGAGCAGAATTGCACTCGTTAGTCAATCCAGGCCCAGAAGCTTTCAGTCATCCCAGTTAGAACTGTTCGTGTGAGAGGAGTTTCTAAAAAATGATCGATCATTGTAAACAGGGGTGTAGTGTCAAGTTTATCAGTATGGGAACGATCGTTTTGCTTTCAAGGTCAAGATCAAAGGGAAAACAGGGCGTTGTGGAACTCCGAAGGTAGGGAGGAGGGGGAAAGAGGCAAATTTAAAAATAAAAACAAATTGAATGTAACAGTTGGTTTTATTAATATAAAAAATACACTCATGTTTAATATAATTTTTAAATACAGAAAAAGTGCTTATTTACTAAATCACTCCAGTGCAACTATAAACAAATTATATTTAACAATATAATTTTTTAAATGAAAAAAAACCACTTCATAGTTAAATTAATATTTCTTGGTAGCATAGCTAAATAGGCATTTATGAAATGTCCAAAAACTATTATTACTTAAAAAAAGATTTCCATTTTTTTATTAAGTAAAAGAACGGGCCTCATTGTAAAAAAAATCCTACTTATCTAAAAAACATTTACTACTACGAATTAAAGAAAAGGTTTTAAGCAAAGAAAATATTTCTAAAATGGAAATATGTATTCTTTCCAAGAATAAGTAATCTTACTGTAGCTAACAGTATTAAAATTTACTACAAATCAGAAAAAACAATCTTTGGGTTCTTCACTACTCTAGTCCTTATGTCATCTGCTGATCTCAACCAAGCTTGTTACATAAGGCTCAGTCTCCCAGGTGTTCTGTAATGGACTAATAGGTTGGTTCTTGTTGGAGTAATTATTATATCCCCGAGACTAAAGCCTCTCTCACATTCTGCTGAACTGAAAGGTATTATTTTTGAACAGCTCACCAGCTCTTTAAAGGCATCAAGCAAACGTATACTGCTGTCCAGGTAGTCTCTAAGCCCATTTATTGATTTACTTGAATTTATTCGAAATCATTTACAAAATCGTTCTACCTCTGTTTTGCCATACCGGAATGGAATATTTGTTGGCTAATAATCAGATTCGAATACGTTTAAGTCTTCAAAAAGAATCTTAAACTCTTCTTCTGATGAAGATGGAGTTGTTGAAAACAGCCAAAATTTGAGATTACTAGCCACACTTGAAAGAAATTGTTGCTCATCAATGATTACCATTCTTCTATTGTAAATTAAAGTTACTGAATTGAACTTACCCTCTTATATTGCTATTTTACTCTCTTAAGACTCTAATACCAGGTTTTTATTTTAATGATTCTATAAATCCTATGGAACGTCTTATAAATTTGTCTGCAAAAACAACTGAAGTGTTTCTGCTTTGCAAAGTTTCAGAGAGTATAGATAATCTTCTAGTATATCATACATCAGTCTAACAAGTCTAACAAGAACTGGCTGGAAGTGATTCTTTTTAATAGGCCTCCATAGGTATTTCTTTCCGAAGATGTTATCAACATGTCTTGTGAAGCCTTTAAGAAGTGACTCGCTAACGCTTCATAGCCGAACCACACAGCGGAAACTGTTCTGAATAAGCTTGCTACCCCCTAGTGCTGAGTATTATGCCTATTTTATTTATTTATTTGTCTAACTCAACCGCACAGTCAGCAAGTTGACGTTAGTTCTTGGGTGATGTTCTGTACAAAGTGTAGTTTATCCATAAATGATTGAAAATAATTTACACCAGCTACTTCATCTACAGCATCTGCAAGGGCTAATTCCAACCTTTGATTCATACAATGCCAAATAATTATGTTTGGATATCAAGATAAAAATCTTTGTCCCACGCAGACTTTTCCCCAAGAATTACACTAGCACCATCACTTTTAAAATGACACTAGATTTCGCTTCAGATATCCATGGTCGAAACCATGCTTCTCAAGGCATCTGGCAACAGCGTTAAATATTGTTTCAGATTTTTGATTTTCAAGCTCAACCAATTCTAAAAATAAATTGTTTGGTAAATGTTCCTTACTGATTTCACATCTTAAATAAATAATTAGCACAGATTTTGAAATTAGGCTAGTAGATTCATCAATAATATAGAAAATTTTACCCAATTTTTTTTTTACAATTGTTGATTTCATTTCTTTAGAGCCATGCTCTATGATCACAGTCGCACTAAATCTAGAATGGAAATCGATTGCAACATCCACCCCATTTAGTTTTTGAAGGTCTAGCAAACCAAAGTGGTCGGAGAAGGCCGGTCATGTTTCGCTAAATAATATGTCGATCTAAAAACAGCCTTAGTTGATTCCGTATAAGAATTATCCATTGTATCACATACATCCTCCATGGATTGTTTTTTCGATACATCTTAGATATTCTAGGTCGTTGCATGAGCACTTGAATTCTTGTGCAGATATATATATTTTTTCTAAACGATTTAAGCCGATACGATTTATTTGAGCCATAAAATTTACCTGGTAATAACGCCATTTAGTAGACAAAGAAATACGTTCTTTTTTGAAAGCACCCAAATTACTCACTTCAAAACAAGTCGTAGATCTAAGTTCGGTGGAGAGGTTGAGAGAGTCTTGCACTGGCACAGGTTGTGGGTGGGTGAGAGAGTTGAGAGGAGTCTTGCACTGGCACAGGTGTGGGTGGTGGAGAGGTTGAGAGAGTCTTGCCGCCACATGTTTGTTGAGGAGTTTTCGGAGCCATTTCAGCAACTTCTGGTTATTCTGTTATCACTTTGATATAAAATATAAAGTAAATAGTCAGAGGTTAGCCTCAACAATCGATCCTCTACAGTACCAGTCCCATATATAGTAAATAGTCAGAGGTTAGCCTCAACAATCGATCCTCTACAGTACCAGTCCCATATATAGTAAATAGTCAGAGGTTAGCCTCAACAATCGATCCTCTACAGTACCAGTCCCATATATAGTAAATAGTCAGAGGTTAGCCTCAACAATCGATCCTCTACAGTACCAGTCCCAATATATAATAGTCAGAGTTACCTCAAATGATCCCTACAGTACCAGTCATTATAGTAATGTCAAGTTAGCTCAACAATCGATCCTCTACAGTACCAGTCCAATATATAGTAAATAGTCAGAGGTTAGCCTCAACAATCGATCCTCTACAGTACCAGTCCCATATATAGTAAATAGTCAGAGGTTAGCCTCAACAATCGATCCTCTACAGTACCAGTCCAATATATAGTAAATAGTCAGAGGTTAGCCTCAACAATCGATCCTCTACAGTACCAGTCCAATCACCCTTCAACGCAAAGAATGGTTGTCGGTCGTATACATTGTTTATTTACGGTGAATCATCTTCTTTCGGAAAGTAGAGCCTTCGGATGGATCCGTCAGTGTTTACTAATAGATCTAGTCTAGATAACTTCATTTTCATAATAAAAAGTAATTAATAGAATATTGAAATAACATTATACATGACATAGTACTTTTATTAATATCTTATTTATATTGAAACTCTGATTAGAACAAAATTACATAACATAAAACATGGTAGAAAGTAGAGTAATTTTTAACTGTTTCTTAAGATTAGAGTTCCAATTTTATATCCTTAATAGATAATAATATATATGTATATTATATTAATATTTTATTTAAATAAATTCACTTTTATCAATGCAAATTTATTATTGACAAATACATCATTTCAAAACGCAATTTAAACAATAAAACACAATTTCCCAGGCTCATCTTGTACAATTAGGCTCCTTAATCAGGTATTAGGCTTACTACCGTGATGTTCACATTGTTAACATCTTTACAGAACTGAATACAATTATTAAAAATATACTCTGAATAATAGATCTTCTCAATCTTATTCTTCAGATGATTACTAAGTCGACCATAAGTATTGGAATCTATTGTTTCTGAAAAGTAGAACATTTAAAACATGTTATAATAATACTAGTACTAAACTAATACGAGTATAATAAATCCCGGTAAAACACAATCATCAACAAATTGACAGTTATCTTGAAAGCTTATTTTAAATTAAAATGAAGGAGCTGCTGAGATCAAGTAGTTACCATACTAACCTGAGACTGTTTATCAACTATAATGTCTTGGCGTAATGACTTACACTTGCACTAATCTCCAGTTCCGCAGACTTCACGTCCACCCAGAACTCGGAGAAGGTTCTCACAAAAGTTGACCTGCAAAACAAATAATTTCACCAGACATTGCTTACATGTTTCTTTCAATATCTGTTTTAAACTATTTAATCGATGGTTTTTAAAGTTATTGGTAGGCCTGCATTTAAGTTTGTGTTCAAATGTGGACATTGTTCACAAAAATAACTAGTGATTTAATTCAAGGATTAGTGATATGATGAGGAAGGTGAGCTAAATTAAGAGTATTAAGAGTGGAGGGGGGGGGGGGGGCGACCGTTAGCTAAGGTCCGTATTTACACATGTTATGTAACAAAACGCATGCAAAACAATATTGCATCAATAAATACGTTTGCTTTAATTTTTTTCGCGTATATCTTGCAACAGTTGTATATTTATGTGAGGCGAGGGGCATGCGATACTCTGTAGTGTGCACCTAACTTAGTTCCAAGAAAACAATCCAGGGTCAGATCTGGACTAGCTGAAATAATGGGGCCATCTTTAACTAATTTAGTTGAGTTATAAAATATATAACTCGACGTAATTAGAACTTAAATAATATATGAATAGTAATAATTTATATATATATTAAATAATTTATTTTTTAAAAACTTTCTACCAACCCAATTTTTAGTGTGGACTTTTCAATTACATTTGAATAAAAGCTAATCGTGGTTTGTCCATTTATTTACCAGAATACAACAGTCGAGACATGATCGGGAGCCACCCACTGCAAGGTCACCGAGCTGACATTCTGACCAGAGCCGTAAACAACCTCGTACTTGGCAGCACTCTGGAACAAGTCAACAAGTTCAGGAACAGTGCCCTGTGGTCAGATGTAGTGTCTTGTTGTATCATGGCCTGGACAAACCAAAGTGACGGATAACACTAGTTGCAGTCAGTCCCTGGGATGTGGGAAGGCTTAGTCACCATCTTTTATTTTAACAAGGATGAGAAGAGGATCGTCCAATGGGAGGAACTCCCACTATGGTCTCACCCAACGAATATATTGTTTCACTCCTCCATGACCTACCTGCAGACCTGGTGGGCAGTCATAAATGTTGAGAAGAGGATCATCCAATGGGAGGAACTGTCCCACTATGGTCTCACCCAGGCGACCCTCAACGAAGACGCCCTTCCACTCTGCCGCGCCCTTACCAGAGAGCGTCACTGAGAAAAGGGATGAACTATCAATTGAACATGTTTAAATGAAATACATCCCACAACAGTGGGCACATGAACTAGATGGTCTGGTTTGTCAGTGACGAGTATCACTCCTTGAAGGGTCCTCTGACATCACCAGAATGGGGATGTGGCTAATTTGGCCCTTTAAGGCGTGGAACAAACACCTCACAGCGTTTATATTTCTTTTATCTTACGAGAGAAACATTTACTAACAACTCGTAAGATATGTGAAATGAAATAATAAGATATTTTAGTAAAAAATAAAATAATGTTATACGTAGTTTTTATATAGTATAAATTATAATTTAATTGGTCTAATATTAGCGTCTTCTTAATCTTGTTCACTTAAAACAGTTAATGTCAAGATTTATAAAGATTGTGATATATGTTGGACGCCACTCCTAGGATCTAGAAGAAAATAATATTAATAATACAAAAAAAATTACCTCGGCTAAAACAGTCAGTGTCAATACTCGAGACCACTGGGGAATACTTAGGATAAAACATGAACACTAAAAAAGAGGATTGTTGGAACCAAATGTTGTAATTTAGACTACAATAAAAATAAGTGTATAAAATAACAATTGTTGGAACTTTTGTGGATTTATTGTTGTTTCCTTATTTACCACATACCAATCCTACCTATGGGATTCCGTATAGTTATAATTCTAATTTTTATAAAAATAAAATAATTTTGTTGAAAAAAAAAAAAAAAAAAAGAGAAACAAAAAATCAATAAAATTAATATCTATACATAAAATGAAATGTTAATTAATTCTCTGAACTATATAGTCTTATTGAAAGTTCTTACATGAAGCTGATTTTAGATAAAAGAAAAGAAAATATGAATTTAAAGTTGAAGAGTTGGCTTGACCTCACCCATGAATGAGTCTATGTTGAAACAACACCAACTTGAGAAATTTGTTTCACTTTAGTAACGCTGATTCTTCCACAATTTAAACAAAAGTAAACAGTCTAGTTCTTGCACCCACTTTTAACTTTCCGTTTGCTGCTCACACTTTACTTTTTAACCATTACTTCACTTTAAAAAAAATTAAATAAAGAACTCTACAGATTTGGCTCCATGTTAGACGAACACCGAGGAAGAGGACCCAGTCTCTTACAGAAAGTCTTCCAAAGTCAAATTTAAAAAAATTCTATTCCTTACTTCCGAGTCCAAAGAGAAAAATAATATATTAAAACAAAAGATAAAATGTTGGATATGGACTAGGGATAAAAATCAATTACAATGCAGGTTCAATATGAATATTGAAATATATGACAATGAATGTGAACAGTGTTTTCTTAAATAATTAAATGTTTATTTCCATTTGTCAAAATTGAAAAGCGCGCTAGCTTGAGTTATTTACATTGTGCTTGTTTTCATTTACAATCACGAGACTCGCTACTCACTTGTTTAATATATCTGCGCATGCGTTGAAATCACACATGGCTGACATTCATTATAAATGAAACAAGAGTCAAACAAACTTCTTAGAAGGATAATTAATATGTTTAATAAAAGGTAAGTGTTCTTCCTTAAGTCAAAATTCCTTATTTAAATTATTTAAAACAATGTTATACGTAGTTCCTTCTGTCCTTTTACTTTCTTAAATGGATGTAAATAGTATTATTTGTCAGGCCGGCCATACAGCTGGCGAACTTTGAAGTGTTTAATTTCACACGAAATTAAATTGGAAACTATTCACAAAAAGTATAAAATATAAGGAAATACATGGTAGGGTGGCCAATTACGTCACAATATATTGTTGCGGGAAACTCCACCAAATAGAATGTATGAAATACACTGCCAGGCCCACCGAAACAGGGTGGGTGGAATCCCTTGGTCCCTTGGTCCCTGGCACGGGAGGCTGAAAGGGTGGGGGTGGGGGGTTGCAGTACTGCTTCGAGATTTTTTCTTCTCATTTTGGACGAAAATATATTTTTTTTAACGAAACGGAAGAAAAATGCTATATAATACGAGATTAAGTACACTAATTACCACTATTACCACTATTAAAACTTGAGTAGATGAGCCATAAAAAGATTAAGGTTTGCGTCGTTAAAACTATTTAATATTTGTGATCTAATGGGAGAAATCAAGTATCTTAAAGTGATACGCAAGACAAACATTTATAAATCTACTTTGAAGTTCCTAAAACTGCTCAACAAAATAAAGGAACGCTATATCGCAAATTTATTTCCGAGTGTATGCGTTGCACATTACACATACTCCCAGTTAATATTGCTTGAGCGGAACGATCTTTTAGTGAACTTGTTGAAATCAACAATGGGTCAACAAAGACATTGAATCAAGACTCCATCATTCACATGTTCTTTGATGGAAAAGCTCAAAAGGTGAATTTTAAAAGACTCACTTATATTATATGTTGTGAATTCTTAACTAAATTGTTTACTTTGAAAAAGAGGACCTGAGAAATAAAACATACATAAAATGAATCAAAAGTTAGGCTTTTTGTTTAAATTTATTTCCTACCAGTTTTAAATTAAAAATATGTGTTGCAAAAGTGTGTAAGTGCATTGTATTTCTGAGAAATTATCGTGCATAATTGGATTGTGTTGTTAAAAATTATATAGTAGTTTTCCTATTTACATAACTATATAATCTATGAAAAGTGAAGTCTTTAAAGTTGCTTTTATTGAAAATTTTGAAAAATTGCTTATTAGAATAGCATAATTTTTAGGAGGACGGACAAAATGATTTTCCCCAGCCACCTAGTGGCTATCGACGGAACTGTTCACTGCTACAGAAATATCTCTGTTCACTAATATCTCTGTTCACTGCTACAGAAATATCTCAGTTCACTACTTCAGAAATATCTATGTTCACTGCTACAGAAATATCTCAGTTCACTGCTTCAGAAATATCTATGTTCACTACTACAGAAATATCTCTGTTTACTGTTACAGAAATATCTCTGTTCACTACTACAGAAATATCTCTGTTCACTACTACAGAAATATCTCTGTTCACTACTACAGAAATATCTCTGTTCACTGCTACAGAAATATCTCTGTTCACTACTACAGAAATATCTCTGTTCACTGCTACAGAAATATCTCTGTTCACTACTACAGAAATATCTCTGTTCACCGCTACAGAAATATCTCTGTTCACTACTACAGAAATATCTCTGTCCACTGCTACAGAAACATCTCTGTTCACTGCTACAGAATCATCTCTGTTCACTGCTACAGAAATATCTCTGTTCACTGCTACAGAAACATCTCTCTTCACTGCTACAGAATCATCTCTGTACACTGTTACAGAATCATCTTTGTACACTGCTACAGAAACATCTCTGTACACTGTTACAGAATCATCTCTGTACACTGCTACAGAATCATATATGTTCACTGCTACAGAATAATCTCTGTTCACTGCTACAGAATCATCTCTGTACACTGCTACAGAATCATCTCTGTACACTGCTACAGAAATATCTCTGTTCACTGCTACAGAAACATCTCTCTTCACTGCTACAGAATCATCTCTGTACACTGTTACAGAATCATCTATGTTCACTGCTACAGAATCATCTCTGTTCACAGCTACAGAATCATCTATGTTCACTGCTACAGAATCATCTCTGTACACTGCTACAGAATCATCTCTGTTCACTGCTACAGAATCATCTCTGTTCACTGCTACAGAAACATCTATGTTCACTGCTACAGAATCATCTCTGTACAATGCTACAGAATCATCTCTGTACACTGCTACATAAATATCTCTGTTCACTACTACAGAAACATCTCTGTACAATGCTACAGAATCATCTATGTTCACTGCTACAGAATCATCTCTGTTCACTGCTACAGAAACATCTCTGTTCACTGCTACAGAATCATCTCTGTTCACTGCTACAGAAATATCTATGTTCACTACTACAGAAACATCTATGTTCACTGCTACAGAAACATCTCTGTTCACTGCTACAGAATCATCTCTGTTCACTGCTACAGAAATATCTCTGTTCACTACTACAGAAACATCTCTGTACACTGCTACAGAAACATCTCTGTACAATGCTACAGAATCATCTCCGTACACTGCTACAGAAACATCTCTGTACAATGCTACAGAATCATCTATGTTCACTGCTACAGAAACATCTCTGTTCACTGCTACAGAATAATCTCTGTTCACTGCTACAGAAATATCTATGTTCACTACTACAGAAACATCTATGTTCACTGCTACAGAAACATCTCTGTTCACTGCTACAGAATCATCTCTGTTCACTGCTACAGAAATATCTCTGTTCACTACTACAGAAACATCTCTGTACACTGCTACAGAAACATCTCTGTACAATGCTACAGAATCATCTCCGTACACTGCTACAGAAACATCTCTGTACAATGCTACAGAATCATCTCTGTTCACTGCTACAGAATAATCTCTGTTCACTGCTACAGAAACGTCTATGTTCACTGCTACAGAATCATCTCTGTACACTGCTACAGAATCATCTATGTTCACTACTACAGAATCATCTCTGTTCACTGTTACAGAATCATCTATGTTCACTGCTACAGAATCATCTCGGTACACTGCTACAGAATCATCTATGTTCACTGTTACAGAATCATCTATGTTCACTGCTACAGAATCATCTCTGTACACTGCTACAGAATCATCTCTGTACACAGCTACAGAATCATCTATGTTCACTGCTGCAGAATCATCTCTGTTCACTGCTACAGAATCATCTATGTACACTGCTACAGAATCATCTCTGTACACTGCTACAGAATCATCTCTGTACACTGCTACAGAATCATCTATGTTCACTGCTACAGAATCATCTCTGTTCACTGTTACAGAATCATCTATGTTCACTGCTACAGAATCATCTCTGTACACTGCTACAGAATCATCTCTGTACACTGCTACAGAATCATCTCTGTACACTGCTACAGAAACATCTCTGTACACTGTTACAGAATCATCTCTGTACACTGCTACAGAATCATCTCTGTACACTGCTACAGAATCATCTCTGTTCACTGTTACAGAAACATCTTTGTACACTGCTACAGAAACATCTCTGTACACTGCTACAGAAACATCTCTGTACACTGCTTCAGAATCATCTCTGTACACTGCTACAGAATCATATATGTTCACTGCTACAGAATAAGCTCTGTTCACTGCTACAGAAACGTCTATGTTCACTGCTACAGAATCATCTCTGTACACTGCTACAGAATCATCTATGTTCACTGCTACAGAAATATCTATGTTCACTGCTACAGAATCATCTCTGTTCACTGCTACAGAAATATCTATGTTCACTGCTACAGAATCATCTCTGTTCACTGCTACAGAAATATCTATGTTAACTGCTACAGAAACATCTCTGTTCACTGCTACAGAATAATCTCTGTTCACTGCCACAGAATCATCTCTGTTCACTGCTAAAGAAACATCGCTGTACACTGCTACATAAACAGTGATTGAAGAAAAACATCTCTGTTCACTACTACAGAAACATTTCTCTTCACTGGTGCAGAAACTGTTAGTGGAGGGAAACATCTCTGTTCAACAAATTACAGATCAAATAAATTAAATTTTTAGAGACATCCTTTATTAATAAATTTATGTATATATATAATTAAAGCTCGTAAAATATTAATTTTTTAATAATATGTTTCAACATAAAATATTTTTATTTTTAAAGGCAAGCTACTACAACTTAACAATGATATGATTGTTATTCCTTTCTCCGTTCACTCTGTGTATTACAAACCTCCTGCACTCGTAAAGCTCGTTGCTCTCTTCACCCCACTGCACCCCTATTTAATAGTGACAGACGATCTCGAAGACTGTCGGCAAGTTCCGATTCTTTGCCAGTCACCACGCTCCAATCCTCTCCCCACCCTTGCTGCGTGGTACTGGTCCACACGGCTAGGGCCGAGACTCCCCGCGGTGACCCGATGGGACCGGATTAAAAGAGAGAGGGGAGCATGCCAAAGGCAGTCGTTGCCTTAGCTCCATGCTGATGGAATAAACATGCCACTCTAGTGTGTTATCTTTTTGGACCAACGTACGAGATTCCTATCCCCCTTTTCCCTACTCCAGCTTCACTCCGCTCACCATGACTCTTCGCTGAGCCTCCTATTCCCCCTTCTCCCTACTCCAGCTCCACTCCACTCCCAATGACTCTTCGCCGAGCCTCAAATTCCCCGTTCCCCCTATTCAAGCTTCACTCCACTCCCAATGACTCTTCGCCGAGCCTCAAATTCCCCGTTCCCCCTATTCAAGCTTCACTCCGCTCACCATGACTCTTCGCCGAGCCTCAAATTCCCCCTTCTCCCTACTCCAGCTCCACTCCACTCACCACGACTCTTTGCCGAGCCTCCTATTCCTCCTTTCCCCTACTTCAGCTCTACTCCACTTACCACGACTCTTTGCCGAGCCTCCTATTCCTCCTTTCCCCTACTTCATCTCCACTCCACTTACCACGACTCTTTGCAGAGCCTCCTATTCCTCCTTTCCCCTACTTCAGCTCAACTCCACTTACCACGACTCTTAGCTGAGCCTCCTATTCCCACTTAACCCTACTCCAACTTCCCTCCACTCACCGCGACTCTTCGCCGAGTTGCCTATTACCTCTTTCCATATCTCCCATTCCACTCGCCGAGCCTTCCTCCTTCACTCTCACTTCATTCCCGTCTTCTCCGAGATCTGCCTAGCTCCACCTATTCGTCTCCTCCTAACACCCAAGGTATTACTCTCTCTCTCTCTCTCTCTCTCTCTCTCCACAGGCCATAGTCGAACTACGGAGCGACCTAACCCTGCACATCCCACACTTTAATATCTGGTGCAACGACAAGTTATTTCGTATATAAAATAATTAACGAGATATAATCAAAATTGTAAATTTCTGCATATCTAATTTAGCCTACCCTTAAATTAATTTTTTATGGTAAAATGAGAGTTTTAATTTTGTAATGTTAAACAATGTAAATACTAAATTTAATCAAAATCGTTATAATCGATTTTGAAACAATAGATTTTTTCTCTTTTTGCACTTAAGTAAACTACGCTTAATTTTAGGCGTAAATGTCTTGCCTAGTTCCAAAAATGCCTGAGTAGGACCTTTTTAAAATCTTGGATACCTAGTTTTATTTTCTCTAGATTGAAAAATGACATCTGGACACGGCAATCAAACCCGGGACTTTTGGCTTAGTACACCAATGCTCTAATCACTGGATAGAATTACTCAAGGTAGGTATAGTGGGAACTGTTAGATGCAAATAATGTAGAAACATATCACTTCCGGATACCAAAACAAAATTTGATAGAGTTCTTTTTTATATATTCAAGAACTGAAATCAACTGTGAGACACAGAAACGTTTGTGGTGGACTGTGATACCGTCGTCAAAATGGTTGCCATCAGACACTACCTCACAACTTTCACCAAGTTATATTGCAAGAACAACTTAAACAATCGTAATGGAATTTAAAGTGGTACTTGTTTTATTGAAAATAATAGATCATCCAGCAAACACTTTCAGCAGACATTGTGGTGGCATGTGATGAGTCATCAAAATGGCTGCCATCGGACACTACCACACAACTTCTACCCAGTTATATTGCAAGAACCATCAAATCAATCGTGATGAAATTTCTTATTTTACTTTCTCGCGTATTTCAAAACCTAAATCAGTCATGATACACAATTTCGTAAAGCCTTGTAGTGGCACGTGATGAAGTCATCGAGATGGCAATCACCTTCACAGTACCTTACGTCCTTCACGTAATTATAGTTTAGAACAATTTTTTCAATTGCAATCGAAGTAACGTGAAAAAAACAAACTAACTTAAATTCTTTGAAAAAAACACTATGAAAATCCCGTAAATTTGATAATTTTTATTGATTACAATGATAACATAACTAAGGAGCGATAGCAATGTGTTCTGCAAATTGTATGTTGCCAGTCAAATGAGAGATGGAGACGTCATTGAAATTTCTGAATCCGGGAAACTCCCCAAACCTATGAGTAAATATGGCACTGTTTCATGCATTACAACTACATTCAAATTCAGCACAACACCTACATTGCATCCAGAAGCAGCTACTATTACTGACGAGGAGCACGCACCAAGGAGCTCTACAACATTTGAGCACAACAGTCAGACTATTGTTCAACCGTACGTCCAGAAGAGACTAAAATAGATAGAGCGAATTGATATCCTATTTGACCAGTACCTGAAAGATAGTCTAAAGAGGGACACAAGGCAGTCGAGAGGCTTAGGTAACAGAATGGCTGTAAAACCTGGCGTGAAGATACCAAATAATTTCAAGAGGTTCCTCTTAATAAATGATTTGATATCAATGTAAATAGATGTAAAGAATCTGTTGTACTCATATAAAAAATAGTAATTAATTCAGAAGATGTAATAAGTATAACCCTGATATCAGCAAGCCTTCATGAAGAAGCAGATCCTTATCTTACATGCATAGTATGCTTCCAAAAACAGTCGATTCTGATGTCTTAGTGATAGCACTTTATGCATTCTCACAAATCTCTGACCTACAAGAGCTAAGGGTTTAGTACGGAACTGAGAAGAATGTCCAATATATTCCTGTTCAACTTCTCATTGGAATACCGAACTTTGTTCACTTTTTCCCAGGATATGTTAATGAGGCTAGACGATTACTCTTCATCCAACAAAACAAAATCCCACCAACTTGTGATGCATTGTTGCAACACTTGACAACTAACCACTGTTGGACCCATGTTCCTGGGGATGGAAGAAAGTTATGACTTCACGTATGAACCTATACGGACAGTACCAGACGTGAGTATATACTGAACTAGTTACCTGCAAGCTCTAGAACCACCACTTAAGGCTGTGCAAGAGTGATAATATTTTATTTTATTTTCTTATTTTTATGGTTGTGTGCCTTTTTAATAGAATACAAATATTAAAATAAGTAATAATAGAGCAAAATTGTTATGTATTTTTTGTTTAAATTGTTATAATGCTTAATTAAACTTAATAATACTAATTCGTATCCAAATATTAAGTCATACAGGCAAAAGCTTTAAAATTTTTTGTGGATGTACGGATAGTATAACACTATATGGTAAAGATATTTTAGGCACGGTCTGTACCATATTTTCCAACATATTAATTTTTATTTAATAAATAATTAAATTGAATCGGTGGCAGACTTTCTCATTCTTTTACAAATAAATTTCCTAATAGAAAACTACTTTGTATTTTGAAATTAAATTTAACTCTCCTTATTTCGCAATAAATACTGGTTCATTTGACGTTGGTTTAAGTTGTTTCCAAAGAGAAACCCCAACATTTCCAAACGTGAAACCCAATTTTTGAATCCTGCTCGAGCTCAAAAACTAAATAAAGCCATAGTGAAGCAGCACTTTGATGGAGTCGAGAAGCTTTATGAGGAATTAGACATTAATAACCATCCATAACGCCTCTACAACATTGGATGAAAAGAGATGTCGTCTCACGATACATAAACAGCAGTCAATCTTAGCGCAAACATGTTCTGGAAGAGTACATATGGTTTCTTCAGAACATGCAGAGAGTGTCACTGTTGTTGGTTGTGTAAATGCAGTAGGGGCTGCTATCCCCCTTATGATTATCTTCAAAGGTAAAAGGCATAAGCCTGAGTTCATAGACAATTTTCCTGCTGGGAGTTTAGTAAGAATGGCACCAAAGGGGATCATGACTACACCATTATTCATTGAATTTATTTATCATCTTGGAAAACACAAGGCTCCTGGAAAATGTCTCCTGATTTTTTATGGGGCATCGTCACATTTAGATTATCTTATAGTTGACGTTGTAGAGAATAAACACCATCAACGAGCTACAACCTCTTGACAAAGCTGTCACAGATCATTCGAGCATCATTGGGACCAAGAACGCTTGTTGTTCATATTCCAAAAGCCTGATAAAAGACCGACCAAAGCACGTTTTAATACAGTTCTGAGTAAAGTCTGGTCAAATTGTATGACCCATGGTAAAATCATCAGTGGACTCAGAGCAACTAACCTGTATCCATTTAATCCTGACGCCATTCCTGAAGAAACGTTTGCACTGTATGTATTAACAGAAATTATTGAGCCACATTCTCAAAGTATGAGAACTGAAGAAAATAACTCAAGGTATTTCACCAATTCCGACGACTTCTGGGTTGAATGTTAGTAGGTGTCCAATTATCTACGATTACAAATCTTCTGACAGGGAACCTTAGCCTTATACATCAACATCATCCACTTCGAATCTACAGCTCATCTTCAGAGTCCAAAAGTGAAATTATTGAGCCAGTGCCAAGATGGGAACAGACATCAGAAGAGGCCGCAACAATAACAGTACCATCTCCTAATTCTACACCTGGTAGGCCTATTTCAAATAAATTCGATGATGAGATTCCATTCGCAACTCTAAAAACAAACGATTTTTTGAAGTCCCCGTTTCACGAGTTAATGCCAACGCCAAATTATGCAGTTGTGAAGGGAAAACTACCAAGAAAAGCATTAAATTGTCAGGGCCAGAGAGTGACCAAAGAACTTTTCAAAGAAAAAGGTAGTAGTGAAAAGACAGCTGCCACCAATAAACAGGAAAAAACAAATAGACCGTCAAAAGACGGCTAGTACTGCCATGGATGCAGAGAAGAAAAGGTTGCTGATATTACATTAACCAATGCTCACAGTGTCTTCAATGGAACCAAGAAGAGTGTGTTGGTCTCACCAAAGAAGACCGTGACGTATTTATGTGCTGTTTTTAAGCTAGAATTATGAATAAAGATGATCTAAGCTTAGTTCCTATACAAAAGTGCCAAATAATTATTATTTTCTTTTCCAAATATTTGATTTCGTTAATGGGTTTTATTAAAATACCAGGGTTTAATAAGGCCCAAACATAGTGTTTTATCAAGAGTGGGTTAAAATTTAAATTACTCTAAGGTTTGTTCTTATTTATGTTTTTTCTAATTAGTAATAAAACAAACTTTAATATGAACATTGTCATTTCCAATAATCCTAACACTTATATAACTTATTCTAATTTTAAATAAGATGGGCCTTATTTGCCTCAGGTACTTACACAATATTCTATAATCCCCATGCTTTGATATACTTACACAATATCCTAAAGCCCTTATGTTTTGTTTTATTTACACAATATTCAATAATTACCATGTTTGGATATGCTTACACAATATAATAGAACCCGCCTCGGTGGCGTAGTTGGCTAACGCGCTAGTCGTGTTGAGCTCTACTACTGAGGACGGGGAGATCGAGGTTCGAATCTCGGTCGGGTGAACTGGGGGTGGTTTTTCCTAAATGGTTTTCCACTCTCCCTCCACGCAAATGCGGATTCACTTCCTCTAATTCAAACTTCCCAATTCCTAATCCATTAGCGTAATTAGTACTTAAAGCGTATAAACCGAACGGGTAGCAAGACGTGGTGCTAAATAGTAATAATAATAATAAAATAGAATACCCATGTTTTGATATACTTACACAATATCCTATAATCCCCATGTTTTGATATACTTACACAATATCCTATAATCCCCATGTTTTGATATACTTACAAAATATCCTCTAATCCCCATGTTTTGATATACTTACACAATATCATATATCCCCATATTTTGATATACTTACAAAATATCTTCTAATCCCCATGTTTTGATATACTTACAAGATATCTTCTAATCCCCATGTTTTGATATACTTACAAAATATCCTATAATCCCCATATTTTGATATACTTACACAATATCCTATAATCCCCATGTTTTGATATACTTACAAAATATCCTATAATCCCCATATTTTGATATACTTACACAATATCCCATAATCTCCATGTTTTGATATACTTACACAATATCCTATAATCCCCATATTTTGATATACTTACACAATATCCTATAATCCCCATGTTTTGATATAATTAAAAAATATCCTATAATCCCCATATTTTGATATACTTACACAATATCCTTAATCCCCATATTTTGATATACTTACACAATATCCTATAATCCCATGTTTTGATATACTTACACAAATTCTATGATCCCCATGTTTTGATATACTTACACAATATCCTATAATCCCATGTTTGATATACTTACACAATATCCTATAATCCCTATGTTTTGATATACTTACACAATATCTATAATCCCCATGTTTTGATATACTTACACAATATCCTATAATCCCAGTTTGATATATTACAAATTCTAAATCCATGTATTTGATACTTACCAATATTCTATCCTATAATCCCATGTTTTGATATACTTACACAATATCCTATAATCCCCATGTTTTGATATACTTACACAATATCCTATAATCCCATGTTTTGATATACTTACACAATATCCTATAATCCCATGTTTTGATATACTTACACAATATCTTAATCCCCATGTTTTGATATACTTACACAATATCCTATAATCCCATTTTTGATATACTTACACAATATCCTATAATCCCATGTTTTGATATACTTACACAATATCCTATAATCCCCATGTTTTGATATACTTACACAATATCCTAATCCCATGTTTTGATATACTTACACAATATCTATAATCCCCATGTTTTGATATACTTACAACAATATCCTATAATCCCATGTTTTGATATACTTACACATATATCCTATAATCCCATGTTTTGATATACTTACACAATATCCTATAATCCCATATTTTGTATATACTTACAAAATATCCTATAATCCCATGTTTTGATATACTTACACAATATCTATAATCCCCATGTTTTGATATACTTACACAATATCCTATAATCCCCATGTTTTGATATACTTACAAATATCCTATATCCCATTTTGATATCTTACAATATCCTATAATCCCATTTTTGATATACTTACACAATATCCTATAATCCCATGTTTTGATATACTTACACAATATCCTATAATCCCATGTTTTGATATACTTACACAATATCCTATAATCCCATGTTTTGATATACTTACACAATATCCTATAATCCCCATGTTTTGATATACTTACACAATATCCTATAATCCCTATGTTTTGATATACTTACACAATATCCTATAATCCCCATGTTTTGATATACTTACACAATATTCTATAATCCCCATGTTTTGATATACTTACACAATATCCTATAATCCCCATGTTTTGATATACTTACACAATATCCTATAATCCCCATGTTTTGATATACTTACACAATATCCTCTAATCCCCATATTTTGATATACTTACACAATATCCTATAATCCCATATTTTGATATTCTTACAAAATATCCTATAATCCCCATATTTTGATACTTACACAATATCCTATAATCCCATGTTTTGATATACTTACACAATATCCTATAATCCCTATGTTTTGATATACTTACACAATATCCTATAATACCCATGTTTTGATATACTTACACAATATCCTATAATCCCCATGTTTTGATATACTTACACAATATCCTATAATCCTCATGTTTTGATATACCTACACATATCCTAATCCCCATGTTTGATATACTTACACAATATCCTATAATCCCCATGTTTTGATATACTTACACAATATCCTACAATCCCATGTTTTTATATACTTACACAATATCCTATAATCCCCATGTTTTGATATACTTACACAATATCCTATAATCCCATGTTTTGATATACTTACACAATATTCTAGAGTCCCCATGTTTTGATATACTTACACAATATCCTATAATCACTATGTTTTGATATACTTAAACAATATCCTATAATCCCCATGTTTTGATATACTTACACAATATCCTATAATCCCCATGTTTTGATATACTTACACAATATCCTATAATCCCCATGTTTTGATATACTTACACAATATCCTCTAATCCCCATGTTTTGATATACTTACGCAATATCTTATAATCCCATGTTTTGATATACTTACACAATATCTAGAATCCATGTTTTGATATACTACACAATATCCTATAATCCCATGTTATGATATACTTACACAATATTCTATAATCCCCATGTTTTGATATACTTACACAATATCCTATAATCCCATGTTTTGATATACTTACACAATATTCTATAATCCCCATGTTTTGATATACTTACAAATATCCTATAATCCCATGTTTTGATATACTTACACAATATCCTATAATCCCCATGTTTTGATATACTTACACAATATTCTTAGAGTCCCCATGTTTTATATACTTACACAATATCCTATAATCCCATGTTTTGATATACTTACACAATATCCTATAATCCCATGTTTTGATATACTTACACAATATCCTATAATCCAATGTTTTGATATACTTACACAATATCCTATAATCCCATGTTTTGATATACTTACACAATATCCTATAATCCCATGTTTTGATATACTTACACAATATTCTATAATCCCATGTTTGATATATTACCAATATCTATAATCCCTATGTTTTGATATACTTACACAATATCCTATAATCCCATGTTTTGATATACTTACACAATATTCTAGAGTCCTCATGTTTTGATATACTTACACAATATCCTATAATCCTCATGTTTTGATATACTTACACAATATTCTATAATCCCCATGTTTTGATATACTTACACAATATCCTATAATCCTATGTTTTGATATACTTACACAATATCCTATAATCCCCATGTTTTGATATACTTACACAATATTCTAATCCCCATGTTTTGATATACTTACACAATATCCTATAATCCCCATGTTTTGATATACTTACACAATATCTCTATAATCCCATGTTTTGATATACTTACACAATATCCTAATTCCCCATGTTTTGATATACTTACACAATATCCTATAATCCCATGTTTTGATATACTTACACAATATTCTAGAGTCCCATGTTTTGATATACTTACACAATATCCTATAATCCCCATGTTTTGATATACTTACACAATATTCAATAATCCCATGTTTTGATATACTTACACAATATCCTATATATACCATGTTTTGATATACTTACGCAATATCCTATAATCTCCATGTTTTTCTGTAGTTGCAAATGACACTTGGGGCGAAATATTCTTCAATTGTTTTTCCAATATCTCCATAAGAATAGGCAATGATAGAATTTCTCCAGAACACCGTCATCAATGGATTAGGCTTGCAGGGAATACGACGCGTAAATAAAACACGCCATATACCCTGCTACCTCATGTTAGTGTGCATACTATTATAAAAAATAGAAATTACTCATAAATATTATATTTTTTGCATACCAAACTCTGCTATTTAGTGATAAATGCAATCGTTTTATTTCAAACACTAAAATTATGTACCATTTAACGTAGGAAGTGAGATAAGACAACGTAAAACAACAATTCGGCGCGGTTGCACGAAGGTATGGTTATAGTTTCGAAACTATCCCTCGCACGAGAAATATGCTCAGGAAACATTTTTACAGAAAATTGGATTATGTTTAGTTTCTTTTAACTATCTTTACAGTAAGATGACTTAAAATAAAGAACATATAATTTTAGCATGTTTTTTCATTGTTGCCGCAAACGCAGACCTCACCGACGCCTGGCCTAACATATCCAATACATAGAATAAATACATATATAAACTATTTTATTAAAATTAATTGGACGGAATAAAACACAAATGGCCCGGTGGGCTCTCCACACGGACTTTCTCTCGCTTTCATCTTAAAATAGATATTTACTGAAAACTCGTAAGACTTGTGAAACAAAATAGTAGGGCTGTACATAGTTGTCAAAACGCTACACGAGAGATCATAAATGGAATAATAATCACTTTTACTTACTCTATGGCACTGTCACAGAAACATTGAGTAAAGAGAAACATCTTTGTTCACTAAAGAGGAGAACAATCAAATTCATTTTGAGACCAAAATTGTAAATTTATATATTTATCTATTGCTCAGAAACGATTGGTTTTATGAAAATAATAAAAAAAAAGATATAAAACTTTAGCGGTACTATAACTTTACAATGATAAATTATTTTGTATCTCAAATAGTTGCGGATAAATGATGAAAATTGAAAATTCTCCCCCATGGGAACTACACTCAAATTAAATTTTCATGAGAAAATAAGGATTGACATCTTGTTTATGAGCTAATAATAGGTGTAGCAAAATCTAGATATGAAATTTAATCAAAATTGTTAAAACAAATTTCGATATAATATATTTGTTCTCTTTTTTGCACTTCAGTAAACTATCTTAAGTTTAGGGTTAGATATTTAGTTCCAAAAACCCCTTGGGGTATCTCATGAAAGCCCCTGGTACTGAGTTATAGACGAATTTGTAAAATGATTTGGGCTCTAGTCCGATGTACAGAGAGACAAGAAATTGCAAAAACAATTTGGTTTCCTTTCACGTCGACATTTATAAAAATCATGAGCTCAAATTTGCTGATGATCACAATAATTTCTCTCCGCTGTATCGACGGAAAGTGATAAAAAATAAAACAAACTGATCGTTTGACGTGGACGATAAACATCTGTTTAAAATCTAAAATTTTGTTTAAATATGGTTTTAAGTATGAAAGTTGTCTGTAGGAAGGTTTACTGCCCAGTACACACGTATCAGCAATCTTATATACCTTCAACTATATCTCCAGGAATAACATTGTTGCTGGACAAGGTGACCTCGTAGGGGGGCTCATTGGTCTGAGGTGTGAATGTTCCATGAGGAGGGGTCATGTTCTGGCAGATACTGTAGATAGGGTCCTGAGTTGTTGTCAACAGAATGTCCTCTGTTTCAAGGGTAGCTACTGAGATGAGAACTGTCAAACCACACACGACCAGAAAACTGTAACCAGGAGAGGACAGGTCAGATACTAAACATTACGTTGAACATACTGTAACCAGGAGAGGACAGGTAAGACACTTGACATTACGTTGAACATACTGTAACCAGGAGATAAGACAGGTCAGATACTTGACATTACGTTGAACATACTGTAACCAGGAGATAAGCACAGGTAGGACACTTGACAGTACGTTGAACATAAGTTAACCAGGAGAGAAAGACAGGTAAGATACTTGACATTACGTTGAACATAATGTAACCAGGATAGGAGGATAGGTAAGATACTTGACAGTACGTTGAACATACTGTAACCAGGCGAGAAGGACTGGTCATATACTTGACATTACGTTGAACATATTGTAACCATGAGAGAAGGACAGCACAGATACTTGACAATACGTTGAACATACTGTAACCAGGAGAGGTGGACAGATCAATATTTTACAGAACGTTGAACATACAGTATCCAGGAGAGAAGGACCGGTCTGATATTTTATAGTACGTTGAACATACTGTAACCAGGAGAGAAGGACAGGTAAGATATTTTATAGTACGTTGAACATACTGTAACCAGGAGAGGAGGACAGGTTAGATATTGTACAGTACATTGAATATACTGTTACCAGGAGAGGAGGAATGGTAAAATATTGTACAGTACGTTGAACATACTGTAACCTGGAGAGGACGACAGGTCAGATACTTGACGTTACGTTGAACATACTGTAACCAGGAGATAAGACAGGTAAGATATTGTACAGTACGTTGAACATACTGTTACCAGGAGAGGAGGACAGGTAATATATTTTACAGTACGTTGAACATACTGTAACCAGGAGAGGAGGACAGGTAAGATATTTTACAGTACGTTGGACATACTGTAACCAGAAGATAAGGACAGGTAAGATATTTTACAGTACGTTGGACATACTGTAACCAGAAGATAAGGAGACAGGTAAATATTTTACAGTACGTTGAACATACTGTTACCAGGAGAGAAGGACAGGTAATATATTTTACAGTACGTTGAACATACTGTAACAGGAGAGGAAGGACAGGTAATATATTTTACAGTACGTTGAACATACTGTAACCAGAAGAAAGGACAGGTAAGATATTTTACAGTACGTTGGACATACTGTTACCAGGAGAGAAGGACAGGTAAGATATTTTACAGTACGTTGAACATACTGTAACAAGGAGAGAAGGACAGGTAAGATATTTTACAGTACGTTGAACATACTGTTACCAGGAGAGGAGGACAGGTAAGATATTTACAGTACGTTGAACATACTGTAACCAGGAGAGAAGGACAGGTAATGATATTTTACAGTACGTTGAACATACTGTTACCAGGAGAGAAGGACAGGTAAGATATTTTACAGTACGTTGAACATACTGTAACCAGGAGAGAGGACAGGTAAGATATTTTACAGTACGTTGAACATACTGTAACCAGGAGAGAAGGACAGGTAATATATTTTACAGTACGTTGAACATACTGTACCAGGAGAGAAGGACAGGTAAGATATTTTACAGTACGTTGAACATACTGTAACCAGGAGAGAAGGACAGGTAAGATATTTTACAGTACGTTGAACATACTGTAACCAGGAGAGAAGGACAGGTAAGATATTTTACAGTACGTTGAACATACTGTTAACCAGGATGAGAATGTACAGGTAAGATATTTTACAGTACGTTGAACATACTGTAACCAGGAGATAAGGACAGGTAAGATATTTTACAGTACGTTGAACATACTGTACCAGGAGAGAAGGACAGGTAAATATTTTACAGTACGTTGAACATACTGTATACCAGGAGAGAAGGAAGGTACAGATCGTAAGATAATTTTACAGTACGTTGAACATACTGTAACCAGGGAGAAGACAGGTAAGATATTTTACAGTACGTTGAACATACTGTAACCAGGAGAGAAGGACAGGTAAGATATTTTACAGTACGTTGAACATACTGTAACCAGGAGAGAAGGACAGGTAAGATATTTTACAGTACGTTGAACATACTGTAACCAGGAGAGAAGGACAGGTAAGATATTTTACAGTACGTTGAACATACTGTAACCAGGAGAGAATGACAGGTAAGATATTTTACAGTACGTTGAACATACTGTAACCAGGAGAGAAGGACAGGTAAGATATTTTACAGTACGTTGAACATACTGTTAACCAGGAGAGAAGGACAGGTAAGATATTTTACAGTACGTTGAACATACTGTAACCAGGTGAAAGACAGGTAAGATATTTTACAGTACGTTGAACATACTGTAACCAGGAGAGAAGGACAGGTAAGATATTTTACAGTACGTTGAACATACTGTAACCAGGAGAGAAGGACAGGTAAGATATTTTACAGTACGTTGAACATACTGTAACCAGGAGAGAATGACAGGTAAGATATTTTACAGTACGTTGAACATACTGTAACCAGGTGAGAAGACAGGTAAGATATTTTACAGTACGTTGAACATACTGTAACCAGGAGAGAAGGACAGGTAAGATATTTTACAGTACGTTGAACATACTGTAACCAGGAGAGAATGGACAGGTAAGATATTTTACAGTACGTTGAACATACTGTAACCAGGAGATAAAGACAGGTAGATATTTGTACAGTACGTTGAACATACTGTAACCAGGAGAGAAGGACAGGTAAGATATTTTACAGTACGTTGAACATACTGTAACCAGGAGAGAAGGACAGGTAAGATATTTTACAGTACGTTGAACATACTGTAACCAGGTGATAAGACAGGTAAGATATTTACATTACGTTGAACATACTGTAACCAGGGATAAACGGGTAACCAGGAGAGAATGACAGGTAAGATATTTTACAGTACGTTGAACATACTGTAACCAGGTGAGAAGGACAGGTAGATATTTTACAGTTTCGTTGAACATACTGTAACCAGGAGAGAAGGACAGGTAAGATATTTTACAGTACGTTGAACATACTGTAACCAGGAGAGAAGGACAGGTAAGATATTTTACAGTACGTTGAACATACTGTAACCAGGAGAGAAGGACAGGTAATATTTTACAGTACGTTGAACATACTGTAACCAGGAGAGAAGGACAGGTAAGATATTTTACAGTACGTTGAACATACTGTAACCAGGAGAGAATGACAGGTAAGATATTTTACAGTACGTTGAACATACTGTAACCAGGTGAGAAGACAGGTCAGATATTTACAGTTACGTTGAACATACTGTAACCAGGAGAGAAGGACAGGTAAGATATTTTACAGTACGTTGAACATACTGTAACCAGGAGAGAATGACAGGTAAGATATTTTACAGTACGTTGAACATACTGTAACCAGGTGATAAGACAGGTCAGATACTTGACATTACGTTGAACATACTGTAACCAGGAGAGAAGGACAGGTAAGATATTTTACAGTACGTTGAACATACTGTAACCAGGAGAGAAGGACAGGTAAGATATTTTACAGTACGTTGAACATACTGTAACCAGGAGATGAAGACAGGTAGATATTGACATTACGTTGAACATACTGTAACCAGGAGAGAAGGACAGGTAAGATATTTTACAGTACGTTGAACATACTGTAACCAGGAGAGAAGGACAGGTAAGATATTTTACAGTACGTTGAACATACTGTAACAGGAGAGAAGGACAGGTAATATATTTTACAGTACGTTGAACATACTGTAACCAGGTGATAAGACAGGTCAGATACTTGACATTACGTTGAACATACTGTAACCAGGAGAGAAGGACAGGTAAGATATTTTACAGTACGTTAAACATACTGTTACCAGGAGAGGAGGACAGGTAAGATATTTTACAGTACGTTGGACATACTGTAACCAGAGAGAGGACAGTAAGATATTTTACAGTACGTTAAACATACTGTTACCAGGAGAGAAGGACAGGTAATATATTTACAGTACGTTGAACATACTGTAACCAGGAGAGAAGGACAGGTAAGATATTTTACAGTACGTTGAACATACTGTTACCAGGAGAGGAGGACAGGTAATATATTTTACAGTACGTTGAACATACTGTTACCAGGAGAGGAGGACAGGTAATATATTTTACAGTACGTTGAACATACTGTAACCAGGAGAGAATGACAGGTAAGATATTTTACAGTACGTTGAACATACTGTAACCAGGAAGAAGGACAGGTAATATATTTTACAGTACGTTGAAACATACTGTAACAGGAGAGGTGGACAGGTTAGATACTTGTCATTACGTTGAACATACTGTAACCACGGAGAGAAGGACAGGTCAGATACTTGACAGTACGTTGAACATACTGTAACAAGGAGATAAGGACATGTCAGATACTTGACAGTACGTTGAACATACTGTAACCAGGTGATAAGACAGGTCAGATACTTGACATTACGTTGAACATACTGTAACCAGGAGAGAAGGACAGGTAAATATTTTACAGTACGTTGAACATACTGTAACAGGAGAGAAGGACAGGTAAGATACTTGACAGTACGTTGAACATACTGTAACCAGGTGATAAGGACAGGTCAGATACTTGAATTACGTTTGAACATACTGTAACCAGGAGAGAAGGACAGGTAATATATTTTACAGTACGTTAACATACTTAACCAGGAGAGAAGGACAGGTCAGATACTTGACATTACGTTGAACATACTGTTACCAGGAGAGAGGACAGGTAATATATTTTACAGTACGTTGAACATACTGTTACCAGGAGAGGAGGACAGGTAATATATTTACAGTACGTTGAACATACTGTAACCAGGAGAGAATGGACAGGTAATATATTTTACAGTACGTTGAACATACTGTAACCAGGAGAGAATGACAGGTAAATATTTTACAGTACGTTGAACATACTGTTACCAGGAGAGGAGGACAGGTAATATATTTTACAGTACGTTGAACATACTGTAACCAGGGAGAATGACAGGTAAGATATTTTACAGTACGTTGAACATACTGTAACCAGGAGAGAAGGACAGGTAAATATTTTACAGTACGTTGAACATACTGTAACCAGGAGAGAATGACAGGTAAGATATTTTACAGTACGTTGAACATACTGTTACCAGGAGAGAGGACAGGTAATATATTTTACAGTACGTTGAACATACTGTAACCAGGAGAGAAGGACAGGTAAGATATTTTACAGTACGTTGAACATACTGTAACCAGGAGAGAAGGACAGGTAAATATTTTACAGTACGTTGAACATACTGTAACCAGGTGATAAGACAGGTCAGATACTTGACATTACGTTGAACATACTGTAACCAGGAGAGAAGGACAGGTAATATATTTTACAGTACGTTGAACATACTGTTACAGGAGAGAAGGACAGGTAAGATACTTGACAGTACGTTGAACATACTGTAACCAGGTGATAAGACAGGTAGATATCTTACATTACGTTGAACATACTGTAACCAGGAGAGAAGGACAGGTAATATATTTTACAGTACGTTGAACATACTGTAACCAGGAGAGAAGGACAGGTAGATATTGACATTACGTTGAACATACTGTTACCAGGAGAGGAGGACAGGTAATATATTTTACAGTACGTTGAACATACTGTTACCAGGAGAGGAGGACAGGTAATATATTTTACAGTACGTTGAACATACTGTAACCAGGAGAGAATGACAGGTAAGATATTTTACAGTACGTTGAACATACTGTAACCAGGAGAGAATGACAGGTAAGATATTTTACAGTACGTTGAACATACTGTACCAGGAGAGGAGGACAGGTAATATATTTTACAGTACGTTAAACATACTGTTACCAGGAGAGGAGGACAGGTAATATATTTTACAGTACGTTGAACATACTTAACCAGGGAGAAGGACAGGTAGATATTTTACAGTACGTTGAACATACTGTAACCAGGAGAGTAGGACAGGTAAGATATTTTACAGTACGTTGAACATACTGTAACCAGGATGATAAGACAGGTCAGATACTTGACATACGTTGAACATACTGTAACCAGGGAAAGACAGTCAGATACTTGCATTACGTTGAACTACTGTAACAAGGAGAGAAGGACATGTAAGATACTTGACAGTACGTTGATAATACTGTAACAGGACAAGACATGCAGATATTGAACATAAAGTTGACAAATCTGTAACAGAGATAAGAAGTAAATACTTGTACATAACACTTAACATACTGTACACAGGTAGCATGGACACGTAAACTTACCTGATTCTTAGACGTGAACATATGTTCAGGAGAACGAATGACAGGTCTATATTTTACATAGCTCAAAACTTATAAAATAGAGACAGGTAATAATTTAATAGTATGAACATACTGTATACAGGATGAGATACAGGTAATAATTTACAGTATGAACATACTCTTAACCAGGAGAGAATGACAAAAAAAAAAAAAAAAAAAAAAAAAAAAAAAAAAAAAAAAAAAAAAAAAAAAAAAAAAAAAAAAAAAAAAAAAAAAAAAAAAAAAAAAAAAAAAAAAAAATTTTTTTTTTTTTTTTTTTTTTTTTTTTTTTTTTTTTTTTTTTTTTTTTTTTTTTTTTTTTTTTTTTTTTCAGTACGTTGAACATACTGTAACCAGGAGAGAATGACAGGTAAGATATTTTACAGTACGTTGAACATACTGTAACCAGGTGATAAGACAGGTCAGATATTGACATACGTTGAACATACTGTAACCAGGAGAGAAGGACAGGTAAGATATTTTACAGTACGTTGAACATACTGTAACCAGGAGAAAGGACAGGTAGATATTTTACAGTACGTTGAACATACTGTAACCAGGAGAGAAGGACAGGTAAGATACTTTGACATACGTTGAACATACTGTATACAGGAGAGAAGGACAGGTAAGATATTTACAGTACGTTGAACATACTGTAACAGGAGAGAATGACAGGTAAGATATTTTACAGTACGTTAAACATACTGTTACCAGGAGAGAGGACAGGTAATTATTTTACAGTACGTTGAACATACTTTAACCAGGAGAGAAGGACAGGTAATTATTTTACAGTACGTTGAACATACTGTAACCAGGAGAGGAGGACAGGTCAATATTTTTACAGTACGTTAAACATACTGTTACCAGGAGAGGAGACAGGTAATATATTTTACAGTACGTTGAACATACTTTAACCAGGAGAGAAGACAGGTAAATATTTTACAGTACGTTGAACATACTGTAACCAGGAGAGGAGGACAGGTCAGATATTTTACAGTACGTTGAACATACTGTAACCAGGAGAGATGACAGGTAAGATATTTTACAGTACGTTGAACATACTGTAACCAGGAGAGGAGGACAGGTAAGATATTTTACAGTACGTTAAACATACTTTAACCAGGTGAGAAGGACAGGTAGATATTTTACAGTACGTTGAACATACTGTAACCAGGAGAGGTGGACAGGTAAGATATTTTACAGTACGTTGAACATACTGTAACCAGGTGATAGGACAAGTTAGATACTTGTCATTACGTTGAACATACTGTAACCAGGAGAGAAGGACAGGTCAGATACTTGACATTACGTTGAACATACTGTAACAAGGAGATAAGGACATGTCAGATACTTGACAGTACGTTGATAATACTGTACAGACCACAGACTGGCCTATTTGCATATTGAGAATAAATATACCCAAATTGCTGTGAAGAGATAAAATAAAAACTTCACGCTCATAACACTTAACCATTATTCACAACAGGTACCCCTCATTGGCACACTAGACTTGAGCCTGATTCTTAGGACACGCGCTCACCGATGTGGGTTGTAGTAACAACAAAAATACTGTTTTTCTCTCTTTTCAATAGCTCAAAAACTTAAATAAATATAAATTATAATAATTTAATATAATGAACTATTAATATAATAATAATAATAATAATAATAATAATAATAATAATAATAATAATGCTCACCTTAATAAAATGCTCATTTTACCAGATTTTATGTTTGAAAGATTTTCAATAATTCTAGATTTGATCGTAGAAAGCTCACAGAGATTTTCCCTGGCCCAGTCGCTTTTTTATACTCCAAACATGTCTTGAGGACCCCGGTTATGGCAATCAACGCTGATAAACTCTCGCTTATGTTACATTTCAAGATTAAATCGATACTTCAATATAATAGAGATAACTAATTGGTCAAACATAAGTAAATATTTGTGTCAATTTTGGAGTTTAAAACAAATATGTCGATTAGCTAGCCGCAGGTCACTAAACGAATCTGTGAGTACCTGGATAAAGGTGCCAGTCTCGTCTTGTCTGGTTCGACAGTTATGAGAATGTATCATATTAGGGAAGTAGAATATGAAACTGTCCATGTAAGATGCTGTACACACACAGCATAAAGTTGACACAATAAAATAAACGTATAGGTGGTCACACGATGTAAGACGTCACGCTCGCAATGTTTGGGGAGGCCAAGGCTCAATCATAGTTGTGTGTGTACACTGGGATAGTCTCTCAATGTGGTTTTACCATCCCAAGTCCCCGTTAATGCATATATATATAATATATATATATTATAAATTGGGCTATATATAAATCTAAAAAACTACAGGTTCCCCCACCTACACATTCTCACATTGTTCCATTTGAACGTAGCGTGCCTGAGACATTGTATACTCAAGAGGAATATTTTGTTCCATTTGAACGGTGCGTGCCTGATATATTGTCTAGTCACATACGATGAAGTTGCTGTTAGAAGAGAGTAATCCTGATGTATCGGATTCTTTAAAAAGAGTGATTTTATTTCGCGGAAAACAAAGCGATCATTTTCAGCAATTGCACTGAGCACGCTCACGAATAACTGAACTTGTTCTGAAATCTGATAGAGGCATTGTTGGTCTCACACAGGATCTTAAATATCTTCTCAGATTTATGGTGGCGGGTTCCGAGCTAGCACGAATGCTACATAAAACGGAATTATTACAACATACCAGAATTTAGGCACCACGAGCATAGCAAATGGTGACCTGTATCATATGAATAACAAGGTGGTACTATAATTTATGGGCATTGAAAAGAAAGGACAAGCAAACGACTTGTTATACAAGAAACAAAGCTTATAGACCCAATAAAATGTAACTTATTCCCGACGATCAAGAGGTCTATTGAAACAGCAATGTCAAAAGATAAAGTTCTTAAATTATCCTCGAAAACTGATTGTGCCCTCTTAAGTCGTTTGTATATTGCCTGCCAAGAAAGGGGAGGGGAATGGATGAATTTTTCCATCATGATAACCAATCTTACCCACCTGCAATTTGTGATCAGGCCAGCCACGCACCTGAATTAGGGCTGACTTGATCAAGGCGCTAAATAACCACTTACCCATATTATTGGCCCCTGCTAAACCTTCAGTAGCTGCCAGAGTATTTTATGGAGCAACAGTAATTCATATGATCAAACCTGGTGATGCACAGACATTTCAAGAATATAATGAGAACAAATACTTACCAAAAAGAGAAACTAGGAACAATATTTAAGGCTCGATACAAACAAATAAGAGTTTTTAAATCTTTTGGGGAGTAAAACTATATCATTTGGAAGTGCAAATAAGGAGGTATACTCTACTCTGGTCTGTGCCATGTTTGCTGTCCAGACAGGAACGATATAGAGTATTTATTAATCCCTGTAATAATGAAGAGGGTGATACCCATGTTTTTCTGCATGCTGCTGATGCCGCGAAACAGACTAGTGCAGGCGCCGATACTGATGTGGTAGTCATAGGAGTATCACTCTATCAGGACTTAGGACTATAGGAGCTCTGGCTCTCCTTTGGAAGTGGAAAAAATCTTGGATACCTTCCATCGCACGAGATTGCTCATTCACTGGGGGCTACACAAGCAAGAGGACTGTTGGCATTCCATGCTATGACTGACACCATCTTCCTTCAGTGGAAGAGGTAAATTAAAAGAATGAGATGCATGGACAGCTTTCCCCGAGGCCCCGGAGGCCTTTGCATTCCTAGTCCTGCTGAATGGGGCGGATACAAGTCGCCCGAAGGCTGGTCACCCACTCTGACAATCTTCCCTCTCATATTAGAATCAATCCAATTGATATCTTGTTACTGCAACGTTAGATGTAAGTGTGGTATACAGCCCTGTGTGCTTGTGATGGAGAATGTAATCACTAAACAGGACTCACCATTCTTAAAAGACTCTTACTTTTAGTAGTAATATTGTAAGATATATTTACCAATGGGGTTGTTAACACCACAAATGGAAGAATATAAATAATCCATAGATTTATTAAATCTATGAAAGTTTATTTATATCCTTTGACTAAATTCATTCTTTGTGATGTCATTATTAATAAATTTTACACATTTTAACTATTTATTGCTGATAATCCTTTTTAACAAAGTTTTTGCTTGCTTTTTATTTCAAATACTTTTGGTTTTGCTTATGTCTCTCATAAATTTTAGATATTTTCAATATTAATGAGATTATAATCCCTTTTAACAGGAAACGTTACTGCCAAGTAGCTAGTATGATTTTACGCCACAACTTGACTTTGAGCTCTGATTGGCCGAGACAGGTCATGTGACCCCTCCTCCTCCTCTCTGATTGGCTGTTATTTCCCCCTCCTCCTTCTCCCACCCCTGACCTACTTTCCCTCTCCTCCTGGCCCTCCTGCCCCTCCCCTCCAGCCGTCAAACCACGTACATGTTGGTTATTGCTGATTAATTATTGTTAATAGATTATTGTTAATTAATTAGTAGGATAGAGGTGTTGGAGTTTTTATTCACGGCGGACGTGTTGGTTCTTGCTTAATTGGTAGGATAGAGGTGTTTGAGTTTTTATTCATCGTGAACCTCTTGCTATGGACTGCGATCCGTCTCTAACAAGCGTCAACTGCCTACTGAACATTACCACTGCTTTCCCTTCAGGAATTCTCACTCACCCCCAGAGCTGGGGTTACTTGCGACGTTGAACCGAGCATCCGGGTATTGCCCCCCTCCCTCAGATAGTGGACTCAGGAATTCTCTCTCACCCACCCAGAGCCGGTCATGAGGGGTGATGAACGATGGAGTCGTAGCTGTGTCCCCCCGCTCAACGCCATGAAGTACCGTGACATTTTTATGGCGGCTCTTGGAAAGTGCGCGCAATACGGGTTGAGTGCTTTCATAAAAAACTTCCCCCCAACGTGATGTTTTTATTGCAGTTCTTACAATCGTTTTAAGCTGTCAAAACAGCAGTTGAGCGATGGCATGAAAAAAAACTTCCCCCATATTGTAAAATATCTCACTACATTTTTGTTGCTCCCCCCAATAAAAACTTTGTAAATATGAACTTTCAAAATAAACACTAATTTTTGTTGCTCCCCCCAATAAACACTTTGTAAATAACTTGGACATAAATATTAGATGTACGTGGTGGGGAAAACGAGTCAAAAATTATTTGCGTTGAAGTACAGTGATTTGGCGCCTGTACGAATTTTAAACAAGAGTCATCTACCATAGTAAATGGCTTTACAAGTTTAGTATGAAAAAATAAATTATAATATTATTTAGAGATAATTTTAAAAACGCATATTATTAACTTAATTTTGTTTTGAAATCGCCGAAAAAATGAAAGTATTAGTAACTGAAATATAAAAGAGTAAAATTGTGTGTTTATTGAATGTATATAAAAATATATGACTCGTAAAATCCTTATATGTAGTCAATATACAATTTTTTTTATAAAGAGGTCCTTTAAGTAACTTGGTATGCTTACTCGTAGGCCTATTTATACGTCAAGTCATGTGAGCTGCAACTTTCGCATGTGATATAATTATATCATCTCTACTTATAGAATAACATTATTAAAATAGTAGCATGTTACCAATTTTAAAGGCCCATCTATAATGCTAACAAACTAGTGTGCAAAATAAAAGTGGTTCGGAGTTGTCACTAAGGCTTTTGCAAAGAGCCTTACTACTACTACTAGTAGTGGCTTTAGCGCCTTTAAAAACAATATTTTAATGACTAGTGTATTTATTTATCAAGATAGCATACACTCTCTAAACGCACCTATTATATCAACACACGAACTACATATTTACTTGAAATATGCAATTATTACTAATAACTTACACCTAGTAACTAAATGTTTACTGACTACTGACACACCCAAAATATTGACTGAACAGCGCAGCGAGCAGCCACATCCATCCGAGTCGCTAGGTAGGAGCCGACTGCCGGAATAACGGGATTTAGCATAGGTCTTATGGACAGATCTGTATTGCGCATGCGCAGAAACCATTATTGTATTTAGGTTGGCAAACCCTTTGAGATGGCTATAAATAGAGCTCAAATCATCACAATCGGTCATTTTAATTTGTAATTGAATACGGTAAACAGCAAGATGAGCTTCGAGTCGCTAGAAAATTGTATACATTCAGGTATTTAAAAAAAAATTGTTTGTATATTTTAATGGTTTTTTTTTTGCTTAATACATCTGTGGCGTACAATGGTGTTCTTTTTTGTTAGTTGACGAGCCCCCAATGATTGCCGCAGGCGTACCACCGGAGGATCCCGATAGTCTGGAACAGCTACTTCAGTTTACAGAAAATGGGATTTGTGTTGCGGATGCTGGCGGGTCCATGGGTAATTAATTATCTGCCTACGATAGACTTGCCAGTGTTTTTTTTTCTTCTGTAAATGGTAATTATTATTGTGTTTATTTAATTTCAGAGTACTGGGATCCATTTTTCTTGGATGAGGGTCTTCTGGGCGGCATGGCTACGGGGGTGCCAACATCTACCCCACCGGAGGCGCCACTGCTCACAAGCCCTCTGCCGTTCCTGAGGGGTTGCACCACGCCTCCTTGTATCCTCTCGCCGGTGGCCCTATCGCCTGGGCCCTTCTACGATGAGGGAAATGCGCCCCCCTATGTTTGGGCATGATTTGGACACCCTCGACGGCTGATATGTAAGTACAGTCTACAAGTAGCCACTAGTTTGAAAATAGTCTATGTGTAGCTCTCTCTCGCGCGCGCAAACACCATTATATCATCCCGAGATCAAACCCTTTTGTCAGCTAGGAGATTGTACTAGTTTTTTTGGGGGGGGCAGAAGCAATTTATTCCAACAGTTACAGTAGCGGATTAAAATTATAATATTCAGCGGGAAAAAATGGTTCAATTCCCTGGCATAAACGAAAATACGGGTTTAGTCTTTAAAATAACTGCCCTGTACATGTTCCAATAAAAAGTCCATGGTTCAAAGACAGAAAATTATAATTGTCAAATATTCAAGCAGAACTTTAGTGTCTGTATAGTAAACGCATGGTCCAGGGTTCATTTCCTGTACAAAGGCAGAAAATTATAATCGTCACTTTAAACCTTTATTAAACTCACGGCGTGTGTTGTAAACAAAACCCAATTTAAAAATAAATATTATAGATTCCTTCAACCGCTTCTCGTGTATATAAGTTTTCTATCCTCCCTCCTTGCAAAAGACGGGTGCACTTCTTCTAGTACAGTATTTATTATGTCAGCAAAATATCGTCTCTAACATTAACCTATATTTAAAGTTGTATTTAATATTACTCATGAATTTATGGGGGAGTTTTTTTTCGGAGAAAGCCTATATGTACGCAGTGTCAAGGGACACTGGTTCGAATCCATACAGGGGGTGAAAATGAGATATTATCCTACGTTGACTAATTTTATGTTGTTCCGGCTGATATGTAAGTACAGTCTATAAGCAACCATACTTTAGCCACTAGTTTGAAAATAATCTATATGTGTAGCGCTCTCTCTCTCTCTCTCTCGCAAACACCTTTATATACTCACTAGCTCGAAAACTCTTAGCAGCCGAGCATTTCAAGGATCTTGTACTAGTTCGTTTAGTGTATAAGAGAAGGCGCTTGTTTGCAGTTTAGAGCCAGGAAAACCATATTGCTGCTTTAAGTTGTTATTAAAAAAATCCTGCATAAATTAACCCCACACGTCTTAGAATTTGTAAGATCTATACGCTTAAAATACCATACTGAGCCAGTAAGGGAGTCCCTGATTCAATTCTCTAGCATAAGCGAAAATACCGGTTTAGTCTTAAACTGCCTTGTCGGCTAATTTGTTCATGTTCCAATAAAGGGTCCAGGGTTCAAAGACAGAAAATTATAGTTGTCGTTTTTTACAAAATGGTCGATCAACTATTCAAACAGCACTTTAGTGTCTGTTTAGTAAACTATTGGTCAAGGGTTCAATTCCTGTACAAAGACAGAAAATTATTAAATTCACAGAGAGTAAACAAAGTATGTACACGTTCATTTATTATGTGTGTATTGTAAACAAATCCACTGGAATATTACCCATTTTAAAAATAATTATTATAGTTTCCTTCATCAGCATCGAGTGTATTTAGGTTTTCCGTTCTCCCTCCTTGCAAAATGCTGGTGCACTTCCTCTAATTTAAGGTTACAGTATTTATTATGTCAACAAAATATAGCCTCTAACATTAAACGATATTTAAGTTGTATATAATATTACGCAGGAATTTATAGGGGAGGCTTATTTTCTATTCTCCCTCTAAGCAAAATGCTGGTGCACTTTGTCTAATTCTGACTTACAATTTAAGTGGCTAATTTGCTTTGTGTAAATTTTATTTAATAAAACAGCCGTTTCTAAAATAATTTACCCCGCGGGGTGGTTGGCTACAGCGTTTGTTTCGTGTAGAGCCACATTACTCAGGAATTTCTGTTTTTTTTCTATTCTCCCTCTTTGCAAAATGCTGGTGCACTTCCTCTAATTTAGGGTTACAGTATTTATTATGTCAACAAAATATAGCCTCTAACATTAAACGATATTTAAAGCTGTATTTAATATTACTCAGGAATTTATGAGGGATTTTTTTTCCATTATCCCTCTATGCCAAATACTGGTGCACTTCGTCTAATTCTGACTTACAGTTTAAGTGGCTAATTTGATTTGTGTAAATTTTATTTAATAAATCAGCCGTTTCTAAAATAATTTACCCCGTGGTGTGGCTGGCTACACCGTTTGTTTCGTGTAGAGCCAGACGGTCGAGGACGGAAGAGTTTGAGGCTCAAATCTTACCAGGGCAAACTAGGAGGGTTTTGGAAAAATGTAACAGAGAGAAAAATACGCGCATGTTTGTAACAATGCTTACTTTGACATGTATTATAGTTGAAATGGAGGCCGGAAATGGAGGGACGACCCCCACTGCACCACCACCACTGGCAGCGGTGGGACCCCTACACAGACTAAATTCTACCGGCCCGTGTACACCAAACGTCGGATAACCGATGATTTTAATACGTTGCCGTTTGGGTATCAGAGTCCTTGTAAACGCACTCGCCACGAATAAAAGGTGATCATTTAGACGGGCTGAATAATCTTCTTTTATTTCTTTCGCTCTAGACAGTTCCACTGACATACCATTTTTCAAAGATTTTAAATTTATTCATATTTTTTTCTGCATGAAAACAGGCACATTTTTTATATTTTTTTATGCACTCGGGTTACTTTTTTATATTTTTTTATTTGCCAGTACAGTCCTCCACCTACCTGCATTTTTTTCTAGTCAATTAGTTGTTTGTATATATTTTAATTCTAGTCAACTGTTTATATATATATTTCAAATCTAATAAACTGATTGTATATATATTTATTTTCTTTCTAGTCAAATATATATAATAAACTGTTTGTATATATATTTATCATATTTAGTACCTAGGCCACTATTCCCCCTATTTTGTAAATATTCACAGTATACTTTTCACTGTGTGTAAATAAATATTGTAAAAATAAACATTTATGTTTATGCAAATAAATATATATTGTAAATATTCACAGTATACTTTACACTGTGTGTATACTTTTTAATGCTTGTAAATAAATATTGTAAAAAATTGTTATGTTTGTGTTTTAACTTCTAAACCCGCACTTCTCTCCTATCCTATAAATACAAGCTCATATAGCTTATAAGCTCAGTCTCAAACATTATGGACGAGTTGAAACATCCATTTTCGGCCATCATAAGCGGCCCTTCCGGCTGTGGAAAGTAACATTTTGTAGCAGACTTTATCCGTCACCTGGACAAAATGTGTGACGTAAAACCTACTCCCAGGTTTATGACAGCACTCTCGCAATATGAGCACAAGGACTAAACGTCAGTTTAGTGGTTTGTTAGGGGTTGTTTGTTGGTATACTAAACGCAGCAAAGCATCATGACATGGAGCTAATATAGGGTTTCAAACCCTTAACGTGTGTATCTACAAAAAAAAATTAAGTGTAAGACCGTCTAGTTAAGTACAAAGCCTATTCCCCCTTAAACCAGCATTTTCAGTCATACAGGGAATCGGATCCTGGACACGTGGCTCGGTGGACAGATATATTAACGCCTCACGGACAGGTGATTCATTAGACGTCTTGACTAATGACACTAGCCAAGCGACATAGATTAAATCAAAACTCTATTAACTGTCAAATACAAGTCTCAAACCTCCCTTCACAGACAGAGAGAGAGATACATTCTTTCTGGACACTTGGCGCCATGGGTAGACATCCTAACGCTTTACACGAAGTGATGAGAAAGCTGCTGCCTCCTTTATTAAAAACAATGTTTATATGTAACATTTTCTCCTAAAGAGTTATCAACATTTTTAATGCATATCATATTCTGAAAAAAATTACACCTGGACACGAGAATCGAACTCTGAAACCTCTGGCTTACATATATTTATTACATATGTATCTTAGTACGTGTACTGGTTTGTTCACATTAAGGGGGTAAGATATACTCGTAGATATATATATTATAAAACTATAATTTTATTATGGATAAGATGATCAGTTAAACCCTTTTAATTTCTCGTTGTGTGGCAATCTAAGTCACAACAATGCTGCCGTCTCCTTCAGGTCTTTGATTCTCCAACCAACTTATTTTAAGTATTTTAAAAATAATAACGACATTTTTTTGTTAGGTTTTTTTAATTGACAATCGGCAATTGAGTAATTTAAAACATTCATAACAACAACAACAACCAGCAATATTATTATGTCTTTTGACCAATACATATAAAAGGCATCTACCATCTAGAAAATGAGTAGGAGCCACCTCCAAAATAGTTCAGGACACGTTGAGAGGTGCTAGAGCGTATATTGACCATGTCTCCACAGTTTTTACCAGGTAATCTTACTCTTCCAACAAACTCAAGCACAATAACATTAGGTTCATTGCCGGTCTCTTCCGATAGCACAACGTTATAACTTTTGTTTTTCTAAGGTTCGTTTAAGCACTTGACACGATTGTATTCCTCTTTCTCGATCAGGTCTAACACCCTGCATAATAACTCCTCGTCCCAACAGGTATCCTGATGAGCAGCATTTGGAGGTGTTTGATGACATTAAATTTTGTGGCGAATAAGATTGGAATCTTTGCGTAGGATCCATCAAAAATGCAGTATTTAAATGGCATAATGTCAATTGGAGATGTAGCAAAATAAATAAACACTCGCTCTACTCACAAACTCTAACGTTTTTTCAAAATGTCACCTATAGCTCCGATGACCGCAGCAGAGTACGTATAGTTTATTAATTCACTTTTTAACAACACACTTTGTCCTCCAAGATATATCATACAGCGTGCTTTAGATTTAAAGCGTTTACAATCCAAATAATATATTGACTTTGGAAGGAAAACGTTACCGAAACTTCCCAGACTGAGTATGTAGTCGGCGGGCATTTCACCTATAATTTTAACGTTTGAATAATTTCTGTAAATTGTTAAATCCTCGAGATTTACAGGTTCTTCGGACTTTACCTCCTCCTCCGGTGGTGGTGGTGGGCGCGCAGGTGACTCTGCTGACTGGTAGACAGACTCTGGTGGTGGGTTCTCTGAGGCTGGGTACGCCTGTGACTCTGGCGTGGTGTTCACCTGTGTCTCTGGGGCCGGCGACGGCGGCGTCGGGTGGTGCGGAGCTCGGAAGGGCGGCGGTGGTGGTCATGGCAACACAGCTACCACATCCCCCTTGCGGAAGTTGTAAACGGCGCACGTCATATCACACATGTGTGTCGCTTCGATTCTCTCATAGGGTAGTACTTCCATCGCTCTTATCGTGTGACAGGCCGAGTCGCAAAACTCGATATAGCCTCGCTCCTCTATTTTGTAAATTACCTGTCTATCACTCACCGCCACACTGTGAACATTCTTCCCCGTCATATAGGCACGCCCCTCAATCGTATGACCAACAAACATTAAATTAATATTGCCTGTTCCAAGCATGGTGAACGTTCCGTACTAACCACACCGCTGCCCGTTGGTAACTGCACCGCCGCTTAAACGCATTCAAAGTTCACAATGGTAGGTGAACAGGGTTTTACTTCGGGCACGTAAATACCCGTTTTCTTTATTTAACTCACACACGTCTTCATCTGCAAGAGTACCAAACCGACCGGGTAGAAATTCACAAAACTCGCCGTCTAGATAGGCTATTAGGCGTCTTCCGAACTTTGTATTGACGGCTTTTAGCTTATCCACCGAGTACTTTTGATCTACGGCTAGATCACACAATTTTACGGTCTGCACGCGTCGACAATATTTACCAGCTACTGTAACTTGTCCATCTTGACCCGCTCTACAAACGTTTATAAATAGACAACCAAGTGGGGGCCCCTCTTTATACCCTCCCTCCCTCGTTCGACGTCACGATCTATTCTTGTCTCGACTTGTCTGCCCACCAACCTGACGCCAGGGAAAACCCGTTGCCCAGGTCAATAACCTAAATATCTATTCTTAACTCAACTCGTCTTGTAGGACGCCATACTGGTGCCAGGGAAAACCCAGTTTGCTGAGGTCATGACCTATTCTTGTCCTGACTTGCCTTGTCTGTCCGCCAACCTGGCGCCATCATTCGTGGGCACGATCTATTCTTGTCTTGACGACCCGCCAAACTGTCGCCATGTATTCAGCCCTGATATATATTTACGGCCATTACTTATGAATTTTTATATACGGAAACATTAAATTTCTTTGTTGTTTAAGAAGTATCGGGGGTCGGGTACACGTTATGGCAGTTGGAGGTAGTGGATTCATATCTCGCTCGGAGGGAGGGTGGTTTTATACTCTCCCTCACACCACATAAACTCTGGAATAATTCTACCTTACTCCTCCGGTCAATGATGGATACACACATCCATGCATTGGGTAAGACGATACCAAACAAACAATTTTAGTAGACTTTTGTGCGGGTGATAGTGGCCCCTAACTGCGAATTCCGTGGCCCCTGATTGTGCATATGTCAGCTAGAGTTGCGAAATAACACGCAATGATTACGTCATAGGAAAAAACCAGGTTGTCCGGTCCATGACGGATACACACATCCGTGCATTGGGAAAGACGATACCAAACAAACAATTTTAGTAGACTTTTGTGCCAGGGATAGCGGCCCCTAACTGCGGATTCCGTGGCCCCTGATTGTGCATATGTCGGCTAGAGTTGCGATATAACACGCAATGATTACGTCATAGGAAAAAATCCCAGGTTGTCCGGCCCATGACGGATACACACATCCGTGCATTGTGAAAGACGATACCAAAAAAAAAAATTAGTAGACTTTTGTACTGGGATAGCGGCGCCTAACTGCGGATTCCGTGCCCCAGATTGTGCATGTGTCAGCTAGAGTTCCGACATAACACGCAATGATTACGTCATCGGGAAAACCCAAGGTTGTCGAGGTCACGATCTATTCTTGTCCTGACTTGTCTGCCCGCCAACCTGGCGCCTGGGTCAATGAACTCAATATCTATTCCTGTCTCAACTCGTATTGTTGGGCCGACATACTGGCGCCAGGGTTGCGACATAGCACGCGATGATTACGTCATTGGGAAAACCCAAGGTCGTTGAGGTCACGATCTATTTTTGTCCTAACTTGTTGACCCGCCATACTGGCGCTAGGAGGGGGGGAAGTGAAAGGCAGGGGAAACATTTATCACACTCTACCACGAACGCTCGTCAGGAGAGGTTCGTGCCGGACAGGGCCTTGTGCCGGAGGAAACCCCCTGACAGCCATGGCACGAGGTTCGTGCCACTCCCTCATGCACCCCCAAATAAACTACAACGCCCTAATCGATGAATAAAAACTCCAACACCTCTATCCTACCAATTAAGCAAGAACCAACACATCCGCCGTGAATAATAACTCCAACACCTCTATCCTACCAATTCATTAACAATAATTAATCAGCAAGAACCAACATGTACGTGATTTGACGGGTGGAGGGATGGGGAGGAGGAGGGGGAAAGTAGGTCAGGGGGTGGGGAAGAAGGAGGGGGAAATAACTGCCAATCAGAGAGCAGGAGGAGGGTTTACGTGACCTGTCTCGGCCAATCAGTGCTCAAGGTCAAGTTGTGGCGTAAAATCATACTAGCTACTCTGCCAGTTTCAACTATTATTTCAATTTACGAAAAGAATGTCATAAAATAAAAATTCTGCTGCTCAATAAAGTTAATCCTGTCTAACACTGATCAAAAAGGTATCCTAAACATGCATACAAATATAAATACCTTTAATGACCTTAATTCATTTTTCACAATTCAGTGTACACCGTATTAAGGTATAGGTAACCTGAAACTGGCTACATATGATAACTCATCCACACGTGTAATGAAGAAAAATTATGTATCTTTACTCCTGTGCATAGTATAGTCAAATTAAGCATACCAAATAAAATAAAATTAAATCATCTATCTTTTTGTCTGAACTATTTTTCTATTAGAATCACAGACTTGAATATATTTCTACACAAATTAATATTTTAGAGGCATAATAACATTGATATTGAAAATATCTAAAAAGTTATGGGGGATATGAGCAAAACAAAAATATGTTAATAAAACACAATCAAATATCTTTAATTTAAAATAATAAAAATGCAAATTGAATAAATAGAAGCTGAGAGATAACGAATTTTAAGAATGCACCTGACACCATCTTGAATTGGCTGCCATCTTGAACCTGCAGGGTCGAAATCAATGTCTCTACTTCCATAAATGTTCAGAAGGGACCAATTGAGATCTGTTTCAAAGTTAATCTCTTAATCATAAAATGCATAGTTCAAATGCTTACCTACTGCACTTTCATCGCAACTAACAATGTCAGTTGTAGTGGCAGAGACAAGTAGGCCTATCCTTTCCAAAATGGAAATTAATACAATCAAAGTTATATTATAAGCTGTGTATTTTTAATTTAATTTATTTTCCAAGCCAACTCATTATATCAACATTCGACATCTAGAACAGACATGACATTCAGCCCCAAGCCATTAGTTCATAACTGTGAAAAGATAAACACACATTTCACCAATGGTAAGTTTTTCAACCATGCCAGGAATCGAGCCGGGACTCTTAGCTGATGGACAGACACGCTACCTACCGAGCTACAGTGTCGAACTCAAGTTTTGTAAGAAGTGCTGGTATTCTAGGTCAAGCCTCACCCCTCTTTCTAGAATAGTCCAAGCATACCATAAACAGGAAATGCAAGGTTAAAATATTCAGTCAATTTTCTAGGTTGTTTTTTACACTGATACTCAATAATGTTAGTTGTTGGGTACAGTTTTCAGCTGTGGAGGTAGCGGTGGCTCTAGAAAGGGCCCTGGCATTCCCACATTCATAGATGTCTTGTCAGAGGTGAAGGAAAGGGTTTGGAGACAAATTCTTAAACAGGGAGTTGAATAAAATTTTTTTATCGGTTCTGGTTCCAGTTCTGTTCTATAAACAAACATTTTAAAGGTTCGGTTCCGATTAGAGCACAATAAAGATTCCAGTTCTTTTCGGTTCCTAATAATGTTCCGGTTCTTTAAAATTAGTTTTTTTTAGCACAGTGTTTTTCTATCATTTCAGGTTACGTCAATGTACTAATTTAAATAGTTTTTTTTAAAGAATGAGGTATGCTATATTTTTATATTTAGATGAATTGTATCCGCATTTGCATGGAAGGAGAGCAGAGAACCAATTTGGAAATAACACTCTGGATCAAAAGTATTGCTAGATTTAAAAAATATTATAACGTACCTTAATAAAAATAGTGCATCCTTCTAATTTGCATCTTGATCTGTCACAGTCAATCTCATAGTCAAAAAACTTCCGAACTGAGTTTTCTTTAACGCACCCCATCAATAATATTATTTAATCCACTTACTAACAACTACAAATAATCACCTCCACACTGTACACAAGGAACACATTCACTGAGCTACTTTCTAATTTAAACTTGAGTGAATGAATTTAAAGTTTGCACTTTCTCTTTAGTATAAGCCGTTCAACCATCCACTAGATTATCAGTTTTCATTTCAGGAAATATAAGTACAATAGGCTTAGACTGTGTGTCCAAAAGAGATGATTTCTTAGTTTCTGCATTTTAGCTTCTAAGTAATGGGGGTATTATCTGCTGTCTATCAGAGATAAATACTGCTTTTTAAAACTTTATCTTTAACAAGCCCTTTCAGAACTTACTGAGAAAGGAGGAGAAACAATATTTCGAAATTAAACTAAGCTTAGGGGGAGGGGGCGGGTAATGTGTGAAACTAGAAACCCTTAATGCGCTTGGCCCTCTCGAGTGCAATCAATTTTGTGGGATGTTGGGTTGGAGGGTTAAAACGCGTGGCGTGGCTTTACAATCGACCAAAGTATCCTTCCGCGCCAACAGGAACAAATAGATCACGGAAACTATGGATGTCGCTAGCTACCAGACAGGTAGTTGCGGAAAAATCCTATGTTTGGAAATATCAGTTCTCTCGAGATACGAAGATACAGTGAAATTTTTATGTTATATTTTCAACACCTCCTCTAAGATAATGTATTGAACTTTATCGATATTTGATCACTGTTAAACTTATAGAGGAAGTGTGTATATAAGAAGTATAGTTAATCAACACGCTTCTATTTTCAAACAAACCGTTTCCGAAAATAAAAACAATAAAAATTCTTGAAGATATCCGTTTGTTCCCATTGCTATGCATTTCCACACAAATGAAAAGGGTCAATCGCCTTAAGAACCTTATAGAACCTAAAATTATTTAATGGTTCCAAATCCGGTTCCGGTTCCGATTTTCAGAATAGTGTTTTTAGGGTTCCGGTTCCTTAAAAATAAATGTTAATTTCGGTTATCGGATCCGGTTCCTGTTCTGGTACGACTCCCTGATTTATACATTTATCTTAACAATGGCGTTATGAACCTACAATGGGCTTCGTTTTCCCCATCCTAATCCACAACAACGGAAATACCTTGTAAATTAATTAATAATTATGAACGAACAGCCAAGAATAATAAATACCTAAGCCTTTAACTTTGGAGGTATACGGGGGGGAGTAGCTGGGGCGGTGATAAGGCCCAGTTTGACCTACTTTGACCCCGACGTGTAGCGAGTGTGTATTGTGATGATTACTCAATGTTGTCTGTCCTGTGATTGGCTGTTCCCCTCCCAAGAGATTATTACAAAACTTCCTCCCCTCACATCCCTTCCCTACTACCACCTCCTCTACCCACCCCTCCCCTACCACCTCTCTCCCACCACCCAGACATGTTGGTTCTTGATGATTGCTAATTGATTATTGTTGATTGATAATTAATTGTTGGAGTTTTTTTAAATTTATTTAGCGGCATGTGGTCCACGGCGTTGGGCGTTCCTCCCTCGTCATGGAGCACGAAGCTCTTCTGATGGTAGCGTGGCGTAGATCGAACAACGGCTCCCTGTCATAAGACTCTGTTGGACTGCCCTGAACAAACAGCACGAACCTCTCCTGACGAACGTTTGGGGTTGAGTGTGATAAATTGTTCCCTGCCTTGAGACCCCTTTCACTTCCCCTCAATTCCCCCCCTTAGAGGTATGTGTCAAAACCCCTTATGTAGTAATGGGTTTTCCGGTGTTGCAACCCCCTATGTGGTAATGGTTTTTTTCCCAGTGACTCATACGTGGCGCCAGTTTGGCGGGTCGACAAGACAAGTCAGGATAAGAATAGTTAGTGAACTTAAATGATGTCGCAATGGGTTTTCCCTGATGACTAGCGCCAGTTTGGCGGCTTGACAAGACAAGTCAGGATAAGAATAGATCGTAATCTTGAATGATGTCGCAATGGGTTTTCCCTGATGACAGGTGCCGTTTGGGGGACGACAAGACAAGAATAGATCGTGACTTGAAACTGTGAGCTAGGTCATTTACTCTGGAACCCCTCAGAAAGGGTTATTTCCGGTGATGTTAAACTAGTCATCGCAATGTCGCAACCCCTTATGCTCTAATTATGCACAATAAGGAGCCTCAAAATCCTCAGTTAAGGGCCTCTATCCCCCAATCAAAAGTCTACAAAAAATTGGTTTGTTTGGTACCGTCTGTCGAAATGCGTGGAGTATGTATCCGTCATGGACCGGAGGGAAAGGTAGAAATTTTTCCAGCGTTTAAACGTGGATTGAGGGAGAGTAGAAAACCACCCCTAGTTTACCCGGTGATGATTCGAACCCCTGTTTTCCCCCCGCCATAATTATATGATCATGACATTTAGGTTGGGTACCCAACATATACCCAACCCCGATACCACTTAAAATACAAAGAAATTTAATGTCCCCGATATATTTTGATGTAATAATATAAAACTTTTTACAAAAATTTCATAAGTAATAAATTATGAAGACCTTGAAATTATTTAATGTCCGCAAAGATTATTGACAAAATAATATATAACAGGGCTGGATACTGACGACTCATACCTGCCCGCCAGTTTGGCGTGTCGAAGATAGAAATAGGACAGCCCCCTTGATTGATATTTCAATGGGTTTTTCTTGATGACTGGGGGACAGTTTGGTGGCTCAACAAGACAAAGAATAGATCGTGACTTTGAAAACCGTGAGCTAGGTAATTGACTCTGGAAAACCCTTCCTCCAGGCAAGGGGTTTTTTCCCTTATGACGTCTTCGCACTGTCATAACCTGATGAATGGCGCCAGTTTGGCGGCTCGACAAGACGGGTCGGGGACCAAAATATATCGTGCCCTTTAATTATGTCCCAAAGTGTTTTCCCCGGATGACTGGTGCCAGCTTGGCGGTCAATAAGACGAGTCGAGTTAAGAATGTGACTACCCCCAACATTGTCCCACAAAAATAAACACAGAGGTAAGCACAAGAGAGTTATAAATTTTTTTCCCAGAACCATGATACAGCTCAATGAGGAGAGGCACATGAGAGTTTAGCGTTAAAACAAGGACAAAGCCAGATGGGCAAAAGACACAAGGGTTACCGCCAAGCAGATGGGCACTAAAATAATAACAAACAACATGCGGCTCTTATTCTTAGACACCCCAAAAATGGCTCATCAGAGAATGGCAATAAAATCTAAAAAAATTGGTTCCTGTTACACTATAATAAATGTCTTTAATATCATAGGCAGAGAGCAACACCTCCCCCAAAACCCAAATATTTGGTGAGTTAAGAGCTCAAGTACTTAACCTAAACAACGATAGGGGCATTAATATAATACCAGAAAAATATAAAGTTAAAAGTCAAGTAAGAATACCCAAATGATTTAATAACAACGGAGCGCCCTCCGTGGATATAAGTACTGGGTGTCCCGCGGCCCACATTTAAAACATATAAATTATAGACACAAGTAAAGAAAACAATAATAAAACTATACTAACTTTAAATTCAGCAAAGTGTCAATACAGAATTAATCTCTCCGCCAGCTCGCGGCCCCACATTTAACTAACCTTGAAAGGAAAACAAGGTGGAAAATACAACTATCCCTACAATCTATGTAGGTCCTAAAGGCAAAAATAAAAAGTTAAAAATAATGTAGTTTTTCCCAGGTTAGCTATCCCAAAAATCACAAAACTTTCCGTGATACGGAGATTAAGATAAAAAAAAATATTAATGGAGACAAAAGTTTTTCCCAAGTTAACATTGCCTTATAGGCAAGGACCCAAAATATCTGATCTTAGCAATAAATATTAATCAAAATTATATATAAAATACTGAAGTCAAGACATTGAATTTTGAAAGATAGAAGTTTAAAAAGCCAAAGTGAATTTAGAAAAGAGGGGAAAGCCTACATAATAGTTAGGCTTTTTTTACCTTGTAAGCCCAGGTGTAATGTGTAATCTTACTCTGGACTCCGACCATTATATCCCTACGGCAATTATGTGTTCTCAGTGCACGAAGTAAAAGAAGGGGGTTTGAGAACATCTCGAGAGCCTACAAGCATTGATCAAAGCACAAATACAGTCCATAGAAGTTTTTAGAACACGCGTGGGGGGCGCACGCCGCTCGCGTCACCACCGTTCGCTTGGGCTGTTTGTTCACTTGGAAGAAAGGGTGGGGGGGCTCCCTCAAACACGGCCAGCAGCGAGCTCGAACTCTGGTCAGTTGAATGGGATTTTGTAGTGGAGTGCATCTAGGATTTATTGTAGACGAGTCGGAACGAGTAACTGGGCTGGATTGGTGAGTGATACAACTTTTCTATGTCATGTTGTAACAAGGTTACAATGTCTCCTCTTGGGGTGGATGAAGACGTCCTGCTCTGGGGCAACGATGAGGGGGCACCACCCCGACATCCACAGCTGGCTCCGGAGTTATGATGCTGGTTTTGTCTCAGCCTTAGGAAAACAGCCACTTCCAGACACGACAAGCACTTCAGTGAGCCGTACACGAACTCCATGGCAGACACTCTTACAGCATTTTCCTCCACCCATGTGCTTCCCATTATTTCCAAGAGTTTTGGGGGCGACAGTGAAAAAAACATCTGCCTCATACCATGAATAGAGGCGGCGACGTTGTGGTTAGCTCGTAGACCCGCCCCGTAGCTCGGTTTCCCCCTCGCAGAGGAGGGGGAAGGGTGCAGAACCAGAAGGAAAAGGAGGGTACTCTGAGAACAATAAAACACGGTTTACCATGTCCACAAATTTAGTCCACACGTTTCCCCCAAACATGTCCCCCATCGGCACTCATGAGTCCTATGGACATCGTTTTCAACAGAGGTCTCACAAGACCACACACAATTTTTCGCCAAATAGCGACACAGCCTCGCACCGTTTAGCTAGTCCCGGCCACAATCACTTGCCCTAGGCATGGTCCATATCGGAGGGAAGTAGCATGATGGTATCCCAAAAGAAGCGGCGATAATAATATCTTCACATGCGGGGAACTTAAAACACAAGTTTTTTTGTTTTTTTCTAGAGGGAGGCTATACATTTGTATTATGTAAAGTAGAGAGGTAAATCAAGTAATATGAAGCGAAGTAAAGGGTTGAACGGAGCGAGATGAAGAAATGGTGTATATAGTAAGTGAAGTGACAATAAGTAAAAGGGAGTTACAATAAGAAAAAAGGGGGGGCAATAAATAAGGGAGGGTGTATATAAATAAAGGGGGTGAGAATAAATAAAGGGGGCTGACAATAAATAAAGGGGGGTGACAATAAAAAAGGGTGACAAATAAATAAAAGGGGGCCCCATATATAAATATATTAAACATTAAAATAATATAATAAATATAATTAATATTAATTACGTGACTTTGACATATACTCATAAATAAATAATTATTTTACAAAAAGGGGACCAAAAAGGGATCCCAATTACTTTACTAGGTTTAAAAAGTTGGCTCTCCTTTACGCCCAAGTTGGACGCACATCTCTTAACATTACCGACCCCGGGGTGGGAAAACTTTTACTGCAGGGACCCCCCCTTGAAGCCAATTTGCCGAAGATTGTGGACCCAAACAAAGGGGAAACATTGCCACAACTTTCCCCCAAAAAACAAGGAATCCCCCGGGGTTTAACGAAGAACCCTTCCCCGAGAATTTGGGGGTTTTTTAAAAGAGCTCACTTTTTTAACACCTTTTTGCTTTTCCCAAGAGGGGTCAATATCTCATTGGTTAAAGGGGTGGTTAAAACCCGTTAAGGAGGTTTGGGGGGTGGCCCTTGATAATGTGAAAAAGCTTAAAACGATTTTAAAAACCAATGTTGGCCCCAATGAGAGTAATTTTGGTGAGGAAAAATGGGGGTGTTTAAAAAATTCGATCGAACGTTCACATTTAGGAAATTTTTTTGGGGCTGGTAATCACGGTTTTTTCCAAGGAGAACCAAAAATACCCCAAAGGGCCCCGGCCTAAACTGGCCGTTGTCACTGACAACCCCCTTGGGGGTTTCCCCTAAACCCCCACACCCCACAAGGTTTTCCCCGTTTCCCTTCATTTCCTTGGGGAAATAAAGAAAAATTTTTGGAAAAGGCCATAAAACGAAATAGAGTTTTTATGGGAGGGCCCGTCGTATCCTACGTAATAAAAAAAACCTTTTCCCAAGGTTTGTACCCTGGGGGAAACCCCAATTTTAGATTAAAGGGATTTGCTAATGGAAGGTTCATACTTGCTCCCCCCCTAAAGTCCTGTGGGGGGGGTGGGGGGGCCCAAAAAATATTTTGTTTTTTCTTTTGGTTTGGAAACAAGCCCCCCAAGGGGGATAGAAACTACCTGAGTAAACCCCTATTTTCGGGAAAAAAATTCAAGTTTCCCTTTTAAACCCTAACAATTAGAGGTTTTATAGACCCCAAAATCCCTCCTTAAAAATTTTTTAAAACTTTAATAACCTACAAAAAAATTGATTTCAATGGTGTTTTTAATAGAACAAAATTTCCGGGAAGTGCATAACGCATAACGGTTTTTTCCCTACCCCCACCAACGGGGCCCCCTTATCCCCTAAACGGGCAAAGGTCAGCTAAAAATTTTGGTTTCCCCACAAAAATGGGGGGTGAAGCTATATTGGGAACTTCCAAACCCCCCCGCCCTTTTCCCCCAGTTGTTAGGGGGTTTTCCCCATCCAACAAGCCATTTTCGGGAATAAATCAAAGGGGCGAAGCCAAGGTAATCCCTGAAATTTTTTACCCAAAAATGCAACTGAACTTTTTTCGACACCGTATTTCCTTTCCCGGGGGAAGAGCCTTTTGCAAAAAGCACGGGGGCCCCTCCTTCGGCGTCTTGAGAAAAACGGCCCCACGTCCCAAGAAACGTTAGGCAAAAGGAGGGAAAAAACGGCATGGTAAAACAGCGGAAATAAGGGGCGTTGGCGCGATAAAAGGGATTTTCTAGTTGGGGCCCCCAATAAAAGGGGCTTTTTTTCCTTTAATGTTTTCGGGGGGTTACAATCTCAAGAAGTTGGGGTGAATCTCGATAATGGGGCATGCCCAGGGAGGTAGGGCCCCCTTGTTTTCTTGGGGCAGGAAAATCTAAAATCCCGGTTTAATGTCGGGTCGAGAGGGGTTAATAAATTAACACAAAGTTATTTTAAAAACACCCCCGATGGCCCCAAACCCTAAATGCCTGCCCCCCAGCTTTCCAAGGGACGCGTTAAACTCGCAGCCCCGCCCGGGATGAAAAGTGGGTTTTTTGGAATTTTAAAAGTGCGCTTGGGGGAAGCGTCTTTAAATCAAAAATTGTAATTTTTGGGTTCCCCGAATTTGGAACGGATTCAAATTGGGGAGGGGTGGGTCGAAAAATTTTTTTATTAAGTTTCTTAAAACAATAATCTTGCATGACCCTTTATCGGGTGATGGGGGGACTAGAAAGGGGATTTGAAGTGAAAAAACCCAAATCTTGAAAAAGATTCCTAAAGCGAAAAAAGTTGTCGTCCCAAACACCTACCATTGAAATTTGAACGGTTTAAAGGGCAGAGATAACAGTTAACGAACTGGGGGGGCGGCAGTTAATACTTTTTGCAGTACAAAGGGGGGCCCTACAAAAACCTACGAAATTTAGCTCTGGGTACCCTCCCATGTTTGAACCCGGGTTTTTTTAATTTTTTTTTTGGGGGTCATTCTTGGGGGGGCCTATTGATTGGAAAAATTTACAGTGTGGCGTGATGAATAATGTTTTTTCAATTTAAAAGGGAAAGAGGCTAATCGGTTTGCAATCCCCTTCCCGATAAAGTGATGAGTATACCCCCACAAAGGGGTCGAGGGTCTTACATTGTGAATGACGTGGCTGTGTACAAATTTTCGAAAGGGGACGAGGGTTTTTTTCCCCGGCGCCCCCCCACCTTCGGTCCACACCGCCGCCCCCTTCCGATGCCCCGGGCCCGCCCCACCCCCCAAAAACACAGGCGTTCCCCTTCGGTCCCCGAGACCCCCACCCGACCCCGACCCCCACCAAGTCGTCTTTCCCCCCGGCATCAGACACCAGGTCCCACCATCAGATGTTCCCCCCAGTCACGATCCCGTGTGCCCCCCAGGGGGGGAGTAAAATTTCCAAAAACCCGAAATCTCGAGGATTTAACAAAAAAAAAAAACTTTTAAATGTTAAAATTTTGGTGAAAGGCCCCCGACTACATAATCGGTTGGGCATTTCGGGACGTTTTCCCTTTTCCAAAAATTTTTTTTTGGGGGTTGGAAACGATTTAAATTAAAGCAGCGTAAAGATATTTTCTCAGAGGGGCAAAGTGTGATGTTTTTAAAAAAATTAATAAAAAAGGCGACTCATGTGTTCTAAACTTTTTGGGTGTCATCGGGTAGGGGGGGAATTTTTAAGAAGTTTAATTTGTAAAGGCAAGTGTTTTTTTTTCTCCCCGGGATATTTTTTTGCTCATCTTTTGATTGTTTAGCCTTTTAAAAAGCAAAATTTTGGGGGTTTACCAAAGTCTCCCAAAATTTTTTTGGGGAAAACATCAATGTCATCAAAAACTTCTAACTCCGCTACCGGTTTCCCCTTTTTTTGGGAAGTTTTGTCAGTGCGGGGGTTAAAACCTGTTTTTAGAAAGAGGAAAAAACCCCTTAAATTTTTTAAAAAAAACTTTTTGAAATAAAAAAGTTTTGCCCCTTGGCTATTGGGGAAAAGACCCTCAATAAACCCAAAAGTTATTGTGTTTTTTTTTTGGGGGAAAAAATTCCCCGGGTTTAAAAACTTGGAACATTGTTAATATCTTTAACGTTTCCGCGTGCCCCTTAAATTTTTGGAGGTTACCCCATCATTTTATAGAGGGTTTAAAAAATTTTAAAATTTTTTCCTGGTGCCCTTTTTTTGGTAAAAAAGTGATTAAATGTTTTTTTTGCATCCCAATTATTTAATTATTTAAAAATTTTGGGCACAATACCAAAAAAATATTGGCTTCTTATTGTTTTTTGTTTGGGGAGCATGTTATGAAATTTTTTTAAAATTAAAAAAAAATTTTGGGTTGTCAAAAAAAAGCCAGTAAAAAATTTTTATTATTTTTTACCCCCAAAAATTGGTTGGAAAATCAAAGCCCGAAGGGGTTTTTTTAAACCCTTTTAACTTATCCAAAATATTTGAGATGATTTCTAATAAAAAAAACTTGTATTTATAATAAAAGGGGGGGGGGGGGTTTTAATTTTGGGGGGAACATTAAAAAACCCAAAATACATTTTTATAAAAAATTTTTTAACAAAAAAAAAGTTTTTTTTTAAAAATAGATAAAAATGAAAAAAATACTTGGGGGGGAAAATTTTATAATGAAAACTTTTAAAATTTTAAAAAAAAAAATTTTTAGTAATTATTTTTAGTATATTTCCCTTTTTAATTAAAAAACTTAGGGGCTCCCGGGCAAAAAAAAAATAATAAGTAATTTAAAGCCCAAAAATTTTTGGGTTTTTTTAAAAAAAAAAAAATTATTTTAACACGTAAAAAAAAAATTGGGGATTTTCAGAGACAAATTTGTTTGGGGTTTTAGTTTTAAATTTTAAAAAAAATTTAAAAAAAAAAAATACACAAAAGGTGAAAAATCAATTTTTTTATTAAATTAAAATTTTTTTATTTAAATAAAAGGACAATTAATAAGTACTTTTTTTTACTTTAACCCAAAAAATTTTTTTGTAAAAATAACCCCAAAAAGAAAAAAAAAAATTTGAGCCAAAATTTTTTTATATAATTTTAAAAAATTTAAAATTTTTAAAAATAAAATTTTTTTTTGAATTTCCCCCCAAATTTTTTGAATTTTTAAAAAAAAGTTTTTTTTTTTATTATGAAAAAAAATCCCTAGATTTTTTCCCGGGGTTTTTAAAAAACCCAAATTTTAGGATTTTCACAAGGGAAAATACGCTTTTAAAATTTTTTTTTCCCTTTTTTTAAAAAAAAAAAAACTTTTTTTTTGGGAAAAGTAAAAGAGGGTTTTCCCCCCATACTAAGGGAAAAAATTTTGGAAAAAAAAAGTTTGGGACTTTTGTAAAATATCGAGTTTAAAAAAAAAATTTATCTAAATACAAGTTGTTTTCCCCCAAAAAAAAAATTTTTAAAATTTCCAAAAAAAAAGTCCCCAAAAATCCTTTTTTTTCAAAATCATTTTAAAAATCTTTGTAAAAAAAATGGTTAAAAAAAAAATTAAAAAATATCCCCAAAAACTGTTTCAATTCCCAAACCCCCGCTGATTTAAAATTTTTTTATGTAGGAAAAACAGGCGACCAGCAAAAGCACAGGTTTTCCCCACTCTTCCCAAAGTGGGGGTGCATTTTGATAGCTCCCTCGATGACGCGTGGTTTTAGGGGCATGACGGGGGGGGAGCGAGTTTTAGACCCGGGACTAAGCTAGGCCAGAGAAAACCGGGGCCAAATTTCGGACGCACACCTCCCTTTATTTTACTTTTTTAATTTTTTAAAAAAAATTTTAAAAATTTGGTAAATACTTTTAAAAAAAATTTTTACCCCTTAAATATTCCCCCACCCCTTTTTCAGGGTGAAAATTAAAATTTTCATGTGTGGAAAAAAAAAAATTTTTTGTTTTCCCCAAAGGGGGCCCCGGGTTTTAATCCCGGTCAATCAAATAGCTTTGCTCAGAAAATTTTTTGTTCGGGGGCCCAGTTCAAATCTCGCCCCTGAAAAAATAGTACTATTAGGAAAATAGGTCAACCCGCAAAACCCCTTTTTTTTTTCCCCCCCCCAAATGGGCGTCTTTATTTGATTTTGTTCCCCCGGCGATGGTCCGTGCCAAGGGGGCCCCCACGGTCTATGGGCGCGGGGGAAAGGTTTGAGCCCCCTACAAAACTCGGGGGGCCCAAAAAAACCCCCGGGAATGGCGGGCCCCCACCCATTTATTTTTATTGTTTAATCAAGTCAAATTTTTAAAATTTTTGGTAAAATCTTTTTAAAATTTGTACCACTGCAAAATTCCCCAACCCCTTTCTTTAGGGGGGAAATAAAAAATTTTTTAGTGTGTTAAAATAAAATTTTTTCTTTTTCCAAAGGCCCGGTTTTTTTTAAACCCCCCTTTAACAAGAGCTTTGGCTATTTCTGGGGTTAAACCCGTTGACCCATTCGAGTTTTTTCCCAAAAAAAGTTTACTTTTTTGAAAAAAGGGTTTTTAGCGTGGCCCGGGGGTCTTTGTCCCTTTGGGGGGGGGGGGGGGTGAAGGGGGGTTGTGGGCAAAGGTAGAGAGAACAAAAATACAGTTATAATTTTTTTTTGCAAAAAAACAATTCCCTGTGCGTTTTAAAATTTTTTTCCCATAGATAGTTTTTCCGCTTTAAAAACAAATGTCTCTGGCAAAAACCTTATTTAAAATTTTTATGAAACCTAGTCCCTTTTCGTTAAAAGGGGCCCTTTAATCTATTTAACTCCCACTGTTACTTTTTTGTAACGAACCCTGAAAATCTTGAAATTTTCAAATTTTAAAAACCCCCCCGGGGGGGGAAAATTGCTTTTTTAAAAACCCCCCCAAAATATTTGGCTTTGGGGGAATTTTAAAACCCCTTTTTTTTTAAAGGGGGGGATTTTACAGGGGGGGGTTGGGGTGTGTGTGGAGCTTCCCCTTGCCACTTTTGGGGGGGTTTCCCCCACCATTGACAACCCCGGGCCCCCAAACAGGTGGGGATCGGGGAAAAGGGGGGGAAAAAAAAGGGAAAAAAATATACAAGGGGTATTGGGGAAAAAAGCGGGGGGAAAAAAAAGGGGGTCTGGTTTGGTAGCTATTGGGGCCATACTCGTCTCCAAACAAAGCCAGGGAATTTTACAAGCCCCTCCTCTTTCCCGTTCTACCCCCGGTTAGTTGTTTGCCCCTACACTCCTGCCTGTGGGAAAAGTCCGGGGTGTAAATTTCCCCCAAAAAAATAAACCCCCAATTTTACCCCAAAAATTTTTTATCAAAACAATAATAATTTGCAATCACAATAACCAACAGTCTGGGGCTGGGGGGGGGAAAAACCAAAAAACCAAAAAAAAGAGGAAAAAAATTTTCTAACAACCCAAAAAAATTGCTATCACACAAAACTTTTCCCCGCAAGGTCAAAGAGGTCAAAATGGGCCCGGGCACCCCCCCAGATTCGGGGATTATAAAAAACCACCCAAATTTTTCCTTTCTTACAACAAACAATTTTTTTGAATATCAGGAAAAGTTTTCTTTCCTTTTAAATTTTTTTAAAAATATAACTAATTTTGGAAAAAAAATCATCTTCTAAAAACCCCTTTTAAAACCCCCGAATTTTCTGTCTGCTGGGGGAAATTTTTTTTTTTCTTTTTAAAAGGGGGTTTGGTTTTTTTGGGATTTTTTTTTTAAATAAATAATGATAAAACTTAACTACGTTTTTTAAACAAATGGTAGGGGCCCATGAAAAAAAATTTTGGAAAACCGGCGGGTTGGTATATTCTTTTGAATTACGAACTAAGTGACCAACAATGAAAAATCATGAAATAGGAAAAAAAAATGCAGCTGGGAAATTTGGGCTTTGGTCAGTTTTGTTTATTGGGGAAAAATTTTTTTAAATTTTATTTTTTATTTTATTTTTTTTATTATCATCACCGGTTTTTTTCACCCGTTTGGGTTATAGGGACTTACGATAAATTTTTAATGTTGGGGTGATTGTGAGTGAAATGGGGGGACCCCCAAATTAAACGGGAATGAACCCTGGGGAGGGGTCCCTTGAACCTTTAAATTGTTTTAAAAACTTTTTTTCGGGTTGGCCCAAAAAAGATAAACTTGGGCCCAACCCCCGGGGGAACCCTGGCCCCCCCCAGAATTTGGACCAAACCCCCCACCCCCCGGTCCCTTGGAGTATTTTTTTATTTCATTTTTGGGTTTTTTAAAAATGGATAAAAGTGTATTTTATATGTTTTGTAAGATATTTTTAAAAAAATTTTAGTAATTTTAAAACAAAATTTTTGTTTTGTTTTAATTAAAAAAAAGTTAAATTTCCCTGTTTTTTTTGGGGAAAAATTTGGGGGGAAAACCCCCCCAAAATTTAAGTTACTCCCCAAAAAAATTTACTATTTTAAAAGGGTACGGTTTTTAAAAAACCGTTTTAAAAAATTTTTTAAAAAGTCTGTTTTGTAAAAAAGGGGGAAAAAGGGTTTTCAGGGGGATGAGTAATAAAGTTGGGGTGGGGTTTTGCTTTTGGGGCCTTTTACACATGGATCTTCAGATCAGGGCAGGTTAGGGGTGGAGGAGGGTTTAGGCAGATGAGAGGGGGGGATGGTCCCATTCGACAGGGGAAGGGGGTGATGAAGGGGTGGTTGTATGATTGTTCAACTAGCAACCCCAAGGGGGGGGGAGAGTCTCACGATATGATTTTAAAAAAAAAGGTAACCTTTTTCTTAACGTTACATTTTAAATTTTTCCCTTTGGTAGTTCACATACAGTTTTTTTCTAGTTTTGGTCTGCCCCTTTTCCCAATACAACTTAAAAAAGGGTGACCTTTCATCTCGTGGACTTTTCCAAGCTTTTTAACCCTCGTTAAAAAAGTTTAGGGCGGGGGTAGTACAAATGATAGATTCTTCCCCATATCTTTGTAGGGTCAAACTCCCTAGCGTGAAGCACTTAAACCGGATGTTGCATCTTTTTTTTCTTTTCATCGGGGAGGGGGGAAGCTTTTGAACTTGACAGGGGATTTATTTAGAAAATGGTTGTGGGAATTTTAAAAGAAATCTTTTAAGAGGGAAAAAAAATAGTTTAAAACATGTTGGTAAATGAGTTCTTTAGTGAGTTTTAGAAATAGGGAAAAAAAATCTTTTTTGTGAAATAAAACTTTTGATTTCCCCCGCTCTGTAGAGGGTGGCTAAGAGTCCTCCTTTCCCCCCACTACCGCAGTTGAATCCCCCTCGCCAAGCTCCCGTAAGGGGGGGAGTTTGAAAACCACTTCTTTTAATATTTTGTTAACCCCTTTTAAAATGAAATCATTACTACCATCTACATTCAAAGATTTAAAACAAAATCTATGAAAACGTGGGTGCTTTTTGACCGCGATCGGTTTTTAGCAGATGTAACCGAAGTTTAAAGGGTTTAGAGATCGTTTATTTTTAAATTTTATCACGAAAAAAAAAAACATTTAAAAACCCCTTTTGGCGCGATTCTCCCCCTTTCTGGGGGCAAATAAACTGGGTTTCCCCAACAGTTCTCATTACCCCGCGACGGGCAGCTGAAGACATTCCAAAGGGGGTTTTGCTTGTATACAAAAAGGGACCCAAGAAAAAGACATCTATCATAAGCTTTGAGGTACGTAACAATCAATTTTTGGTGTGTGTGGGTGGGTCGATTATTGCAAACCCTTTATAGGGTTAAAAAATCGGTCGAAGATGTATTTTCTGTCAGCGCAAAAGTATACATAGTACCCTATCTTCATGTAGGTAAGGGAAAGACTTACCTAACCAGGGTCAACCTCGGGTTCACTTCCTTTTAAATTTAAACCTTCCCCCTTCCTAATTAGTATCTAAATGATTTTACACATTCTCAGCCAAAAGATGTACATAGTAGACTACCACCCTTACCCCTTTTTTTTGTGCATATCCTGGAATAAAAAAAAACCCATTTTTGAAACCATTTAGGGGTTAACAAATAACCTAAAAATTTAAAAAAAATACAGCGTCACCTTGCCGTTTTGATACGTCTTTAATTCGAATTTTTTAAACCCGGCCCAATGAGGGTTTTTTTTTTTTGATGCTGAGGATGTAGGGGACAAGGTTCAAATCTCGGCTGGATGAAAGGGTGTGGTTTTTCCACTCTCCCCTACGCAAAAGGGTTCACTTCCCCTAATTTAAATTCCCCAAATTCTAACCATTTCGTTTAATTTTTATCTGAATGATTTTTAAATCTCGGTTAAATGAACGGAGTTTTTTTTTTCAATCTCCCCCACGCAAATGCGGGTTCACTTCCTCAAAATTTAACCTTCCCCCCTTCCAAACCTTAGATAAATTTTACCTGAGGATTTTTTTAAATCTCACACCACGAATATGATAATTTTTTTATGAAAAGACCTACTCTCATATTATCCCCAACTTCTTGTTTTGATGGTTATACCAATTTAATTTTTTTTTGCTAAGCTAAAAATAACCCATTTGTTTCTGATACTATAGTACATTCAAAAAAAGACAAGGGGAAACTTATGACAATTTTTGTAATAATTTATAGTTTAAGTGAGGATGTTGGTTAAGTAAAAGAACTGTAAGGGAAAATTCCAATGAGTAAAAAACCGATTATTGAAACCCTTTTAGGATAATCAAAAAACCTAAACTATTTTTTTTTAAACTACAGCGTCACCTTTCCGTAATTTGATTTTCCCCTTTAATTTTGAATTTTTTACCCCCCCTAGATGTGCGTTTGTTTTTGACTGCTGATTGGGGGAACAAAAAATTTTAAATCAGGGTAGTAAAGAAGAGTTGGTTTTTCCCCTCTCCCTCTACCAAATGCGGGTTACTTCCCCAATTTGACCTTCCCAATTTTCCCAATTGTACTCTGAAATTTTACCTTCCCTGCGAAATGATGGTAATAGTAGCCTACTCACCTTACCTTTAAAAAGTGTATAACCGGATTATACACAACACAACACAATTTTTACAATACACATACACAATAATAAACACATACAAAACACGATGCACTAACATACCCAAAATAAAACACCACACACACCACACAAAGACATTTGCTTTCAATGTTTGTATATAGTTTCATGATCTCTAACTAGAGATCCTGTTTTTTTGTTTTTTTTTGTGTCTCGAGCCCCTTGATGAGATCCGAGCAAGCTGGCCCGAAATGAAAAAGGATAATCGGGAGGTAGGTCCTGCTTAGACTAGCGCACACACGAACTTAGAAAAAAAACATGTCAGGGCCCCCAACAAAACGATCGTTTTCAATTCCATCATCATCTCGGCAAACAAAGGAAATGGGGGATACGCTCGATGAAATTGCCTAATGAACAACTTTTAACTAAATACCTTAACATGATACCGTCTTCGTGAAGGGAAGGTATATAAAGTTCATAGAACTATACCCTCAGATTAAGACCTCGAGCGTACTGATATTTGGGGCAGGGCAAAATAGTGGTACAGATCCAAAGACTTAAACCCTTTCACGAAATTAGGTGCCGGATTTTAACAGTTTTGGTTTCCAGAGCCCCTGGCTACTTCAAACTTATTTAAAAGCTAGCCGACGCATAAAGACTACTCTACATAATAACTACCCTATAAGGGTCCCGTACAGTTTTCTTGCGTGCGGGGAAAATTTTGTAAATTCATAAAAAAAAAACAATCGCAAAGGGTCGATAAAGGGAAATTGTAGCCTCATCGCAGTTTAGCACTACCCAAAGGGAAATTTAAAAAGGGTTATTTCTACTCTAACATATTTTTTAACCGATAAACTTGGGGGGATAATAAAATAACGTGATCTTCCCGCTCCTTTCCAATTTAGACCTTCGTTTCTAGAGACCGGGATGTATATACGACGGAACTTTTAAATGAGAGTAAATTTCTCAAAAAACTCTGCTTTCACGATCGGGGGCTCGTGTTCAAATCCTGAAATTTTAGCCAAATAGAGCGCTGATAAATGTACAATCTGAAGAAGGACTTTGCTTCCCCGCATCCGATTTGGGATCCTCTTTGAACCCAGGGGGGAAATCGCGTTTTTCTTATATCCAATTTTCAAATGTGCGAACTAGATGTAATCCCCCCTCCCTTCGAATGAAATATCGAAAGCTCAAAGGGTTAACGATATATCTTTAATTTTCACTGCAAACGAAGGTAGGACTCATATTACCTGCAAACAACTCAAAAAAAACAGTGATCGTTCCCGGCACTCAGTGCTAAAAAAGCGTGCCAAAAGTTCTTTTTCATAAAATGCATGGAAGGAAACTTAAAATTTTTCCTGGATCAAAACTGTTCGGTTAATAAACCCCCAACTAACGCCACGTTAACTAGGCGTAGGGAATTTGCGACCGTGTTGACCTCTTTTTTTGATGAAAATTTAAATTCAAAAAAAAAGTTAGTGTAAAAAATTTGGCGGGTAAGGAGTACATTCCCTAAGGGAAAAATAAATTCCTACTTCTCCCAGTATAAAAAACAAAAAAACAGGGGTTTTTCGTATACCCGCTTTGGGGAGCTTACTCGTGCCCATAGAGAGTGTGAAACCCGACAAGAAATTTCTATACTGAGAATGTACGCGAAAGAGCGTATTCGTTGGGATTACACTAAATTAATGTGATGAAATCTCCAAGTACCGACATTCACGGGGAAAAAATTTTACAATCAATTTTTTGAGGTTTCGTAAAACGCAAAGCGTGTACTGATGTTAATAACGTCGTTCCGTCGCCCTAACACCCGCTCAAAGAGATGCTCTAAACGGCCACCCATTTCATTTTATGCGAAAAACCCCACGCGAATGAGATACCGGTTATGGATCATTTTCACTAGACGGACTTTATCGTGGGGGCAGCACGGGGGGTAGTATTTAAATTTCAAGAACCCTATATCAGTGTGGTAAACATACCGCCGTTGCTACACAATTTTTTTCCTTCTTTAATATTGTCGAACGTAAGAAACGACCTTACAGGGGGGTGCGTTTTTGTTAAACCGGAAAAGGTTATTATTTGGGAGACCATGGGGGAAAATTCAAAAATAAACATGAAGTAATTTGGGACGTTTCGAGGGATCACGATTAAAATTATAGATAGTTTTAGCTTTTTATGTCCTCCCTAAGAATGCGTTCTTACCTCGAACCCGGGAACTTAAAAACACTCCAAAAGGGCTCCCGATGAGAACGGTTCAAATAGTCACTCGTAAAGGTGTGTTCCCCCATGAAATAGATATTTGAGCGATGAACGAACCCGTTAATGAGCAAAAAACATTTACAACGCCCCCCGGGTAGTCATATTTCAGGAAGATATGTCAGCCTGCGAGGGGTTTGGGGGCTTTTGAAAAGTAAATTTTTTGGGGCACTCGAACTCTACCAGTATACGGGCATATCGCTCTGGGTACGTTTTTAGAAATTTTTGATCTTTGTAGAAGACGTAACCCATCCCGGGTGGGCCTTCAGCTCCCAGTCTCACGACCATCTATTTAGAATAACCCGGTACTGCTTGAATTAAAGATGAGGGATATACACCCTTCATTGAGGGGTTTCGAGGGGGGGATGTTTCGTGGCTAAAGTGACTCTGATGAAAAATCGGTATAGGGTATTCGACCGTCCAAACCAAAGTCTTTTCCTCTTTTTCTAGACGTGAATGGACTCATTCATTTAGTATTTTAGCTCGTTCCCTATGGAGTTTCAGGTGGGTTTGAAGAGAAAAATTGCCGTTGGATGCTAAAATTAGAGGACGAGGGGGTATATTTTTAATATCCCCGAGATTTTCATATGCCATTCTGACTTCCGTTCTTCCCGAGAAAGGGTTCCACCCCAGGGAACTGGAAAATTTTACGACTTTGTGGTAAGACTGGTAGTCTTCACTACGTCACTAAACTATGTTTGGTAAATATTGAAAATGAGGGGGTATACAGGGTTCTCAGTTTAAAACAATCTCCATGGGGGCTTCTATGTCAAGCTGAACGCAATATGAGGATAAAGCGGCAATCATTTGAAAAATGTTTTTAAAAGAAACAATGCCGTTGGCCCTCTTTTATCTAAAAGAGGGGGATACCGACGATAAAGATAACACCGAGGGGGGAAAGGGGAAAATTTGGGGTGGGTAACCTCATAGCCGTCAAATTTAAAACCGTTGATCTGTCAGAAAACCTGTATCTGAGAGAAATGCAGGAGATTACTTGTATGCCATTTTATCGAATTCGCCATTTTAGAAATCTCGAAAATAGTCATGTACGTCTACTTTCCCGGTTATGGTTCCCGCCTTTCCCCAAGTTTCGTTAAAAATCCAAACACAGATACGACTCACTTCTCTACTACATGATGTTTAGGGGCTACCACGACTTATTCGTTAGCTAAAGATACCGGACACCTCCACTTCGACAAGCAATGTTTACGGCATGCCTGTATAAATAAAAGGGTGCTCGGGAAACTAAAAGCAGACTCAGGTTGGATCAACCCTTCAAAGGTTTTTCGCCCTAAACCTATTTATTCGCGGGGCAAGGAGATGGGGAGACGCCCAAGGGAATTCAAGGAAAACGGTCAAGAAAAGCTTGTTAGAGCTATAGTAATTTTTTTGGGCCCATGAACGGGAGTCATGAGAGGGGTCGTTCAATAAAAGCCGTAGGGTTCAAACTTTTCACTCAAAAAAAAAATCGGTCGCGCTATGCTCTATCGACGATAAAAGATACGTGTACCCGGGTCAGTTTTAAAAAAAAAACCTTGGGGCCATTACTTATAAGTGAACACCATCTTTTCCTTTCAAGAGGCGATTGAAGCTGGACCCTCATCCTATAGTGCAAGTGTTTAGTGTTAATAAGTGCTTCTGTATATTCATGATCTACAACTTTACCCCGTACAGTAATATTTTATTTTTAATCAAAGTGAGCAGGGATCTACTCCCCCAAGAGACGTTGATTGATACTAACCCATGTCTCATAGTGTAAGATAAGGTTAATACAATAGTGAATAATTAATTCAATGTATATTCAGAAAAAAAAACTAACCTTTATCACTAGAAAAATTTTTGTTCAAAAAGATTAGAAAAAAATATCATGTTTGGACTTAACGAAGAAGAAAAAAAATAAATTGTATGTATCTGTTAAAAAAAAATTTTATATATTAATTTTATTTTAAAAAGGTTTTTTGCGTGCATGTGTGTTTTGTGTGTTTTGATTAAAACAAGAAATGAATAATTAATGTCAATTTTATATTCAGAAAAAAAAAATTTATACCTTTTTCGCTAGAAAATGTTAGGCTTCTAAAAAAAAAAAAGAACTATATTTATCACTAGAAAATGAGTGCTTCTAAAGGGTTGAGAAAAAAAAATTCATGTTTTGTAACTTTAATGAAGAAGAAATATACTAAAAATAGCATCTTTTTTAAAAAAAAAGTATATCATTTTTATTCATTAAATAAGTTTTTGTGCGGGGGTTTTTGTTGTGGTTTTATTTTTACCTCCCTTCCCTTCCCCCTTTGATTATCTCATTTTGTTCGATTTCTGAAATTTAAAAAAATTTAAAATACGGTGGGGAAAAAATTTATTTAAATTTTTGGAAAGAAAAGGGAGGGAAGGGGTACAGAGTTTTTTTAACTCCAAAACGCAAATGATGGTCAATTTTTGATAATACCCTACTCACCTTACCCCTTAAAAGCTATTTCGTGAATTTAAAAGTAAAAAAAATGAAAAAAGGGATGTATAAAGTGCATTTTTTTCTCAAAAAAAACGACGTTTTGATCTCTATGGAAAACTTTTTTTTTTCCTTTAAAACCCAATAAATAAAAAAAGGATATTTGGAAGGTATGGGGACACTCCGTCATGCACAAATTGGGAAATTTGGTTATGAATTGTACCCTATAATAAAAACCTGGCACAGGAAATATTCACACCTCGTCATGCAAAAGAGGTACATTACCTCTTCCCTTACCTTTTTGTTATTTTAAATGGGGATACCCGGGGGAAAAAATTTTTTTACCTTTTAACTAGTAAAAAAAAAATCCATTTTTAATGGGCGGGGACAGGATATTTACACTCTCATCACACAAAAAGACAATTTTTATAATTGCAAACCCCACTCACCCTTACCCTTTTTTCTTTTTAAAAAAAGGTTTTTTTTTAGATGTAAATAATACAAAAGCAAAAGTATAATCGTTTAATTTTTTTTATTTTAAAAAGGGTTTTTTTACATTTCTAAAAAAGAATAAACTTTTTCATAATAATTTTAAAATTTCCTTATTATTAGATTAACAAAAGAAAAATAATAATCGTTTCATTATTAAACTTATACAAATAATAATTTATACGTATAATCGCTAAAAAATTTTCCCCTTATTAAACTTATACAAAGAAAAAATTAAAAATTTTTAAAACATTGCAATAGCTGGAAAAAGTTTTTTTAGATTAAAGGTCACTCAATCTCTCAAGCTTCTCTTCGTAGGTCCGGTTCGTTTCCCCAGAAATTTAAATTTTTTTTCCAAGCGAACGTTTTTGAACGCAGAGTTTTCTTCTTCCTCGACCGTGTCAACCCATCTTGCCCGAAGCATGATAATTTTTGAAATCAATGTACCTTTTTTTCGTTTATCAAGACTATCATAGAACAAGGGTGGAATAACCAACGCGTATCGTTCCGCATCGGCTTTGGTCAGACGCAAAAGTTTTTTTCCCACAAACTTAAAATTCTTAAAACCCTTGCTGAGCATCAACATTTTTACAGGACCGAACACTCGTTTTTTAAGCTTCTCAAATTACCGTTTGGGGTTTTTCACTAACACGTTGAAAAAACTTGGCCGGTCATCCCCGGTCCTTTAAATTAGATTGATACTCGGATGTTTAAAAAATTCCCCCCCCTCTTCCCCACCCTACCTCCTGTTTGAGCAGTGAGGTTGCCGATTGGAAACGTTTCTCTTTATTTCTTTTTTGTAACGTCACTGCTTTAAGGGTTTTTAGCGAACCACTCATTGTATGATTAGACAAAAACCTTGGTATTTTCCGGATATTTCTTCCCTCCCGAACTTTTTACGAAAACGTCACCATACCGTCCTTTGAGAACTTCCATCGGGAGCATCGAACCGACGATGGGGCGTGAGAAATAAAGAGAAGGGGCAAGAAAGGTAAAGAGGCGCTCGTTCCGTAGTACGAAGTTGGAAATTAGGTATCTCGTATAAATTTTGAGAAGGAATTTGTATAAAGTTTAAGTTCATATCCCCAAAAAAGGGACATATAGAATTTTTATAGATTTAGCATTTCGTAAATTTCAATGGTCGAAAATCTTCTATTGCAGTCGTTGTTTTGTTCCGTCCGTCTGAAGAGCGAAAAACAACGTAACATTTTTTTTTCCCCAAATTTCTTTTTCACGGCCAATATGCTGATAAAAGGTAGGTTTCTTAGGGTACTCGTAAAATTCCCCCAAATACAAAAGGGAAACTCGATGTTTCCCCCGCCTTGAGAAATTAAGAGTTTAGAGATTGAATCGCGTCTTTATAGCGTACAAGCCAAATATTTTCTTAACTCGATCCTAAGGGTTTCCCCGGCAGGGGGGGGCCCTTTTTAAAGCGTTTTTGCGCCAGTTTAACGAACTAGCACAGTTTGTTTTGCGTTGATCTATTCGGGAATAGTCTTCAACGAATCCTAGTATGAGACGTAAAGGGGGCATACTCAAAGAGCCTGTTTCAGCGTGCACTGAACTCCCTTTAAACCTCCCAAACCCGGGGTTTTAAAATGACTGCCAACCTTCTTTTTTAATAGACAGTTTTTTAAAATTAGTCGAAATACCCACATCTCTCATTTAAACAATCTCTACCCCGTTTTTCTCATAAACGATTTTTGAAATAGATGCGTTTTTCCCTTATACAATCCCCGAAGTACTTCCATTCCCCCCCGTGTTCAAAAATACACCCCTTGATATGTAGAAGAGAACGGTGGGTAACGTGCACAACCCCTTTTTGTTGGGTAGAACCTAACTCGTTCCCTTAGCTAACGGCCGGGAATTTAAAGTACGGAAACGCTCAAGGCCCTACGAAAAGGCAGACTCCCCCAAAGTTCAGAAATCCACGGGGTCATCCATTTTTTTCGTAACGATAACCTGACGTCTTAAAAAGATTTATTGCAGGTGTTAACACTTTCACTGCCTTTTTCTCTATTTTTTTAGGAAAACTTCGCCCTCCGTTTTTTTAGTACAAGTCCCTTTTGCTGACTCGTTTCAGATTAACGTACGATATCGTTCGTCTCAAAATTGATGATACTCCCGTTCGTGATAAGTCTACCCCGATGACTCATTTCTCGCTTTGTTACAGCAAAGGGAAATGAATTGTTACGCTTCCCCTTTTTAACCCAGGACGGTCATCTGAACTCGGCAAGGGATGCTCTTCCCGTTACGTAAGCCCCCCCAACTACATTTTACGGGACACATTTACGGGGGAAATTCACGGTAATTGGAATATGTGCGTCTTCCCTGCAGAAGTAACCGAGGTCGAACCCTAGCAAGGAGCAAACGTGCCCGGTTTTGGGAGAGTCGAAGGTTTATTGCAAGGATATAGCCTTTAAAATCTAGGGGCACCGAAAAACGAGACTTTACGTTACTCGGGGCTTCTCTTCGCAAGAATCGATCCAACGCCTCAAGTTTATAGGTGCCCCGGGGGGATGTATACTCTTCCGTCACAATAAAAAATTTTTTATTACGTTCGCGTGTTGGGATGGGTTTTAACTTGGGGCCCGATTTACAGCCCGGGAAACCTTTTCTTTACGATTCTTTCTCCGACAGGATTCGGGGAAATAGTTCTCTGTCAATTTGAACTCGACCCCTCAGTGTAAGCGTCATAGACATATTATAATACGAAAGTAACGCGAGTATTTAGGAAGTAAACAAAGATGACCCCTAAAACTCCCGTACCTTTATACCGGTAATTAAGGGGATAGGTATTCCTCCGAATATCGAACAAGTTCGAGTGGCGGTTTAGACACCAAACATCGAAATAATCCCCCGGCACACCGTTTTTTTTTATACCCACCCAAAAGACCCTTTCCGCTATCATTATCAAGCTTTTATGATGGCGTTCTCTATCTCCCCAAAAAAGCTAGGTAAAAAAATCCCCCGCAAATCTCCTCTAAAGAAGGGTTTTTTAACTCACCCGGGTACTTTCGCAGATCCTTTTTAGTAAGGGCAGTTTTTGTCTTTTTTTTTCGGGGAAGGCTGTAGATACATCCCTTTCCCCCTGGCGAAGCTTTGAGCGTCATTATTCTCTGAGCCTCGTTCAATTGTTTTGTAATCGCTTTCGCACTTTGTCCGCCTTCGCATCCCGGCCCTCAGCGACGGCTCAACGTGCATCAAAGGGATATGGCGAATTCCACCCTTTTTCTTACCGTTAGATAGCTCGCCCTTTACGACGTTGAGTTTTTTTCTTTTCTTTAACCGGAAACCCCCCTTGACTTTAACTTTTTCCGTTGGTGACCCCCCACGCAGCGCTTTTCTCACCCAACTTTGAGTCAGGGGGAGAAACTTTTCCACATTTTCGCTAAATTCCGATCTGCATAGTCCTCCTGAAAGACTTTTACCCCGGAGTAGGGGGATATCGTTTCTTTCAGTATCATTAACTCGTTTATTCCCGGGGATCACCCCCGTTTTCGTTTTTTTTCCCCAAATTTTTCCCCCCCCTCATACTGATATCCCTGTTTAAAGTGCTTAAATGGGGAGATTATTGGTTATCTTATCCAACAATTCCTCTCTTTTCGATGAAACGTACTGATTCGATTTTTTAAAAGGGGCGGCTTAAAAATGAACTATTTCGAATGCGCTCGGAAACTGACAGATCTTTAACTGACCAACAACTATCCGTGAGGGTGGCTTTACCCCAAACCGACGTTTTACCAAAACTATCCGCTGCTCATTGCGGACCTTCGAATTGCGGTAAAACCAACCCATGATCAGTCTGTTGGAGGAATCTAACGGTCTAGCTTTAAAACGTTACTTTTCCTAAATCGTTGTACCACCCCCAAATATCAAGTTTTTTCGAAAGGGTTTTCCCCCTCGTCTAAAGGTATGGGCTATTTCCCTATTCCGACAACGCGAAATTACCCTCCCCCCGAGGCCCCAACCCACTCTGTATTTTTTTCGAGACTCGCTTAAATAAACATTTTTAAAAACAGGTAATTTTCCTATGGGAGAATAAGGGTATAGACGGTTTCTATCTCTGTCAGACGTACTCGCGCATTCCGAAACAGATGTTGAGAGATAACGCAAATCTTTTCATACTATTCAGGATGGACGATACGAATCTGAGACACTTCTACGACAATCACGTGAATACGGATATGTACTTCAAAAAATTTAAGGAGGTGTGCTCACTGTGTTGGAAAAACACAAGTACGATTTTCTGGTGTTGAGTAAAGATCACGAGATTGATAAAGACGATATCGCTACGGTTCGATACCTTATCTTGCACGATTAACATGGAAGTAGTAAAAGCGCAGGTATAAATCGTGGCAATAAGCCAACAACTGACGTAATTAATTGTGTGTACGTGACATCATAAGATAATTATGGACGTATGATAGTATGACGTCACATTATATATTGGATTTGAGTAATATTAATTGACTGACAGATAATTAACTGTTCAGGAGTGTTTACAGTGACAGATAATTGTGGTTTAAGTGCCGAGGTACATTATGTCAGTAGGACGTAATGACGTCATTTAAAAAAGTTATATTGCATAAATATATAATTTAAATGTATTATAGACAAGGCTGATCACGTATATTTCTAATTAGATATTCAGGTCGCAACCCCTCGGTGCCGTAGTTGGCTAACATGCTTGTCGTGCTGACTCGACGCTGAGGACGGGAGATCGAGGTTCGAATCTCAGTCGGGTGAACTGGAGGTGGTTTTCCTAAATGGTTTTCCGAGAGGGAAATATTACTAGAAATAAAATAATAAATACAAGTTTTTTCACATTAATTTTAATAAAAAATATATACATATTTCACAATTTTAATTATTGTTATCCATAAAAATACAAGATCGTCATACATTGACAGATAGTCAAAATATGGATAGGGTCGGATGGGTCTACAAACGATTTGGAGGCGAGGCTATTGTCTAGAACATCGATACATTAGGGTGATTTAGATATTTTACATGCGTGTGATATATTTTTCAAGATTGTACAGAGTTATTAATTCGTCCGTAGACAGATAGATCTGAATGTATTTTTTTTATCACTCAGACACAATTCCACACGCCGAAAAGTTATTTTCACCACAATGTTAAAGTCGGCCATGCTGGACTCGAAGTTTACACACGACTGCACACAGTCGGGACCAAAACGGCATTTCTTTGACGAGAAAGTTCCATTGCGCGACGGTGAGTATTAGACGCTTAGAATTTGATGAAAACATCACGTGAGTGTAAAAAGTTGCGGTTAGGAAGAGGCCCACCGCCACGTGTTTGTTCTGTTTGTCGTTAGGTAGAAAAGTGCGGGTCACCAGCGACGAATCCTCGGACGGGAGATGATCCTCCACCATATTGCAGCTGCACGTAACCATCGCTATCTGCGTCTAGACTGATGACCTGTAATCAACAGCCGTCACAATTAAAGCTAGTATCGTGGTGTTGTCGTCGTCGTCCGGTGATTGGACAAAATTTATACAATTTCTCGGCTCTGTGAAATCTGACGAATCGTGCCAAAGCTTCGTGATTGGAATAAACTCACTATAGAATTTTATAGTAGGTTCGCTTAAATAAGGCGGCTTTATCTGTGCAAAGAAGATAAGGAGGATACATTATAGTGCTGTTTATATTGTATTCTCGCTAAAATAAGACAATTTGTGTTTGAAATAAAATACCGTCACATTGACACTCGCTATAAGAATTTTATAGTAGGTCCTCTTGAATAAGGCTGGCTTAAATACACAGGCTATCTCATTTTAATTATTGGCATTGACTCACCTTCATTACGCCCTCAATGATTATAGATGTAATAATTATATTTAATATTACATTTTTTACAGCGACCTTTTTTCTATTATGTATCCATCACCCATTATTCCTACAAAAATCTAGAGAATAATATATTCTAAATTTTAAGGTAAATATGAAAATAATAGTTCAATATATTTTTTGATAACAATTTTAATATATCATATATCATCTCTACTATGATCATATCAACCAACTCCATTCCATAGTTTTATTCTATTTTAATCTACAAGTATTCCTTAGTTAAATTTTTTTTGAACCAAACTCTTGATAATCTAGTTTCAAAGTCAACTTTAATCCTTTATATATCTTTTTTAATTTTCAATATCTAAATTCAAAAAAACCCAAAAAGTTTTTTTAAATTTCAATTAAAAATTTTTGGGGTAAAAGGAATTAATTATAAAAAGTCATTCACGACAAATTTTCCTGGTACACTAAAAGGGGGTTACAAAAAAAAAATTTTCCCAAAAAATTTAAAAGGGCCAACAGCTGACATCTATTTTTTGGATGACTGTAATGAAAAAAAGATAAAAAAAATTAATCTGAAATTTTTAAACCCCAAAAAAAATTTGGGCCCCAATATTTTTTATATTTTTTTTTGAGGTGGGACAAAAAAAAATTTAAAAATTTTTTTCCCCCTTTAAAAAAAAATTTTAACCCCCACTTTAAAAAAAAAATTTTAACGAACTTACCCTTCAAAAGGGGCAAAAAAAAATCTAAACCATATTTTGGGGAACATAAGGGAAAACTTTTTTTTTTAAAAATGAGGGCAGACACTTTTTTTTAAAATAAAAATTTTTAAAATTCCCCTTTAAAAATTTCAAAAACAAAAAATAATCAAAAAATCTTTTTTTGAAAGGGTAAAGAATAAAAAAATTTTTTTCTTCTTTTCCAAGAAAAATACAAATGCTTGAAAAAAAAAAAATAGATGTGTCACTAATTAAAACAAAATCAGAAAAACTTTCCAAAACAAAAAAAAAAAAAGTTTTTTAAAAAAATTTTTAAAAATTTAGGGTTTCGAGTTGGAAAAAATTAAATTTTTTTAAAAAAAAAAATTTTTTAAGAGAAAATTTAATTTTATTTTTTTTAAAAAAGAAAAAATTAAAATTTAATTAAAGATCTTTAAATTTTTTAAAAAAAAAGTGTTTTTTTTACAGTTTTGGGAAACCCCAAAACCCTAAACAAATGATTTTTGTACGGTCATCCGGGAAAAAAAAAAAACATGGGTAACGGAAAAATTTTTTTAAAAATAAAAAAAAATTTAAAAAAAAAGGGTTTTTTAGAAATAAAAAAATAAAATACCCCCCTTTAAACTGAACAAACTAACTTTAAAAGTTAAAAAATTTTTTTAATTTTTTGGCACTTTTTTTAAAATTTTCCCTTGCTTAAAAAATTTTTTAAATTTTTTTCCCCCAAAATTTTTTTAAAAAAACCAGTTCAAAAGTAGCTAATTAAAAAACTTTTTAAAAGGAAAAACCCCAAAAAATTTAAAAATTATCATCATAATTAAAAAATACCCCTTTTACAACATTTTAAAAAGAATTAAATCAAAAAGTTCAAGCACGATTTTTTTAAAAATGTGCAAAAACGGGCTTTTTTTTTTTTTTTTTTCTTATCTTTTAAAAAAAAAATAAATCTGCCCAAAAAAATTTTTTAAAAAACACCAAGGGGCAATACCAAAACCAAAAATTTTTATTTTTAAAAAATTTTTTTTAAAAAGGGGGAAAAGGGGAAATTTTTTTTAATCTGGAATTTTTTATTTTTAAAAACATAAATTGGACCGGGCGTTTTTTCCCCTTAAAAAAAAAATTTTTAAAAAAAAAGAAAAAAAAAAAAAAAAACTTTTCCCTTTTTAACTTTTAATTTCCTTTTAAAGTTTATTTAAATTATCATATTGAAAAAAAATATTTACTTTTTAATTTTTTCAAACGCACCCCAAAATTTTTTAAAAAAAGCTACTTTTTTGAAACAAAAAACACCCCAATTTTTCGGGATCTAAAGATATTATCTAAACTAGTTTTTCCTTTTTTCAAAGCTAAGGAAAACCCTTGCCTCAGTAAAAAAAATTTTTTTTGAAAAAAAAATTTTTTTGAAACCACCTAAAATAAATTTTATGGGGGGTCCCAAAAAAAAAAACAAAAGTTTTTAAAAAAAGGGAAAATTTTGGGGGATTAAAAACTTTTGGTTAACAAAAATTTTCCCCCCCGAAAAAGTTTTAATTTTTTAAAATTTTTTGGAAAACTTAAATTTTTTGGGGAAAACTAAAAGGGGTTTTTTTTTTAAATTTTAAATTTTTCTTTTCCCTTTTTTAAACCCATGAATACATTTTTTAAAACACTTAAAACCCCAAATTCTGATTAAAAAAATGGGTTTTTAAAAAAAATTTTTTAAAAAAGATTAAAAGTTGACAAAAAAATTTTAAAAACCGCCTATCACTTTTTAAAGGGGCTGATTTCATTATTGGTTTTTTTAAATTTTTCAAAAGCATCTTTCCCAACCCTTTTTTGGTTTTTTAAATTAAAAAAACTAACTTTCGCTAATTTTTTAGGGAAAGGGGGAATTTTAAATTTTGAAAAGTGAACCAGCTTTTTTGGGGGAAGGGGGATGGAAAACCATTTAAAAAAAACCACCCCATTTTACCTAACTGAGAATTTTAACCTCGATCTCCCCCCTCCCCAGCAGCCCAGCTCAACGCAAAAACTATTACGTTAGCAAAAACGGGCCCCCGGCGGGGGTTTTTTTTTAAAAGAAAAAAAAAACCCGAATTTTTGGGAAAAATAGGGGGAAAAAATTTTAAAAAAAAAAAATCCTTTACAAAACCCCCGCCCAAATTTTTAACAAAAAAACACACTGAAATTTTTAAAAAACCCCCTTTTTTGAAAAAGGTGACTTAGACTATTCGACCCCCCAAAAAATTTGGGTGAAAATACATTTCTTTTTCCCTATGTCCACTCCCCCCCTTACTACACATAATTAAAAATTTTAAAAAAATACTTTTAAAAATGAAAAGGATGTTTTTTTTTAAGGGGTCTTTTTTAAAAAAACCCCGGGGTTTAAGGGATGAGTTGTAATTTTTTTAAAACCCCAAAAAAATCCTGTGTTGACCCCTTTTCTCCCAAAAAACCCGTGTTTTTAAACCCCTTTTTCACGATGACTATCACCTAAAAATTAAAACCCGGGGTTACAATGAACCCCCCCCCGGGTTTTGGGGAAAATTTCCCCAACGTAATATCTTTGGTTTTTAGCTAGCTCTGAGGACGGGGAGATCGAGGTTCAAAACTCATTTGGGGGAAAATGGAGGGTTTTTTAAAGGGTTTTCCCCCCTCTCCTTCCTCCAAAAGGGGGTTTACTTCTTCTAAATTTAAAAATTTTTTCCCTTCCTAACACTTAGCGAAATTTTTATTTAAAAATATTAAACCAAATGGTTAGAAAAATGCGTCGATAAAAAAAAAACCAAAAAAATGAAACCAGACTTAAACCCCGGGTAGAGCGGGTTTTTTTTTCTTTTCAACTATATCTTTTTTTAAAATTTTTTTTTACATCCAGGGTTGAATAAAAATTATAAAAGGGGAAATTTAAAAATTTTTTACCCCCAAAGGGTTTAAAAAGGGAAAGAAAAATTTAAAATTTTAAATATCCCCTTTTCAAAATTTACCAAAATAAGAAAAGCCAACGTTTTATAAATTAAACTTTTTCGAGGGGTACCATATTTAAAAACCAAATTTTCAATCAAAAAAAAAATTTCCCTTTTAAAAACTTTTGTTTTTTTTTTGGGTTTCCCCCCCCTAAACTTTTTTTTAGGTGGGTTTCAAAAAATTTTTCTTTAACTAAAAATTAGTACTAAGTCAATGTGTCCTATACCAAGAAAAGGGGAAAACTATTTTTGACAATATCTTTAGTACCGAAACCCGGGTTTTTTGTTTCAAAAAAATTTAGCTTTTTATAACTAATTTGCTGCGAAAGAAAGTGTGTAAAAAAATAAAAAATAACAAAAAAAAAACTTATTTTTAAAAAAAAAAAATTTAAAAATTTTTTAACGGATTAAAAACTTCAAAGCAATTTTTTATTTTTTCCCCTTTTTTAAAATTTTTTAAAATTTTTTTTAAAAGAACAAACTCATTTCCAAATTTTTTTTTAAAAAATAAAAAATTCCGATTAAAAAAAAATTCTATAGCCGCTTTACAGTATTTTTTCCCCTAAACAATTTTGGGGGGGTTTTTTCCACTTGGGGTTTTAAAACAAAATTTGGGCAAATTTAAATTTTTTAATAGATAAGAAAATAAAAAAAAACACAGCCCCCCTTTTTTAAACACAAAACACACCTATCCTGCTTTAACATTTTAGATTTTAATTCTTTTTTATTATAAGGGGGGGTATATATTAAATTTTTTATGATAATTAAATTTTTAAAAAATTTTTGGGTTTCACTTTTTTTTAGTTTTTTTTTTTAAAACTACAGGAACGGTTTTACAAAAAAACCCAAAAAAATAAAGTAGTAAAATGGTTTTAAAACAAGAATTTTTTAAAAAGTGGGGCCCCCCCAATTAAAAAAAAATTTTTTAAAAAAATGTTAAATTTTTTTTCCCTTTAAAAGGGGGTTTTTAAAATTTTTAAAATTTTTTCTAAACCCTTTTTTTTAAATTAATTTTAATTAAAAAAAGAAAAATTTTTTTTTTCCTTCACGAAGTTTTTTTTTTTACCGGGGGCATACAAAAAAATATTTTTAAAAGGGTTTTGGGGTTTCCCCAAAAATGTAAAAATCAAGTTTTTTTATAAATTTTAAAAAACCCTTTTAAAATTTCCCCCCTTTTAAAAAATTTTTTTTAAAAAAAAAGTTTTAAAATTTTAATTTTTTCCCTAAAAAATTTTAATTTTTTTAAAAAAATTTTTTTTTTTCCAAATCGAAACCCTAATTTAAACAAAGCTAAACTACTTTTTTTTTTTGTTTTGGGAAAGTTTTCTGAAAATTTTTTTTAATATAAACACACATCTAACCTTTTAAAAAAAAGCATCGTATTTACTTGGGGAAAAAAAAAATTTTTTCATTTTTCATACAATAAAAAAAAATTTTTTAAAAATTTTTTTATGGATTTTTAAATATTTTTTTGAAAAAAAAAATTTTCAAAAATATGGGCCCTTTTATCTTTTAAAAAAAATTGTTTACCGTTATGTTTTTTTCATATGGGGTTTTGATTTTCCCCCCCGCCCTTTTTTAAGCTAAAAATTTGTTAAAAAAATTTTTTTTAAATGGGGTTTAAAATTTTTTTTAAAGGGGGGAAAAAAAATATAAATAAACTTTTGGGCCGACCTCCCAAAAAAAAATATAAATAATATTGGCCTAAAAATTTGGGGGTTAACTATCCAAATTAAAAATTTCATCTGTTTTCAAATTTCGTCATCCAAATTTTTTTGTTGGGGAGCTTTGGGGGTAGGAAAAATTAAAAGGGGGGGACTTTTTTTTTAAAATTTTTTAGCTGTCCCCCAGGGAAACTTAGGGGGGTGAAAACTTTTATAATTAATCTCCTTTAACCCCAAAATAAGAAAAAATTAAAATTTTAAAATAACATAGGGGTTTTTAAAAAAAAATTTAAAATTTTTAATTTAAAAAAAGATATTTAAGGGTTAAAGTTGACCCTTTTTTAAAAAAAATTTTCCCAAAATTTGGTTCAAAAAAAAAATTTTAAATAAGGAAAACTAGTAGAAAAAATAGAAAAAAAGGAATTGAAATTTTTTTTAATATACATAAAAGATATTTTATGATAAATTAAAAAAATTTTTTCCCAAAAAAAAAATTGAACTATTATTTTCAAAAATTTTCCCCTTTAAAAATTTTTTAAAATAAATTAAAATTTTTTAGAAAATTTTTTAGGAAAAATGGGTGATGGATACAAAATAAAAAAAATGCGCCCCCAAAAAATGGGAAAAAAAAAATTTAAAATTTTTTCACAAAAAAATTGGGGGGTAAAGAAGGGAGTCAATGAAAAAAAAAAAAATGGAAAACCTGGATTTAAGCCCGCCTTACAAGAGGAAAACCCCCCCATAAAAAAATTTTTACAGCTGTCAAAAAGACGGGATTTTTTTTTCAAAAACAAAATTTTCTTATTTTAGCGAGAATACAATAAAAACAGCAACTATAATTATCCTCCCTTATCTTCCCCTTTTTTCAGATAAAGCCCCTTTTTTTAACGAACCAAAAAAAAAAATTCTTATGATTTTTTCCAAAAAACCCCCCTTTTGGGGGGGATTTTTTTTAAATTTTTTAGACCGAGAAATTTTTAAAAAATTTTTTTTCCCAAAAAAACCCAAAACGAAAGACAAAACCCCAAAAATAGCTTTTAAAATTTTTGGGGGGGCCCGTTGATTACAACCAGTTTTTGACGCAGAACGATGGTTTTTTTGCAGCTGCAATTGGTGGAGGAAAAAAACCCCGTCCGAGGAAATTTGTCGCTGGGACCCCACTTTTTTCCTAAACGACAAAAAAACAAAAAAAGGGCGGGGGGGCCCCTTCCCCCAAAAACCCCCAACCCTTTTCACCACGTGATGTTTACAAATTCTAAGCGCTAAACTCACCGTGCGCAAGGAACTTTCCGTAAAAAAAACCCTTTTGGGGCCGACTGGTGCAGTCTTGTAAACTTCAATCCCGGCCACTTTAACATTTTGGTAAAAAAACTTTTGGGCGGGGAAATTGGCTGAGTGAAAAAAAACTTCAGATCTATCGTCTACGAACAAATTTTAAAAAACCCTACAATCTTGAAAAAAAAATCACACCCAGAAAAAATTTTAAATCACCCAAAATTATGATTTCAAACAAAGCCCCGCCCCAAATCTTTTTTTAACCCATCCCAACCCAACCCATTTTTCTATCGCACGTAGACGATCTTTTTTTTTTAAAAGGATAACAATAATAAATTTGAAAAGAATATTTTTCAAAAATTTAAAAAGTAAAAAATTTTATTTATTATTTTTTTCTAGTAATATTTCCCCCCCGGAAAAACCCTTTTGGGGGAAAAACCACCCCATTACCCGACTGAGACGAACCTCATCCCCCCTCCCAGCGTCAGTCCACGACAACATGTTGCCAATACGGCACCGGGGGGGGTGCACCAAATATCAAAAAAATATACGGTCACCTTTGTCTAAATACTTTTAAATTAATTTTAGCATAAACTTTTTTATTGCCCATTATCCACTGATAAATTTTTCGGCATTAAACCACAATTTCTTTACTTAAACCTCCTAAAAAATTAATTTCTTCAGTATAATATTACCAAACCAATAAAATTTTAGTCATAATCAACTCCTTAATTATCTTAATTCACATACACACTTTTAATTCGTCAGTTTTTGGGCTTTTTTCCACTTTATCCCGGGGGTTTTACTACCTAAACATATTCAGTACGTGATAAACATCATGTCGTCCATATCAAAATTTCGGTCATTGTCTTCAAAAATATAGATCTCTCGTCGAGACGGAAGGAAATCTGACTCTAAACTCCAAGCTATTACGACGCTAGATCAAAAGAGGATCGTCAACGTCGAGACGCCCATCGCATCAAAGGGATGTCTGTAACAAGTCTTACGTCGATAGTTTGGATGCGAGACATAGTAACGACAGATAGTCGCCCTCAACGCCGCCAAGGACGTCATAAAAGGACAGATGGAGTCGTTGATCAAGGATTTGGAGAACGATCGAATAAAATACGCCGACTTTGAGAAGAGTAGCCGTCAAGGGGTGGAGGAGGTGCGGAAGCTGTCTCATCATCACGAAGATCGTCTCGACAAAAATAAAACGACGCTTGACGCTTTAGGTTCAACGCTGCTAAGCCTAGAGGAAACTTTCGTGATACAACGAACCATTTACAACGATTTGATAGCGAGAGGATACTATACGTAAAGGGGGCGGATACCGAACGGCCTTAAAGATGCAGGTGGGCTAGTTTTGCGAAACATAGGGATGCCCCCATCACCTTCAGACGCCGTGCCTAATGCTTACGTAACTCTACGGTTAATCGTAGTTTCATCTAAAAATCTACTTGGATTTGAAACCTATGCGGAAGGATGCGAGACATTTCGAATTTACTCTAATGGGTGAACGCGGTTATAAGTTCAAGAGGGCGGGCATCGTTCAACGAAGTCATGAAATTGAAATATATTATTTGCTTGTTGAATCTTAAAATTATCGACGATCCACCTTTCGAGGTGTCCAAAGATGACCCTATATCTTTCATGATAGAAAAACGCCCGACGACGTCTCATATTTTACACGTCGAATTAGGTTTTTTCTTACGTTTATATATAATGAACCGTTTTTTTTCGCCGTAAGAGACATTCGCACCTTACCCTCATGTCGACGAAGGTCCCCTGAGGATATCATAAAAGCGAGTGAGATTATTAAACGAAAGTATAAGTAACTACGTGATGCCCAACACGAGTCCGAGCACGTCGTGAATGAAACGTTCAAACCTATCACGGATCCTCTAAACAAGATGGCGAAGGCGCTCCCGAACCCGAACCCGAGGAGGCGGAAGTCTCAAACCCCAGAGATTGCAAAACAACCATCTATTTTGGGTACTTATCTTTTTTATCTCACGCGCATTCCGATAAGACCTACGTAGTCCGCATGAAGGTGAACTCTACCAATCTCGGAGATATCCGTATCGTATTCAACGGGAGAGACGGTACAATACTCCCTTTAAAAATAAGACGGTACCGTATACTCGCGGGCTATTAGAATTACTCTTCAGAAGAGCACCCGCTCATTATACTAAGGACGAACTGAAAGTATACAAATCTATGCTCGAAGAAACGAACGCGCATCGTTGAGAGACGAGCCGTACGCTCGATCAAGATGCGAGCCGGATCAATGTATTCGGGTTTAAACATCAAACCTATGTTTGAGGAGGGGCTTGAGGGTGAGGGTTTATACAAGATGAAAACAGGGAGAGGGTCGAAAATACCTATTGGGACGATCCTAACGAATTGGGTTTATCGATTACGACTCTTACACGCATCTACCGAGGCCGATCACTCCGCTCACGAGAACGAGATCGTTTCTATCATTGAGGAACTACGCGAAGCCGGAATCATCGTATAAAGACGTTCATCTCTTCGGTATTTTTATCACAATCATGTTTTCCGTCAAGTTGTAGATTGCGCGCGAACTTTATCGTCCTGCAAGACGACGATTTCCTCGAAGACATGTTAGCGTACGAGGCTTGAACGAGCTCCTTCAGGCCGATTTGGTGGAGATGATACCCTACTTAGGGTCGAATAAGGGGTTCAAGTACCTTCTCACCGTCATCGACGTGTATTCCAAGAGGCTTGGGCCGCCCCTGTCAAGACTAAGACGGGCAAGAATGTCAGCGCCGCAATGGCTCTCCTCCTCGACAAGGTGACCGACAAAGGTTTACCTCCCATACGTCATCTCCAAACGGATAATGGTACAGAGTTTTACAACGTGGAATTCAAAACGCTCATGAAGAGAAAGAGGATAAATCATTATTCTACATACAGCAACGTCAAGGCTACCGTCGTGGAACGATTTAATCGTACTCTCAAGAACATGATGTGGAGGGGGTTCACAGCTAAAGGATCCTATCGATGGATCGATATGATCGATTCCTTACTGAACGAATACAACCGTACGGTACACTAGACCAAAAGATGAGACCTATAGACTCAAGGACGATAGACTTTTACATACCGTCTATAAACGTTTCAAGATCTCGAATTCCACGCCGAAAATATTTAAAGTGGGTGATATAGTTCGTATCAGCAAGTATAAGGACGTTTTTCGAAAAAGGTTATAACCGCGAACTGGTCGACCGAACTGTTTAAAATACGTAACGTCGTCGAGACTAATCCCAGGACCTTCCTACTCGAAGATATGAAGGGTAATCCTATCACGGGAGGTTTATAACGGTAAGGAGCTTAGAAAGACTTCGTATCCGGATGTTTACCTTGTAAGAAGATAGTCAGACGTTCCGTAAATAGAGTATACGTCAAATGGTTGGGTTCGACTCGTCACACAATTCGTGGATCTATGCGAAGGATATAGTGTAGAAGGAGGGAGGAAGGGATGGCGCGTTCCCCTCCATCCCGAGCGTATAAAGCGGCCACGAGGTAGGGAGACGTATCTCATTCGATATGTTTAGACAGTTGGTTACCGTCTGGAGGACTTGTGCGATATTAAGATCTCGAACGGCTGTTTAGAATACTACATCGCGAGGGCCGACAAAGGTTACAACGAGTGTTGTGATTCTTCCGTGCACTGGCTCAGATGCCATAATCCCGAATGTGGGAATCGAGTCAGTCCGTCGAACGCTGTTCTTCCGCTTGCCCCGTCTACAATCTCAAGGAAGGGGACGAGCCGCAAATTCTCCAGGAGAATCCCGGAATGTGGAATCGAGTCAGTCCATCGAACGCTGTTCTACAGCTTGCCCCGGGACTAGTCGCAAATTCTCCAGGAGGTGAGAAAAACGCTTTGTGCACCGAGTTGGATCAAATCGAGCGCGAGGAACTCGATCGGGTCAAGTGCATCTCCGAACTTGAAAAGTATCGAACGTACAACGTCCGTCGTCTAGAAGGGGATGAAGAGGTCAGCGAGGAGGAAGACGAACCGAACATCATAACGCTAGACTATGTGGGCAGAGTACATCTTCCGGGAAAAAACTTTGGTGCGAGGTACAGGAGTCGCTTTAACGCTTCACAGAGAGGACTGATATATCTAGGTGAAGGCGAGTACGAACTGTTCAAGTGGTGAAGCGTTCGCGTGTGCGCGTTCTATTGACGTATGTACGTGTTTACCCAAGAGTTTAGAGAAAGAGATTTTTTTGGTATGCATCGAGTGAAAAGACTATATTTTTTCCGAGAGAGAAAGAATTTAATCTTTGTGTATGTGTGTGTATGTATCATCATAATCTTAAGAATATACTCGCTAAATAAAAAAGTTGTACTATTTATTTAAGTCCATGATCCTATTACATAGAAATAATAGAGTATCCATTTAAGGCTATGGTTCTGAGTAAAAAGGTCATTTATAATAAGGAAGATATGTATGTTTCCAGCCTGCCCTGAAATCTGTTCGAGGGAAGGAGGGAGGGGCTATTCCAAAAAACCCACTTCTCACTCAGAGAGAGAGAAAGAGAGAGCGCCATCCAACATGCTTCACATGTATAAGGGAGGGGGGCACACTTACACATACACAATACCCCTTTGTGCTCTCATATACTTGATCCTTCCCGCGCCATAAGAAAAACCCCATCCCAGTCATACAACCCATCCCCTCGTGCACCACCTCCCCTGTCGACTCAGGACCATCCCCCTTCATCATCATCTGCCTCACACCTCCTCCACCCACCACCTTCACCCTGCCTCTGCCCTGAAGATCCTATGTGTGTATAAGGCCCCATAAGCAAAACCCCATCCCACTACTTGATTACGTCATATTCGCCCTGAAAACCCTAATTCCTCCTTATTCTGTTTAATTTGTTTTGCACTGTAGTTACGGTTCGAGTAATTGTATAAAATGTTTAATAAACCACTACCTTTAAAATACATATGTACTTCAACAGTCACACCTGTCAATGTCGTCTTATTTACGTAACCATAGTTCCCAGTTGTTTATGTCTTAGTTGGTTAGTTGAGGGTTTTGACACCCAGAGGTCCTGAAAGATATATCTCTGTCTACCAACCGTGAGATGAGTATGGTAAAACCTTTACCCCAAGTCCCAGAGATAGTAACCAACAAAATAACCACTTTTATAAACAACACTAAAGACAATCCCATTACAAAATGAGGTCAGGGAAGTCAAAATAAATCAATAATACGACACAATCGTAAAAAACTTGCTCATATTGTGTATTAGAAGTTCAAAGAAAATGTTCAGAAATAGGCTTAGAATAATCTACCCATTAGTATGTTTATTCATAAAACAAACAGATCATTTTGTAATTCACAATAATCACTCTTTAATCCTTATATATGGTTTTTAAAACCAAATCATTCAAATATTTTTAACAATTTTTTTAAAATAAATTATTTGCAAGCTATCGTAAAATTATTAATTATCATTGTAAATATTAAAACGTATTGTTTTTTTATAATAAAAAATAATGCAGAGGTTCCATTTTTAATTCAAACTAATAATGATAAAGAACCAAAATTAAGTTTTTTAATCTCGAAAACATTCATTACTCACTAAAGTAATCGAAAACACGATCGAAAACACGTCACACACACTATATAATCAACGACTTATAGCCGGCCGACTGAAGCTGGTAGCAGACCACACCCTAGCTCAGCCACAAAATCTGGGCAAGGTTAAAGTGTAACAATATAATCTTCGTATTGTACAATTAATGCCCCACCCAACCTGATGTTACACGTTCTATCGCCTAATCCATACTACCTGCTCCGAGAAATCTCGACATATCTTCCAAATATCCTACAACAGTTAACTTCTCTATTGTAGTCCAAGGTAGCTCCAAGCATTATACAACAATTAGCATTTCTAATAAATTCAACATCAACCTTCTACATAATAAAATGTTCAACACGTACCTTCTGATCTGCAAGAATGCCTCACTAGATATCGACCCAGGTCAAGACGGCCTATATCGAGGCGTAGGGCGACAGCGACTGGAGGTGTCCGCATTTGAAGTTCTACCCGTCCCGAGAATAACACTAGTAATGGTCGATTTGGTTCCAAGATACCTGGCAAGAAACCGACACACCCTGGATTGCCCTCTGGCAGAGGGTTGAAGCAACTATCACCTGATGTGTGATGTTGGAAGTCATCATCAAAAAGATGGACTCCAAAACTATCGTAAACAACGGCAATGCGACACGAGAGGTCCAATCAGCGACCTGGAAGCCTTCTGAGACTATGGCGCGATGACGTCATACCTTCTTTCTGCGCGGCTGACTTAGAATTGAACTTTCCCCCCTTTCCTTTCCGACGTGGTCTAGACTCAATATATAGATGGATGTAAGATGTGAAAAATATAACTTTTCTATCCAGCGTCATGGAGGAAGCACGTACATTGGTATAATATATTGTTAGGGAATCAGCGTCATGGAGGAATTACGTTTGTTTAAAACTTGTAATAAAATCTGTGTAGACATCTATTTAGCGTCATGAAAGAGAGCCCAGTAGATATGTTTATTTAAATACTTTGAATTTAATCGGGCTGACGTCGAATCTTGGGCAGTTCAGTATTTTGTTATTGTCATTAAGTTTGTTAGCTGGAGAATGGGCGGGCTGTATGCTAAATTCAAAGTCGCCTTGAGAATATTGTTAGGGAAGTTAATATTTAATGTAATTATGTTTCACAGTTATGCTAGACTTTGGGAGTTGGGAACATCTTAGTTATTTGTGGTATTGTTACTGATTGAGTTGTAATCCTTTGTCGTGACGTTAATAATTGAAAATTACTATTGTTTGGCAGCGCAACTTCTTTGCACGTGCTTGTCATGGACATAGATGATATCCATCTTAGTATAGTTGTTAGGTTATTTTAATATTTATTATGTTTATTCAAACCTGCCGCGCAATCTCATCTCTAGAGTTGTGTGTTAAGCTTTTGCCTTGGTTATGAAGCTTGTATATTTGTAAATAAAAAGTAAAAATAAGGTAACGTAAAAGTAAGAGATTTCCTCGTACTGAAGTACTTTAAATTTACTATTCTTATTATAGCGTATTACCGGCTGAGATTTAGGCCAATTTTTTGTAACAGTTTAAGAAAAGAAACCCTTTAAATCTTCTCTTTGTTTATGTACATATAGTCATGTGTCTGTACGTTGAAGTTCTACCGGTTGCCTGTAACAGGCGCACGTGATGATGCAATGTTTTTCTACCCAATAGCAGCTACTAGAAGTTGTCAATTAAGGCCACATTACATATTGTTTGATTGTTACCATTTATTTGAGTAAATTAAAATATATTTATACATATCCCATGCTTTTCTATTTGTATTATTTTATAAAGTGTTACTCCCTCCCTTTCTTGTAGTTTTAGGGGCATTACCTATAAGACCGGTGGAGGGTTTCAAAAAAGTGACGTCAGTCTGTCATGGCAGCCACCTTATGACGCATGCAGAACTTGGGGGCGCTTCTGAACCAGTCCACCACAGAGCTTGCCAACATACGAGCGCTTTATGTCGAGCACTGGCGCGATTATGGTTTTGCTCATTTCTTCAATAAAATGGGGAAAATATATATATATACAATTTTTTAAATTGATTCATGTTTTTCAATATGTAATTTAAAAAATATTAGAACATTGGTATGCATTTCAAAATATGTTATTTTCCTTCTTTTGTTTTATTTGGTAAAAGAACGATATTCCCAAGACCTTAACTTTGTATAAACTTGATAGTAGATATTTGTAATACCATTTTGTTACTTTATTTTAGTAGTGTTCTGGCCCTATGAAATCAGGCTGGGATTGGTGGGATTTGGTCACGTGACCACGCCTCCTGCTCTGTGATTGGCTGCTCCCCTCCTTCCCCACCCCTCCTTCCGCTCCCTACTTTCCTCTGATTTGGGTGTTGGTTTTCCCCCTCCCCTACAAACCTGGACATGTTGGTTTTTTTTATTAATTATCGTTAATTGTTAGGATAGAGGTGTTGTATTTTTTATTGCTGGCATACGCCGGACATGTTGGTTGTTAATTAATTGGGAGGATAGAGGCGTGTTGGAGTTTTATTCATGGTTTTGAACCTCTACTAGTGCTGTCTTATGTTGAATGAGCATTGGTTTCCATCGTCACAAGGCCCTGAAACCCTCCTGACGGCCTTTTAATTATTAATTAATTAATTTATTTCTAATTAAGGATCGAGGTGTTTGGAGTTTTTTGAGCGTTGTGGGAGCATGAGACAAGAGGCACCAACCTCTCACTATGACTGTCAATGATATAATGAACATTGGCTCTATGACGTACTCACCTCCAACAGTGGCAATCAGCCTTTCACTTTTCCCTCCCCACCCCTCCCCACTCAGAGCCGGGTAGTTCCATTTCGACATCGCAAGGAGCTGGTGGCCGGAATCACCCCTTCCCCCCGGACTGGAATTTCCACAGAGCCGGGGATCCCCCACCACCCTCCCAGGGTCGTTACCTTCTGTGGTGTGACTGACATGCAATAAGCTCCGTGCAAAAAACAGGAACACCAAGCGAACAAATAATTTACCGTTATAAGACAGTTTCGCTACTACTTTGGTTGAACGTTGACGTGTTTAAGCTCCACTGCCCAAAGTCTATGACAGCTCGCACATACATCCATTTGGTGCTGGAGAGTGAAAGATTCTAATGTATCTTTTAAAACCAAATATCTAGCACAACCACTTCTTACTACCTGTCCTATTTTAATATACATGAATTACTGTATATTGACGCAAGTAAACTATGCTATAACAAGCTTATCTTAAAGATAGAAAAGTTACTCTAACACTGACCTTACCTATGCCTAGCCCACACATCAATGCACTCAACATTTGCGAGAGTACCTTCAGATGCACAGAGGGAGGGTAGGTTTGAGCGACACCCGTTTGCACTGTTCTATAGCTAAGTTAGTTTGTAAGTCGTGTGCTGATATGATCTGCGTGTCTAGATTGGATTCGAACCAGAGACCATCAAATTACTGCGCGCCTTACCAACGGCACGATTAGTTAGTTACCCCTTAATAGGCGATAACACCGCACAACTTCGACTCAATGTTAATAATTCTCTCGCCCTCTGCAAGAGCGGACTAAGTACAGATAAATTAAATGGCTAATCCTCGCTAATTGTATCTGTATAACGAATATGAAAACGGGTATTTAGCTTATCATTGCACGTAACATAAAGAATGACCACATGGTTTAAGGCGCTACTATAGAAAAGACTATACTACTAAATATGGGAGGAAGTCGGAGTTTTAAGCGGTTGCTTGCGATATAATTATTAGCACCGGATTCAAACATGAAGGTGACCGCTGTCCCAAGTGGTAAGGGTCTGAGGTTCGATCCTCGGGAAAAACTACTCTCAGTTTTATGACAGCACTCTCGCAATATGAGCACATGGACTAAACATCATACTCACCTGTTATGTTTGTTAGGGGTGGAGAGGTCAGGACTTGAAATCCGGTTGGATGCACCGAGGTTTTATTTTTAGCTTCACACATAATGTTGATTCATTTAATATTTTTCTTCCTGACTTACATAGGATCTTGCAGGGCGGGCAACGACCGCTTCAATGCACCCAACATTTGCGAAAGTGAAAAAAAGCCCACGTGGTACCCGCGTTTGCTATTCATTCGTATTCGGAATGTATCTAAAAGTTATATAAGCACCGTGATTTTTTTTCCTAGATATTTTACTTATAAACTTATGTAAAAGTTATTATTTATGTTATCAAAATATATATAGCCGCCATGATTTTTTTCCCCTAGGTATTTAACATAGGAACATGTGTAAAGGTTATACATTATTTAATATTTAATATTATATTAATATTATTTAATTGCCGTACAGGGTTTGTCGTGCTTGCTTATCGGCCCACTAGATGGCATCGAAAGCCAGTTTAGTTAATGTAAGGTTTCTAGGAGAGTTTACAAATAATAAATAAGTCAATGTAAGGTTTTCTTTAACAAATTGCTGAGTATTTATCATACGCCAAGCCAAGTGATATTTTAAACAGTCAGAACCCGTATTCATACGTCAAGTCAGGTGATCTGCAGTACAAATAATTCTAGGGTAGAAAGCAAATAAAAGTTCTGCCTGAATACTCACTATTTAACATATTCATGCGTCTCAAGTCATGTGATATACAGATAATACTTTAAACAGGCAGAATCCCCTATTCATACGTCAAGTAACTCACAGTCGGCAAAGACCTAAATAATATTGCGCTTGTAAAATTAATTGTTGATTGTCAATAAAAAAAACTAGTAAGAATATGTTAATATTTAAGGTAAGGTGACGAGTTCACACACGGTATTTAATATCTTGGGATAGTGTACCCGCATTTGCGTGGAGCGAGAGTTTGAATAGCCTAGAATATATTCAGCCTTTGGCGATGGAAATGTTTGAACCCCTAACTCCGCTACCAGGCACGGTTTCGATTTCATGCTCTCCCCCCGCTGATCCTGACAATCACCTAAATAAATTGCTGCTTATAAGGTAAGGTGACAAGTTCACACACGTAATCTAAGCCACACGGCCTGGACACGGAAATCAAACCCGGGACCTCTGGCTTAGTACGCCATTGCTCTGACCACTGAGCTATCCAGGATTCGTTCCGTGCTCAGGGTCATTCTTCACTCATATTTAAGGCAGTGGAACAGAGCATCGAGCAGACACCTCCGTCCACTTCGCTGGGTCGATGCCGACTACCGAAATAACGGGATTTACAAAGGGACTTATGGACAGGTCTGTGTTGCGCATGCGCAGAGACACATTAGAGTATTAGGTCATTACAGACGGCAGGCTCTTTGAAGAGGGTATAAATAGAACCCGCTCATTACATTTGGTCATTTCAATTTGTATTGACGCCGCCGAACATCAAAAAAAAAATGAGTTTCGAGTCGCTAGAAAATTTTCTAAATTTAGGTAAGTTTTTTTTCTGTATATTTTAACTGGTGTTTTTTTTGTTGACTAATACAGCTGGGGCGTACAATGGTGTTCTTCTTTTTTTTGTTAGTTGAAGAGCCCCCGATGATTGGAGGGGATCTACAACCGGAGGATCCCAATAGCCTGGACCAGCTGCTACTGTTCGATGAAAAACGGGATTTGCAACGCTGATGTTAACTGGTCGATGGGTAAGTAACAGACTAAAAACATATATATTGGAGTCTTGTTGGTGTTTTTTTTTTTTTCCTGTAAATGCTAATTAATTTGTATTTATTTAATTTCAGACTACTGGGATCCGTACGGTTTAGACGAAGGGCTTCGGGGGTGCATACCGTCAGTTGTAGAGACATCGACTCCCCCGGAGACGCCCTTACGAATCGGTGCCACTCACGACGCCACTGATGTCGCCCCTGGGCCCTCTCCCTGTATCATCGCGCCGGCGCCCCTACCACCGGTGCCCCTCGTCGCCAGGGGAAATGCGCCTCCCGCTGTTTGGGCAGATTTGGACACCCTTGACCGACTGCTATGTAAGTACCTTCTACATGTAGCCACTAGGCAGTGTAGCTTTCTCTCTCTCGCACAAATCCTGTTATATCGCCCCTCAGAGTCGAAAACAATTGCTAGCAGTGAGCTTGTACTACATCGTTTAGTGTATAAAAGAATGCGTGTGTTTACAGTTTAGAGCAAGGAAAACTATATTGCTACTTAAACGTTTATAAAAAATCCTACCTGTATGATTTATACTGAGCCAGTGGGGGGGAGTCCTTGGTTCAATTCCCTCTTGGGATAAGCGAAAATACTGGTTTAGTCAACTATTTTGTTCAATAAAGGGTCCCGGGTTCAAAGACAGAAAATTATAATTTTCGTTTTACAATGTGATCGAGTATCATTTTAGTGTCTCCTGGTCACGGGTTCATTTCCTGTACAAAGTCAGAAAATTGTAATCAACACTTTAGACAGTCACGTTTCACTCTGCATAAACATAAGTCCGTACAATTTAATTTATGATGTGTAATAGTAACCAATTTAAAAACTATATGTATGCAGTGCCACGGGTTCGAATCCAAACAGGGGATGAAAATGAGAGTTTATTCTTCTTGTACTAAATTTGTGTCTGGCTGACACTTTAGGGCGTACTTTTTTTAATTCCTGTCTAAATGTTTACGTGTTCTTATGTATGTTTACACGTTGCAGGCTTAATATAGTAAAATGTATTTTTAGTTAAGGGCTGTACATTTCCTCTGTCAATTTATTACCGTCTTTTGTTTACCGCCAAACATAATCTTAAAAGTTGTGCTTATTTTATAAATAAAGTAATGCATGTTAAGGATACAGCTGCCTCTAGATACATATTTCAAATATAGGAGGCAGCTAGTAGCTTATGATAACTAAACAAATGTTTTTGAAAAGGGTTGAACATATTTTTCCCCGATTTAAAGAAACTGTTATAAACTCAAATTTTACTACCCCTTTTAAGGTGTCTAACTTTCGTTGTGTTAAGGCGGCGGGCTGTCTATCCACTCATTATGCAGGCGTTAGAAACAACATCTAGTATCATAGCTATCAATTCATTACGCGAGCATAATCTCAGGCGTTTTTTTTCTTCAATAAATTGACACATTCGTAGTTGAAACAATTAAAGCGAAAAGTATCTTAAGACGTAATCTCCGCTGCTAAAATGATATAATAATAATAATACAAAAAGTATTAAAGAGATGAGTTTGAGCTTCAAATCTTAGCAAGGTAAACTAGAGACAATATTTTTCACTCTCCCTCCGCCGCAAGTGCTGCCGCACTTCTGTAAATGTCGGTTACGTCTAAAGCAATTGAAAAATTGAACATGCTATAATAATAATAATACAAAAGTATTAAAGAGATGAGTTTGAGCTTCAAATCTTAGCAAGGGTAAACTAGAGACAATTTTTTTTCACTCTCCCTCCGCCGCAAGTGCTGACGCACTTCTGTAAATGTCGGTTACGTCTAAAGCAATTGAAAATTGAACATGCTATAATAATAATAATACAAAAAAGTATTAAAGAGATGAGTGTTAGGTTCGAATCTACCAAGGTAAACTAGAGAAAATTTTTCACTCTCCCTCCCCCGCAAACGCTGACTCACTTCTGTAAATGCCTGTTACGTCTAAAGCAATTGAAAAATTCAGACATATTATACATTTTAAGAAAAAATATGCGCCTGTTGTAAAAAAGGCTTACTTTGACATGTGTTATAGTTGAATTGGAGGCCGGAAATGGCGGGATGACCACAGAGCCACCATCACCAGCGGTGGCACCCCTCGGGCCCTATGTAGCCGCATCGCCCCAGCTCCAGAGAGAAGGGGTTCGAGCCCCTGTGTCCCTGCAAGCCGGAACATCTCACTCCGGCCTCTACGCCAGGGAGAGGGCGTTCGAGACCCGGTGGCGGCAGGGGAGATGGGGCCCATGGAGCCGGCGATAGCGGGACCGTCTTTTGCCCCTCAACACGGAATTAGTGGCCTTGTTAATCAAGTAGGTGGGGAATTGCAAAATGGCGTCCCTCTTCGCATCATCGAAGAGAGGATTAAACAATTGAGGCGTTTCTTTTATACTGGTAGAGAAATTACCGTACATCTGGGTGCACCAGCAAGCGATCGTGACGCAATAAGCTGGCTTGAAGAACAAATTACTAATTTTGCTCCATCGGTTGCAGGACCATGGCGTTAGCGCCGATGACCACGTAGGCTTACTTTTGAGTAGCACTGACTCAACGTTAAGCCCCTGTGTATGTCTCATTTAGACGAGCAGACCAGCTAGACGCTAGAGCAGTGCTTGATAACGTAAGTCGCGTGCTGCAGAGTAATAGTTTGTTTTTGAGTACTGCACCATTGTACGTTAAACTCTCCCATTTAAGGAGCCTCGTGGAGGGGTAATCATAAATGTGATAAACTCTCTCCCGCTAGCACATATAGCCGCAAAAACAAAGGGATCATTACGATTCAAAATGGCGACAGTCTTTGCCTTGCCCGTGCCTTGGTTGTCGCCAAAGCTATATGTGACAATAAAAAGAGAGCCAGGATGTATGGACGTGAACACCTTTAGACAAATCAAATGGGGTCGTAATATTCAAAAACTCAAAGCAGAAGAACTATGCCGTGATGCCCATGTGAATCTTTGAAAGGTGGTGGACTCACTGAGCTGAAACAATTTCAAGCATACCTTTCCGAATACAAAATCACAGTGTTCAGGGAACGTCGGGGGAGACAGGTCCTATATGAGGGGCCTACTCCCTCCGAACATTCCTTTAAGGGGCACCTTGATTTGTATTTTCACGACAATAGCAAAACCATTTTGACGTCATAACATCCTTGACAGCCGCATTTAAGTGCTCGTACTTTGCCGCGAGTGTCGTGTACCGTTCAACACAAAGAACGAGCACAAATGTGAATTCGCGTGCAAAAAGTGTTACGCTAAAGCGGTTTGTAGCGGAGGCCGATCTGTGGTCTGTAAAGACTGCGGGCGTTGGTTCACAAATCAGACGTGTTTTGATAACCATAAACGTCCCGGTTTTTTCAGCGGTCACAGGTCGGTCTGTGATGTCAAAAAGGTTTGCGAGGTATGCGGGCAATTTTTTCAGTTTGGAAAGATCAAATTATTCACATAGGTGTTATGAGACTTTTTGTAGAGTATGCGAGACCCACCGTCCTTTTGGTCATTTCTGTTATATGAAACAGGCCCCGTCAAAGCCGTCACTGGAAAAGAGTAATTTCATGTTTGTATTCTACGATTTTGAATGCAGACAAGAAACGCTTCTTCAAGGTGCGGTAGGCACGTACTTGCACGAACCTAACCTATGTGTCGTGCAAACGTGTTGTAAGGCTTGTGTTCATATAGATGCAAATGACTATCATTGCACCGACTGTGGGGGCGATAGGACTCGCATATTCAAGGGTGATACCACTATGGCCCAATTTTTTAAATTTATAGAACAAATTAAAGCTTCAAAATTTAAGGATATCACCCTCCTCGGCCATAACGCTAAATCCTATGATGGAAATTTTATTTTAAAATATATGATGGAGGTTAAAAAATGGACTCCAGAACTTATAATGAACGGTGGGAAAATCATGTCCATGCGTTACGGCCCGCTCCACTTTATTGACTCACTGAACTTTCTCCCGAATGTCGCTGTCCAAATTGCCCAAAACTTTCGGCTTGGACGAGTCTTTGGCCAAGGGACATTTCCCCCATTTTTTCAATAAAAAAGAAAACGCGGGGTATAGGGGTCCCTTGCCGCCAAAGGAGGACTACGGCATCGGCGAGATGTCAGTTGAGGGAAAGGAGCACTTTGAGAAGTGGTATGACGCGTTGGTCAAAGATAACTATGTCTTTGATTTTAAACACGAGTTGGAACTGTATTGTGTGAAAGATGTAGAGATCCTACGGAAAGCCTGCCTGAAGTTTAGAGAGATGCTCATGGAGAAAGCAAAGGTGGATCCTTTCAGAGGCGTGTACGATAGCTGGAGCGGCCATGTTGGTTTACCGCCGAAGTCATCTTAAGGAGAATACTATCGGTATTATCCCTAACGGTGGCTATCGGTGCGCAGACCAACAGTCGCACGTCGCTGTACAATGGCTCTGCTGGGAGGCCCATCAACGCGGTGTCTCTATTCTTCATGCGGGTAATGGCCGTGAGGAATATGTGTTTAGGGCGACGTGTAGACGGTGTTGTTAAAGCTGGAGATACCACCACCGTCTTCCAGTTTTGGGGCTGTTATTGGCACGGGTGCCCTCTCTGTTACCCTGACAGGACCACCCCCGTCAAAAATAGCCCCCACGAGACCATGGAGACGCGTTATGAAGCGACCATGGCTTGTTTGGAAAAGTTTTAAGAATGCCGGCTACACGGTCGTAGAGATGTGGGAGTGCATGTTTAATGCGATGAAACGCACAGACAAGGACTTGCAGCAATTTGTACTCCAGCACGAGGTGTATACCAAGGAACCTCTCAGTCCAAGGGATGCATTCTTTGGCGGGCGTACAAATTGTATCAAGCTCTTCCACGAAACAGACCTTTCTTGTGGGGAGAAGATCAAGTACTTGGATGTGTGTTCATTGTATCCATACGTTTGCAAGTATAAAAAATACCCAGTCGGCCACCCCAAAATTCACTTGGAACCAAATTGTCCGTCTATAGATCAAGTAGAAGGCATAGCCAAAGTTACAGTGACGCCTCCGCGAGATTTATTCCTGCCCGTATTGCCTACCAGGATGCACGACAAGCTAATGTTCATCTTGTGCAGGAAATGCGGGGAGGAGAAAAACCAAGGCGCGTGTCAGCACAACGACAAAAAAGATCGCTGGTTGACAGGCGTCTGGGTGATTGACGAGATCCGGAAAGCCGTTGAGAAAGGCTACACCGTTGAAGCAGTGCACGAAGTGTGGGAGTACAATGTATCTGTTTATGACCGTCAGACGCGTTCTGGCGGCCTGTTTCACGGGTACATTGATACTTTTTTGAAAATTAAACAAGAAGCCAGCGGGTGGCCAGAGTGGTGTACCTCACAAGAGGAAAAGTTAGCTTACATTCAAAATTATGAGGAAAGGGAAGGGGTAAAACTCGATTTCGGCTCTGTTTGTAAAAACCCTGGTCTCCGCACTCTGGCTAAACTTTTTTTAAATTCACTATGGGGAAAGTTTGGGCAAAGACCCGATTTACCACACGTAGCCGTTGTCAACGACTATCAGGGCGTCCACAAGTACCTGACGGATCCGTACATCACCGTGGACAGCGTGATTGATGTAAATGATGAGGTTATGTTCCTCAATTACAAGGATGCGCCCTAACCCTATCACGAGTGTGGCGGTGGCGTGCTACACGACTGCTATGGCTAGATTGCACTTATACAGCATCATTGAACAATTGGGGGACCGCGTTTTATATCATGATACAGATAGCGTTCTATTCACTGAACGCCCCGGCGATTGGAGTCCACCGACCGGAGACTTTTTAGGTGACCTCACTGATGAACTTCAGGATTACGGTCCGGAAAGCTACATTAGCGCCTTTGTATCTGGTGGTCCCAAAAATTACGCTTACCGAGTTTGCGTTGGCGGTGATCCTGCCAAAACAAAAACGGTGTGCAAGGTTCGCGGGATCACCATAAACTATGGCAACCGGAACGATGTTAATTTTGAAGTTTTGAAAGCGATGGTCACCGAACAGGCTGCGGAAAGATACATACAGATACCGCACAAAATTGTAAGAAAAGGTCTTGCAACTGTATGTACCGTTTCGCAGGCTAAAGTCTACCGGCCCGTGTACACCAAACGCAGGATAACAGATGATTTTAATACGTTGCCGTTTGGGTATCAGAGTCCTTGTAAACGCGCTCGCCACGAATAAAAGGTGATCATTTAGACGGGCTGAATAACATCTTTTTTTTCTTTCACTCTAGACAGTTCCACTGACATACCATTTTTCAAAGATTTGAGATTTTTTTTCATATTTTTTCTGCATGAAAACAAGCATATTTTTTTATATTTTTTTATGCACCCGGGTTACTTTTTTATATATTTTTATTTGCCAGTACAGTCCTCTGCCTACCTGATTTTTTTTCTAGTCAATTAGTTACTTGTATATATTTTAATTCTAGCCAAATGTTTGTATATATATATTTATTTTAAATCTAATACATTGTTTGTATATATATTTTTTTCTGATAAACTGATTGTATATATTTTTATTTTAAATCTAATACATTGTTTGTATATATTTTTTTTCAGTCAAATATGGTAGACTGATTGTATATATTTTTATTTTAAATCTATTCACATATATATTTATTTTCTTTTAGTACCGAGGCCACTATTCCCCCCTATATTGTAAAATTCACAGTATACTTTTCACTGTGTGTAAATAAATATTGTAAACAAAACCAGTTATGTCTATACTAATAATTATATTTGTAAATATTCACAGTATACTTTTCACTGTGTGTAAATAAATATTGTAAACAAAACCAGTTATGTTTATACTAATAATTATTATATTGTAAATATTCACAGTATACTTTACACTGTGTATTACTTTTTTCGTGACCAAATAAATATTGTAAAAATTATTATGTTTGTGTTTTAACTTATAAAACCCCACACCTCTCTCCTATCCTATAAATACAAGCTCATATAGCTTATAAGCTCAGTCTCAGTGCATGGTCACTCTAAGTCCTGATGAATTAAAATCACAGATTGAGTATGCATGCACTTACATGATTAAAGCAGCTTCTGCTTTCCACCACAAAGGAAGTGGTGGGTCCGAGGACCGTGTGAAATACTTAGAGCTAAATATATTCCTTTGGGTGATTGCAGCTATATTCCATTACCAGAAAGTTGATTAATAAGAACGCTCTAATTAATATAAGAAATGCTGACAGTAAATGCTTTTGGAAAAACCACGCTCAGTTCACCCGACCGAGATTCGAACCTCGATCTTCCCAGTCCTCAGCAGCCGAGCTCAATACACCGAGCGCTTTAACCAACTACGCCACTGAGGCGGGTTTTTGTATATGTTAAATATATTATTTTTGTGAAGTGGAAAATTTGTTTAGCGTAAATGTTATATATATTATGTCCGCATATATAGTTTCATATTTAAAACATAACATAATTTCAAGATCTTCATAAGTGTATTACTTGTGATTTTTTTGTTTAAGTGTTGCGGTAATAAATATTATAAAACTGTTATGTTTTAGCGTCTACACCCTCTCTACTATCATAGAAGCTCCGTCTCAAGCATTATGGGTGTAAGACCGTCTAGTTAAGTACAAAGCCCGTTCCCCCCTTAAACCAGCATTTTCAGTCATACAGGGAATCGAAGCCTGGACACTTGACTCTGGTGGGGACAGACAGACATGCTAACGCCTCGAGGCCAAGTGATTCCTTAGACGTCTTGACCATTGACCACGCGACATAGATTAACAGACCAATACATGTCTCCCTTCACAGATAGAGAGAGTTATACATTCTTTCGGACACTTGGCGCAGTGGGCAGTCTTCCTAACACCGTGATGAGAAAGCTGCTTCCTCCTTTATATGTAGCATTTTCTTCTTCACCCTTTTAATACATATCATATTCTTAAAAAAATTACACCTGCACGAGGGAATCGAACCCTGGAAACTTTGGCTTACATATGTATCTTAGTACGTAAACTGGTTTGTTCACATTAAGGGGGTAAGTTATACTCGTAAATATATATTATGGATTAGATAAGCAATTCATCCCTGGATATCAAACTAAGTCACAACAATGTTGGCGTCTCCTTCAGGTCTTTGATTGTCCAGCCGAGGATTTAAAAATAATAACGACATTTTAGTGCTAGTTTTTTTTTATTGACAATCAGCAATTTATTAATTTAAAACAACAACAACAAGCAGCAATATTATTTAGGTCTTTTGACCAATACATATAAAATATATCTACCAGCCAGAAAATGAGTAGGAGTCAATTTTATTGACAATCAACAATTGATTAATTTAAAACATTCACAACAAGCAGCAATATTATTTAGGTGTTTTGACCAATACATATAAAAGACATCTACCAGCTAGAAAATGAGTAGGAGTCAATTTTATTGACAATCAACAATTGGTTAATTTAAAACATTCACAACAAGCAGCAATATTATTTAGGTGTTTTGACCAATACATATAAAAGACATCTACCATCTAGAAAATGAGTAGGAGTCACCTCCAAAATAGTTCAAGACACGTTGAGAGACGCTAGAGTGTATATTGATAATGTCTCCACAGTTTTTACCTGGCAATCTTACTCTTCCAACAAACTCAAGCACAATAACATTAGGTTCGGGCTCTTCCGATAGCACAACGTTATAACTTTTGTTTTTCTCAAGTTCGATTAAGCACTTGACACGATTGTATTCCTCTTTCTCGATCATGTCTAACGCCCTGCATAATACCTTCTCGTCCCAACAGGTATCCTGGTGAGCAGCAGTTTGATGACATTGAATTTTGTGCCGAATAAGATTGGATAGCTTTGCGTAGGATCCATCACAAACGCAGCATTTAAACGGCATAATGTCAATTGGAGATGCAGCAAAAGAAATAAACATTCGCTCTTAACGTTTTTTTTTTCAAAATTTCACCACTAGCTCCTATGACAGCAGCAGAGTACGTCTAGTTTATTAATTCACTTTTAAACATCACACTTTGTCCTCCGAGATATATCATACAGCGGGCTTTAGATTTAAAGCGCTTACAATCCAAATAATATATTGACTTTGGAAGGAAAACGTTACCGAAACTGCCCAGACCGAGTATGTAGTCGGCGTGCGTTTCACCTATAATTTTAACATTTGAATAATTTTTATAAATTGTTAAATCCTCGAGATTTACAGGTTCTTCGGACTTTACCTCCGGCGGTGGTGGGCGCGCAGGTGACTCTGCTGGCCGGTAAACAGGCGACTCTGACTGTGGATACGCCAGTGAATCTGACGCCTGGTAGGTAGACGCCTCGGACGGTGGGCACGCAGGTGACTCTACTGACTGGTAGACAGACGACTCTGACGACGGGTACGCCTGTGACGTCTGGTAGGTAGACGACTCTGGTGGTGGGTACTCTGGGGCTGGGTACGCCTGTGACTCTGGGGCTGTGTACGGCTGTCTCTCTGAGGGTGGCGGCGGCGGCGGCGTGAAGTACGGTGACGGCTGGTGTGGAGCTCGGAAGGGCGGCGGTGGAGGTCGGGGTAACACAGCTACCACGTCCCCCTTGCGGAAATTGTAAACGGCGCACGTTACATCACACATATACGTTTCCACGATTCTCTCGTAGGGTAGTACTTCCGTCGCTCGTATCGTGTGACAGGTAGAGTCACAAAACTCTATGTAGCCTCGCTCCTCTACTTTGTAAATTACCTGTCTATCACACACCGCGACACTGTGAACATTCTCTCCCGTCATATAGGCACGTCCCTCCATCGTATGGCCCACAAACATTAAATTAATATAGCCGGATCGAAGCATGGTGAGCGTACCTGAGAGCTAAACGTTCTGTAGAGTGCTCCGCTGCCCGTTGTTGTTGTTACCTACCGTGTCTCTTAAGCGCGTTCAAAGTTCACAATGGTAGGTGAACCGGGTTTTACTCCGGCGCAGGTAAATACCAGTTTTTCTTTATTTAACTCACACACGTCTTCATCTGTAAGAGTACCAAACCGGCAGGGTAGAAATACACAAAACTCGCCGTCTAGATATGCTATTAGGCGTCTCCCGAACTTTGTATTGACGGCTTTTAGTTTATCAACCGAGTACTTTTGATCTACGGCTAGATCACACAATTTGACGGTCTGCACCGCGTCGACGATATTTACCAGCTGCTGTAACTTGTCCATATTGGCCCCCTCTACAAACGTTTATAAATAGACAACCAAGCGGGCACCCCTCTTTATAGCCACCCCCTCCCTCGTTTGACGTCACACGATATATTCTTGTCTGCCCGCCAACTTGGCGCCCGTGTCGATGACCTCGATATTTAAGCTTGTCTCAACTCGTCTTGTTGTGCCGACATACTGGCGCCAGGGTTGCGACATAACACGCGATGATTACTTCATTGGAAAAACCCAAGGTTGTCGAGGTCACGATATATTCTTGTCCTGACTTGTCTGCCCGCCAACCTGGCGCCATCATTCTTGTCTTGACGACCCACCAAACTGTCGCCATGTATTCAGCCCTGATATATATTTACGGTCATTACTTATGCATTTTTTTATGTACGGAAACATTACATTTATTTGTTTAAGAAGTATTGGGAGGGTCGGGTACACGTTATGGCAGTTGGAGGCAGTGGATTCATATCTCGCTCAGGGGGGATGGTGGTTTTATACACTCCCTCACACCACATAAACGCTGGAACCATTCTAACTTACTCCTCCGGTCCGTGACTGTTACACACATCCATGCATTGAGAAAGACGATACCAAACAAACAATTTTAGTATACATTGGTGCCGGGGATAGCGGCCCCTAACTGTGGATTCCGAGGCCCTGATTGTGCATAATTAGAGCTGCTAGAGTTGCGACATAACACGCAATGATTACGGCATAGGAAAATACCCAGGTTGTCCGGTCCGAGAGCTGCGGGTGGAGGAACATTTCCATGCATTTCGACAGACTCTGCCAAACAAACAATTTTAGTAGACTTGTGACAGGGGTAGTGGCCCCCTAACTGTGGATTCCGAGGCCCCTGATTGTGCATAATTAGAGCTGCTAGAGTTGCGACATAACACGCAATGATTACGGCATAGGAAAATACCCAGGTTGTCCGGTCCGAGAGCTGCGGGTGGAGGAACATTTCCATGCATTTCGACAGACTCTACCAAACAAACAATTTTAGTAGACTTGTGACAGGGGTAGTGGCCCCCTAACTGTGGATTCCGAGGCCCCTGATTGTGCATAATTAGAGATGCTAGAGTTGCGACATAACACGCAATGATTACGTCATAAGAAAATACCCAGGTAGTCCGGTCCGAGAGCTGCGGGTGGAGGAACATTTCCATGCATTTCGACAGACGCTACCAAACAAACAATTTTAGTTGACTTGTGACAGGGGTAGTGGCCCCCTAACTGTGGATTCCGAGGCCCCTGATTGTGCATAATTAGAGATGCTAGAGTTGCGACATAACACGCAATGATTACGGCATTGGAAACACCCAGGTTGTCCGATCCGAGAGCTGCGGGTGGAGGTACATTTCCATGCATTTCGACAGACTCTACCAAACAAACAATTTTAGTAGACTTGTGACAGGGGTAGTGGCCCCTAACTGTGGATTCCGAGGCCCCTGATTGTGAATAATTAGAGATGCTAGAGTTGCAACATAACACGCAATGATTACGTCATAGGAAAAACCCAGGTTGCTGAGGTCACGATCTATTCTTGTCCCAACTTGTCTGCCCGCCAGCCCGGCGCCAGGGTTGCGATGATTACGTCATTGGGAAAACCCAAGGTTATCGAGGTCACTTGTCACCCCGGCAGGCTGGCGTCAGGGTGGCGAAGGAGGAGGAATGACCGGGGGAGGGGGAAAACCAGGATGAACAACCCCGGCTCTGGGGGGGAGGGGTGGGGAGGGAAAAGTGAAAGGCTGATTGCCACTGTTGGAGGTGAGTACGTCATAGAGCCAATGTTCATTATATCATTGACAGTCATAGTGAGAGGTTGGTGCCTCTTGTCTCATGCTCCCACAACGCTCTAAAACTCCAACACCTCGATCCTTAATTAGCATAAATTAATTAATTAATAATTAAAAGGCTGTCAGGAGAGGTTCAGGCCTTGTGACGATGGAACCAATGCTCATTCAACATAAGACAGCACTAGCTAGAGGTTCAAAACCATGAATAAAAACTCCAACACCGCCTCTATCCTACCAATTAATTAACAACCAACATGTCCGGCGTATGCCAGCAATAAAAACTACAACACCTCTATCCTAACAATTAACGATAATTAATAAAAAAAACCAACATGTCCAGGGTTTGTAGGGGAGGGGGAAAACCAACAGCCAATCAGAGGAAAGTAGGGCAGCGGAAGGAGGGGTGGGGGAAGGAGGGGAGCAGCCAATCACAGAGCAGGAGGCGTGGTCACGTGACCAAATCCCACCAATCCCAGCCTGATTTCATAGGGCCAGAACACTACTTATGTTAAAATAGGGACTAAAATTTTCTTCCATTCTTTGGCTGTGTAACTTTCCACAAACTTTTAATCATGCCTTATATTTCATTAAATATGAATTTTGAGTTTGTTTTTTGAAACAGTCTAAGCCATTAAATTAAATCAAATCAAATCAAATCAAATAACCATGATTCGTCCTTCTTGCCTGAATTCCGGCACTCAAGGTCAAATACTGCTCCCGTGCGAGGCTCAGACTTACTACATACTCACGTCACGTGACCAACACAGTTTTTCCGGTTCATAAGTTTCTTTCTACTATCTTTTTATCAGCAACATCGTGTGTGTGGCTGCACCCCCACACACCCCTCTGGTTACATAAGCGTATAGCCCAAATTGATAGTAAGACGCGGTGTTATGAGCCATAGTAGCGTCAATGATGGAGCTCTAAATATTTCCACTAGGATATACACCTAGTTGACTATTCGCCGATATATTTACCATAGTTGAGTATCGCGGAAGCCTTATTATAGCCGGTGGTAATCTTTACTTGTGTCTGATATTACCTTTAACAAACAAAAGTCCATTCTATAGATATAAATAGAATTATTGAAACGGTTTGTGGTAAAAAATAACAGTAAGGCAAGAATTAAAGTATAGTTGTATTCTCTTAAGTTCTTTATGCTAAACGCGAATACACGATAGTAAAATTGAGCCACGTTCTTCTAATTAACACTCCTAGTCAGCGACAATCTGAAAAACTAAATTTAGGAAATAACACCCCAAAAGCATTCATCCGGGATTTTATCCCTGATCTCCTATGATGGGCGAACTAAACTAGACGATCTTGACGTTTATTACGCGTATTCACCGTTCCGAGTTTATTAATAAATAATATTTACCATCTTACCTTGGTCTCAAGATGCTTAAGAACATCTTCATGTTCACGTGTCCAACCATATCTAATCTTGTGTGGAATTTTCCTCCAATCAGGATGTAATAAATGTTGCGTACTTTCCATATTTTGTCACCAAAACCTTCCTCCTGTTATCAGCACAACGAGCTATGTAAACCTGTATTGGCTCTTAAAATAATACAACATGTATAATGTACGTGAGCTCCAGAGCGCGCAGCCCTTGTGACTTACATGACAGACTGTGTTGTAACTCGGTACCCTCACATGTTGAGTCACAAACACACACAGATAGCAATGTGGACTAATATTTGTTCATTACACACACTCTTATTACATAGAATAGCATACTAAGGAATAACTTCCCCCCCCCCCCCCGTATAAAGTATTATGTTTACATGGAAACAATGAGGTTAACTCATTTAACATTACTATCGACAATGCCAAGAGATTCCAGTCAAACATCTAGGAATGTGTTTATATTCAGACAACAAAGCTGGAAAGACCAATACAAAATATTAACTGAGGAAATATGAAGTATTAGTAGTGGTCACGATGTTTGACGCGTCAGTCTCATCTCCTCGCCGCAGATAATATAATATCTGATATAATTTAATTTAATATTTAGTACTTTTGATAGGGTCTTTTTGAACTGTTTAACTATGTCCATATGACGTAGTTTTAAAGCTAACTCTATTTAATAGTTTCTGAACTGTTTGCAATGTCTATATGACGTAGTCTTAAAAGTTAGAGATTGTGAATTGTTTTGCTATGTCGTAAATATTTGGGCAATTACTCAACGACCTATACTGTGTTGCCATGTTCTAAATGATTTTACCTTTTAGATCGGAAAAAGGGGGAGTTCAGGTAATCCATAACTTTGTTCTATGACCTAGTTGGGTCTTTGACTAATATAAGTCTCTAGTTTACCTATTGTTGTACCAATGTACGGTGCTCACCTCGTGGGTATGCTTCTATTCCAGAGTAGTGGCCCTCGTGGTGATATTTATTTTGTCCGGTCCCCTTCAGGCGCCGCTTGAATCTGTTAATGTTTTAACTGTTTGCTATTGTTATAGCCTGTCTACAGACTTTTGTTGTGAATTAAATAAACTATTGGATAACCAGGCAGTACTAATGAGGAATAGGCCGGTCATAGTATTTATAGAGCCTATATTCCTGGTAGCTCTCCTTTAAATATGTGTAAACATATAGTTCCAGTGCTAAGAACTTGACCGCTATATCTTGTAACTCTTTATGTCATAGACTCTACCTACACGGCTCCTCGTCAGGAAGAAAAGTGAACAGATGCGTACCCTGAAAGGGTATATCAAGTGACATTTCCTTCTCGAAGTTTCCCAAAAGAAAAAAGATGTGGTCATCCAGGTGCGTTTCTGTCCACAAAACTGCGTTGTCTTTTTAAACAGAGACGTAGAAGGATATCGCCATAACTTGCAACTTAACAGCTTAGCACAAATAAATCTTACTACTCGCTCTCATTTAAAATATTGTAATTTTGAATAAAGATGTGAATAATAAATTATTGAGATATATAATTCAATATTATTACAAAGTATATCCTTGCAACGGAAAGATGGCTTACAATCACCAGGTATATCCTGGCAGAGAAGAAATGGCTTGCAGCTACCAGATACATTCTGGCGAAAGATATATGGCTTACAGTATCTAGGTATATTCTATTAGAGGAGTGATGGCATACAATCACCAGATACATTCTGGCAGGGGAGTGATGGTTTACAGTGGGTAGATATATCCTGGAAACAGTTGTGATGGCTTTCAGTCACCAGTTTTATCCTGGAAGAGGAGTGATAGCTTAAAACTGCTAGATATATCTTGGCAAAAGAGAGATGGCTTACAATCAGTAAGCAGATCGTGGCAAAGAAGAGATGACTTACAACCAGTAGGTATATCTTTGAAGAGGAAAGATAGCTACAATTGCTAGGTATATCCTGACAGAGGAGAGATGGCTTACAGTTTCTAGGTATATCCTGGCAGAGGAAAGATGGCTTACAGTTGCTAGGTATATCCTGGCAGAGGAAAGATGGCTTACAGTTGCTAGATATATCCTGGCAGAGGCGAGATGGATTACAGTTTCTAGGTATATCCTGGCAGAGGCGAGATGGATTACAGTTTCTAGGTATATCCTGGCAGAGGCGAGATGGATTACAGTTTCTAGGTATATCCTGGCAGAGGCGAGATGGATTACAGTTTCTAGGTATATCCTGGCAGAGGCGAGATGGATTACAGTTTCTAGGTATATCCTGGCAGAGGAGAGATGGCTTACAGTTTCTAGGTATATCCTGGCAGAGGAGAGATGGATTACAGTTTCTAGGTATATCCTGGCAGAGGAGAGATGGCTTACAGTTTCTAGGTATATCCTGGCAGAGGAGAGATGGATTACAGTTTCTATGTATATCCTGGCAGAGGAGAGATGGCTTACAGTTTCTAGGTATATCCCGGCAGAGGAAAGATGGCTTACAGTTGATAGGTATATCCTGGCAGAGGAGAGATGGATTACAGTTTCTAGGTATATCCTGGCAGAGGAGAGATGGCTTACAGTTGCTATGTATATCCTGGCAGAGGAGAGATGGATTACAGTTTCTATGTATATCCTGGCAGAGGAGAGATGGCTTACAGTTTCTAGGTATATCCCGGCAGAGGAAAGATGGCTTACAGTTGATAGGTATATCCTGGCAGAGGAGAGATGGATTACAGTTTCTAGGTATATCCTGGCAGAGGAGAGATGGCTTACAGTTGCTATGTATATCCTGGCAGAGGAGAGATGGATTACAGTTTCTATGTATATCCTGGCAGAGGAGAGATGGCTTACAGTTTCTAGGTATATCCCGGCAGAGGAAAGATGGCTTACAGTTGATAGGTATATCCTGGCAGAGGAGAGATGGCTTACAGTTGCTATGTATATCCTGGCAGAGGAGAGATGGATTACAGTTTCTAGGTATATCCTGGCAGAGGAGAGATGGCTTACAGTTTCTAGGTATATCCTGGCAGAGGAGAGATGGATTACAGTTTCTAGGTATATCCTGGCAGAGGAGAGATGGCTTACAGTTGCTATGTATATCCTGGCAGAGGAGAGATGGCTTACAGTTTCTAGGTATATCCCGGCAGAGGAAAGATGGCTTACAGTTGATAGGTATATCCTGGCAGAGGAGAGATGGCTTACAGTTGATAGGTATATCCTGGCAGAGGAGAGATGGCTTACAGTTGATAGGTATATCCTGGCAGAGGAGAGATGGCTTACCCCCCCTCCCCACTTTCATCACCACTCGGAAATAACAGTCGGGAATGGTAAAAAGAGAGTTATTTTATTCAGATAACATATTACATACAACTCAATGAGATAGTGGAACAACATAAAGCGTTAAGAGCTGCAAAATATATATCAGAGGCAAATAATCGTTTAATTGACTCAAAAGGCATCATACACTCTGAGGAAAATGGTCAAAAGTTATTTCTGGCGTAACACAATACTCTAGCCCATAAATAGCGATTCAAAATACATTAAATAATCTATTCTGAATTAACCTTCAAGTTAACCTCAATTATTCCTGCCATAATAACAAATTAATCAAGTGAAAGATTCTGGCAAAAATGGCCAATCAGGAATGCGATCCAGCAAATACACTTAAGAGTTAAATTACCCTAACAGACAGTACCCAAAGGTCAAAAAATAACCATAAAGTATCATATAATAAATTTCCTCCCAACTGAATAATAGAATATTGGACATATTAGAATCTATTCACAAAGGTCATAATATTGAAACCTAGACCACTTAGTGGTTTGCAAAAGAAATAGATATATTAGTAAATAAATCCAAAACTGTGGTATAGACCTGATGACTTGCGGCCCATTCTCTGACTAACAACTCATAAACTTAAGATATTTCCAACAATGGTAAATAGTAGCTTAATAAATAACAAGATGAAAGTAATTCCCTAAAATATTAAAATAAGATGAGCTGGCAAACAACGCTATCATGTTTAAATGACCGTCCTAAATGACGGTACCAAAAGGGTAAAAGTCTCATCCGTCAAGCAGATAAGAAAAGTTTCAAACTAAGACACAGGATCATAGTGATCGTAACAAAAGGTGAACAAAAGGTTTGAAATGCCACCCTAAGATAGTAAATATTATCATGGCTTTAAGAGCCTAAAATTTACTAGGTATATATAGTGCCAATAAATAATAAGATTTTTAAGTATAACTTTGGACCACAACACCAACACGCTCCTCTTTGGACAACAGCAATCACAGGCTCCTCTTTGTACAACAGCAATCACACGCTCCTCTTTGTACAACATCACTCACAGGCTCCTCTTTGGACAACAGCAATCACACGCTCCTCTTTGTGACAACATCATCACAGGCTCCTCTTTGTACAACATCATTCACAGGCTCCTCTTTGTACAACATCACTCACAGGCTCCTCTTTGTACATCATTCACAGGCTCCTCTTTGTACAACATCATTCACACGCTCCTCTTTGTACATCATTCACAGGCTCCTCTTTGTACAATCATCACTCACAGGCTCCTCTTTGTACAACATCATTCACAGGCTCCTCTTTGTACAACATCACTCACAGGCTCCTCTTTGTACAACATCATTCACAGGCTCCTCTTTGTACATCATCATTCACAGGCTCCTCTTTGTACAACATCACTCACAGGCTCCTCTTTGTATATCATCACTCACAGGCTCCTCTTTGTACAACATCATTCACAGGCTCCTCTTTGTATATCATCACTCACAGGCTCCTCTTTGGACAACAGCAATCACACGCTCCTCTTTGGACAACATCACTCACAGGCTCCTCTTTGTACAACATCATTCACAGGCTCCTCTTTGTACAACATCACTCACAGGCTCCTCTTTGTACAACATCATTCACAGGCTCCTCTTTGTACAACATCATTCACACGCTCCTCTTTGTACAGTCATTCACAGGCTCCTCTTTGGACAACAGCATTCACACGCTCCTCTTTGGACAACATCACTCACACGCTCCTCTTTGTACAACATCATTCACAGGCTCCTCTTTGTACATCATCATTCACAGGCTCCTCTTTGTACAACATCACTCACAGGCTCCTCTTTGTATATCATCACTCACAGGCTCCTCTTTGTACATCATCATTCACACGCTCCTCTATGACAACATCACTCCTACGCTCCTCTTTGTATACATCACTCACAGGCTCCTCTTTGTACAACATCACTCACACGCTCCTCTTTGTACAACATCATCACAGGCTCCTCTTTGTACATCATCATTCACAGGCTCCTCTTTGTACATCATCATTCACAGGCTCCTCTTTGTACAACAATCATTCACAGGCTCCTCTTTGTACAACATCAATTCACAGGCTCCTCTTTGTACAACATCATTCACAGGCTCCTCTTTGTACAACAGCATCACACGCTCCTCTTTGTACAACATCATTCACAGGCTCCTCTTTGTACAACATCACTCACACGCTCCTCTTTGTACAACATCATTCACAGGCTCCTCTTTGTACATCATCACTCACAGGCTCCTCTTTGTACAACATCATTCACAGGCTCCTCTTTGTACAACATCATTCACAGGCTCCTCTTTGTACAACATCACTCACAGGCTCCTCTTTGTACACATCATCACAGGCTCCTCTTTGTAATCATCACTCACAGGCTCCTCTTTGTATATCATCATCACAGGCTCCTCTTTGTACAACATCATTCACAGGCTCCTCTTTGTGAACAACATCATTCACAGGCTCCTCTTTGTACAACATCATTCACAGGCTCCTCTTTGTACATCATTCACAGGCTCCTCTTTGGACAACAGCATTCACACGCTCCTCTTTGGACAACAGCAATCACAGGCTCCTCTTTGTACATCATCACTCACAGGCTCCTCTTTGTATCATCACTCACAGGCTCCTCTTTGTATATCATCACTCACAGCTCCTCTTTGTACAACATCACTCTACACGCTCCTCTTTGTACAACATCACTCACAGGCTCCTCTTTGACATCATCATCACAGGCTCCTCTTTGGACAACAGCAATCACACGCTCCTCTTTGGACAACATCATTCACAGGCTCCTCTTTGTACAACAGCAATCACAGGCTCCTCTTTGTACATCATCATCACAGGCTCCTCTTTGGACAACATCATTCACACGCTCCTCTTTGTACAACAGCAATCACACGCTCCTCTTTGTACACATCATTCACAGGCTCCTCTTTGTACAACATCATCACACGCTCCTCTTTGTACAACAGTCATTCACACGCTCCTCTTTGGACAACATCATCACAGGCTCCTCTTTGGACAACAGCAATCACACGCTCCTCTTTGTACATCACATTCACAGGCTCCTCTTTGGACAACATCATTCACAGCTCCTCTTTGTACAACATCACTCACACGCTCCTCTTTGTACAACATCATTCACAGGCTCCTCTTTGGACAACATCACTCACAGGCTCCTCTTTGGACAACAGCATTCCTACACCCGTGGCTTGTTCCCAATCATATAGTAATTGTATGGGTATTTATTCTTGTACCCAAATATTACAGATCCTGCCGCTAAAGTTGTATGTATAGTATTACGTATAATATTCAAGGTTATGTTAGTTTGTAAGTCGTGTCTTGATGTTATCCTTTATTAAAATGGAATACGTTGAACCCCTTATTATTGACTACTCAAATACAATTTTTACTTGTAAATCACCTTAGATTTGTTCGCTCATATTTATTAAAAACTGGGCTCTATTCTAGATTTCTAGAACCCTCGCATTTCCTGGCAGTAGCTTACAGCACAGCTGCTCTGCGATAAAATAGAAACAGTAGAACAAGAGTCAATTAAAGGGTTAAAGGAACAGGTAGAACACACACAAACTAACGTTAAGGTAGTCCAACACAACCTTGAAAAAGAAAGAAATGAGGTAAAATCAGTATTTGGTTCTCAGCAAGACACGAATAAAATTTTAATTAAAGAACAGATAAATGGGGTCGTTAATAAGGCAGTAGAAAAACTAGATAAAAAATTTATCGAGTTTGTGGTGGAAAATCAAACAAATCTAGGGGAAGCTGGTAACTTACACGATACTACCAACCTATTTTCTAAGGGACTAAGAGAAACGTCATTAGCACTTATTCCAAAATTTAAAGGAAAGAGAGGAAATATTTCAGCAGTACAGTACATAAACAAGGTGGAAAGAGTATTTAAAGGAGAAAAATAAACGAAAAAGTCAAAATAGAGATATTTTCATCAGGCAAAATCTTGGACAGATGGTATAGAGAGCGAACCAGAGAGTATGATCCAAACAGGGATCGAACCAGATACCACAATTCAGTCAGGGATCAAACCAAATAGTATAATCCAAACAGGGATCAAACCAGATACTCCAATTCAGTTAGAGATCGAACCAGAGACTACGATGTAAACAGGACCGAACGAGAGACTGCAACCCAATCTGTGGCTGAACCTAAAACTACAATTCAATCCAAAAGATCCGATCAGAGATCGAACCAGAGGCTACGATCTAAAAAGAGTTTGAACTGTAGAAAACAGTCCAGTCTGAAATCGAACCAGAGACTAGGTAGGGAACTAAAAATAAAAATAAAGAGTTGCTTTCAATACGTCCCACATAAAGTCTTCGATCCAGGAGGCATTAACAAGGAATTTAAAACGTCGGATTTACAGAAAATCTTAATTAGCATTTCAATTTTAGAAGGGTAATATTTAAATACAATTTTATAACTGCAATTAGTATATACGTAATTATTATGTAACTGTAACTATTATGAATCGCTAAATAATGTGAAATATTCCATCCAACTTTAGTCGTAGTAAGAAATGTTAATTTTAAGCAAATATTCAACATATAGCATAATTAGGTCTTTTCTGAAGAAAGGTAAGAGAGTGTCACACCTAAATCACATCTCAAAAAGAAATTGTAAACATGCCAGTAACAACAGCAACTACCAAAAGTGACACTAATCTTTTTGTTTCTGAAAAGGGTAAAATTAATCCTTCTTTTGTGAAAATAAGGGTTGTCAACAGAATTCCATACTAGTGTTTCAACAACATTTATTGTTATTCCAACACGGTACTTAAAGTCTCCAAGTAGTCAACAACATCTATTGTTATCATCTTAGTTTCAAAAATAAAATAGACAGCTAATCAATAATCCTTTGACATGTTTAACATTTACAAACATCTTTTGTTGAAAAAGTAAGACGACAACACAAGCTGACTTTGGCCACGAAAGATAAAATAAATATTTATTTTTATTTTTTATTTTTAGTTCAATATATCAGAGTCGAACCCGGTATAATAGATATGGAATCTTTAAATATTAAAATATGTATTTCAGCAGATTAGATTAATCTCATTGGATTAAGTTTTGTCAGCTTGCAGGGGACATGGACCCTTAGAAGCATGTGGGGTAAAAGATCAGATAAAAGGATAGGTGAGGGTTGGTTAAGTTTTAGGGTGAGTGGAACCCTGAAAGCACGCGAGGAATTATTAAAGTAAGTGAATTCTAAGAGTAGGTGATATATTTTGTTAGTGGTAAACTATTATACAAGTAATAATTAGAGATAGAAAGATAAATTTTAAGTTTAACAAGAATTTAAATAATTTCAGTTTAAGAGAAAATTAGGAGATATAATTAATTAGTAGACGATCTTGGAAATCAGAATAAGGATATTTTTCACCAATGACGAATTTTAAGAGTGACAGTAAAGATAAGGATTTTAATATTTTTGTGGGGGTCATTTTAAATTTAATTAATTAAATTTTATAAATTTTAATAAGGTATTGATAAAAAAAAAACAGAATCACAGAGTGAGGCTGATGAGCTAAAGAGTAAGATCTAAGATATCTAGAGAATTAATTTAGATATGCACTTGAGTGGTTATTACAGTAAGTTAAAATGCGTGGAAGAGAGAGGCCAGTGGAGTCTTGTTTAAAAGCTTTTTTTTCATATGTCCGAGTTAAGGTGTTTTGGTTAAGGTTGAGGAGATAAAGTTTATTGAGGTTGAGGAGTTAAGGTTTATTTAGATAATTGAGGTTGAGGAGTTAAGGTTTATTCAGATATGGACTTAGCTGTGGCAAGCCATAATCTAGATTATGCAATCGTCGTTATGAGTTTAAGGATGGCCCGAGGACATCTAGCAGCGTTGAGGAGATAAGGTTTATTGAGTGAGGAGGTAAGGTTTATTAAGGCATGGACTCTGCTACGGTCAGGCCATGATTAATAACTTCATTTTTATGGGGGGTCAAGCATAGGGGTCAAGGGACCACCAAAGATCAGGTAGCAGGTATTCACAAACATAGAGCTAGCACAACGCAGCCTATAATAATATAATAATATAATAATAATAATAATAATAATAATAATCGACTTTAATGGCGAAGTTAAGGCTACTGCCTTTTCTTACACTTAACCAATACAATTTAAACTGAAGTTTAACAAAATAATATATATATAAAAAACACACAAAAAGTATTAAGAAATAGAGAAAAAAACTAGAGCTAAAATACACAAGGATTACGTACCACGCTCGCACGCGCTACACACACACACACACCACACCACACACACACACAATGTGTGATTACGTCTCACCCCTCTCAATCTCAAGAATGAGCTTCCACACGCAACTTATTTGCGACTTTTCGCTTGAAACCATTCAATTCTAATTTCTTTACATCGTTGGTTAGGGTATTCCATGAACGAGAAGCTGAAACAGTGAAAGAATTTGAGTAATGATTGGAATTATGAAGAGGAATGAATAAAACTGAGTTTTCTTGTGATCGGGTGTTGAAATTATTATTAGGGTTGAATAAGCGAATACGTGAAGAAAGGTATTGTGGGGAGTTGGTAGTCAATAGTTTCTTTATGATGGTCATCGAGTGTAGATTTCGTCTTTCTTTAAGTCTTAGCCAAGCTAGTCTCTTATAGTATGAGGAAATATGAGGAGTCTTTGTAGTCTTGCCACAATGTCAGCTGTCAGGTCATTATAAACTACATCACAATAGTCGAAAAGCGGGAGGATAAGGGATTGGATAAGAGTGAATTTAATATTCATTGGTATACATTTTTTCAGGCGCTTTAGTAAGTGTAAGGCAAAGAACACTTTTTTACATATTTGTTTCACATGATTATTCCATGTTAGGTTTTCATTTATATGTAAACTAAGTTATTAACAACCGGCACAAATGGAATTGGGCTGTTATTTAAATTTATTTGTTGTGCAGATGTGAAACTCAGTGTGGATAGTAATTTTTTTTACCCTATAACAATAGATTGTGATTTTTTAGGATTTACATTAAGACCATTTTGTAGTGACCAATTATGTGTTGCACTTAAGTCAGCATTCATATTATCCACAGCACTATCGATATGAGAAAGAGAGGATGATAAATAAAGTTGGAAATCATCGGCATATAGATGATGTGAGAATGTTGCAAGCATCTTGGGAGATCATTTATAAACATTGAGAAAAGGAGAGGACCAAGGACCGAACCTTGTGGCACTCCAGAGGTCACTGAACGCCATGTTGACCGAGTGTCTCCTCTCATGACACATTGTTGGCGGTCAGTTAGGTATGACTGCATCCATTGAGCTGAACTTACTGAAAAATGAAAGCTTGTTCGTAATTTAGCGAGAAGAATATCATGGTTAATGGTGTCAAAAGCTTTGCTAAAGTGCCAATAGCCTCAACTGTCTTCTATCCATGGCTAATCTTTTGTTATATAATCAGTTACATTTATGAGTGCCGTGGTAGTGCTGTGATGTGGTCGAAACCCAGATTGGTATTTGTCTAGCAGATTGTGATGATTTATGAAGCTATAGATTTGTCTGTGTACGATGTATTCAAAGGCTTTCGATAGCACTGGAAGTATGTTTATAGGTCTATAATCTATTACTGAAGAGGTTGGTAAAGGGGTTTTAGGGATAAGTTTCACTATTGCAGATTTCCACAAAGATGGAAAAATTCCTACTTGTAGAGAATGATTAAAAATATCTCTTATAGAGTTTTAAACATAAAAATTTTTTTTTTTTTTTATAATTGGAATTGGAAATTTGTCATTTTCTTGTGCATTTGTTTTGATTCGCCTAATTGACTGTATAACATCTGCTAGTGATATTGCATGAAAATTTAATTTATTATGATTTGAGAACTGAGACACTAAGTTAGTTAGAGTCCTATTTTTTGAACGGGATCTATTAAATTAGGAATATTCACGAAATGAAAATTAAGATCATCAGGCAATATGGGGATTTCATTGTTACCAATACGTTTATATCCAACACCTAATTGTCTAAGGTCTTTCCATAAACCTCTAGGCGAGGAGCTATGTGATAATAAGTTATGTGTATACAGAAGTTTAGCTTTGCGGACGTCCTATGTGCATCTATTTCTAAGTAATCTATATTTCTCAAATAATTCCGATGTCATGTCAAGGTTATTTTTACTTGAATGTTTAAACAGTCTAGAGGCAGCGTCCCGGTGGGACATTAGTACCCGTATATTCTGAGTCAACCAAGGGGCAGGTGGTCTAGTAACCCGTTTTGTTTTAATAGGAGCCTGTCTGTCAAACAGTTCTAGTATCATTTCATTCAAACAATTCACTTTTTTATCAACATTATTAAGAGCAAGTACATTCTGCCAAGAAATGGATGAGGCATCTTTAATTAGAGAATCCTCGTCCCAATTTTTTAGGTTTCTAGCTTTAATTATTCTGGGTTGAAATTTAGGAATGTTGAGAGAATGAGATATAAAGATTAAATCATGATGTGAGAGGCCAGGTGCAGCTATCTCTCCATGATTCAGTACTTTGTCTGAATTAGAGGTCGCAATAATGTCGAGCCAAGTGTGTGAGCTAGATGTATGATGTGTTGCGTCAAGTGTACATAAAGTTAAATTACATGAAGTCAACAAGTGTATATTAATCTGGTTAGTGAGAGAATAAATCCGTGTTGAAATCTCCCATGATCACAACATGGTCATAATTAACGATATGAATCATTATTTCAGTTTAAAATGCTGTCATATCCCCAACTTTAGGTGGTTTATAATCCACAGTCAGCAACATTTTTAGTGTTTGTATAACTATCTCTAAAATAAGAAACTCTCTGGAGGCACTGTAGGGGCCAGGAGATATAGAAAGTACATAGTAGTTTACATCACTTTGAACATACATTGCCCCTCCCCCACCTCTCTTCTGTTCACGATCGTTTCTAATAATATTATAATTGTCCAAATGGACAAGTGAATTAGTAAGGGAGGGGACAAGACATGTTTCTGAAACTAAAATAGCATGAAAGTTAAGAGTTGCAAAAATATCCTGAAATTCATGAACATGAGCAGGTAAAGATTGTGCATTCTCGTGTGAGAGCTGTGAAGCTCGAGGGTGGGAGGAAAGAAATCCCTTCAACAATTCGCTCGTTGTAGAGGGACAAACAGCGGGTAAGGTGGGGGGAGGCTCCGTGGCACAGGTGTTATTTGAACAGAGTTCTTGGAAGTTGTAACGTTCTGGAATTACGTTACCGCGATGGGCGCCTATTGAAGAATTATGATTAATACACTTTTCATTTTGACATGTTTTTTATTTCTGAATCAGTTTAATTAATGAGAAAATAGATCATGTCGAAATATATACGCGGGCTAGCGCGGACAGGTGTTGCTAGACGCCAAGTGAGTTCTGTCAGTATTGGACACCAACTACTTTTACGTTGCACCATTCTTTGTATATATTCCTTGCTCATGGAAGCTTCGAGAAGGTTTAGTTTAGAAAAACAAAATACAAGACAAAAACATCTCTGTGTCACTCGAAGCTTCGAGAGCCGGAAAATGACTCAAGTTACATTTTAAAATCTCTCTTCGAACCTTCGAGAAGAGGAAGTTATTATTTGAAATTATATTATTATATATATTATATATATATTGTCAACCTGACTTGACTGGTGTCACGTGCGTGACGTCACTGTTCAGTGGCTTTTGCCTTCTTAGAAGAAGAAGTGCTTTAAGCGCCATTTAATATACTATATAATTTAAATAAAATTAAATACGTTTATAAAATTAGGACGATATTATTGTCAATGCTTTCACATACTTTTCAGGGGCAAATCAATTACATTACAATACCCCCCAAAGTGTATCTGAAAGTAGAGACTTAGTCGTATACTTTTTGATATGCTTTGCTAAAAAAATTAAGACGAGAAAAGACGACATGATCATTTTTCGCACACCCTGTATAAAGTTTCACAAATAACAATATTTTAAAACATCCTGTATAAAATTTCACAAATTGGATAAATTCCAATAATTTGGAACACTCTGTATAATGTTGTTCTTGAATGATAATAATATTTGAAGTGGTGTTCTCCGACTGTAAGTTTACATGAGGTATATATATATATATATATATATATATATATATTATATATATTGAAGTTATATAAATCAAACATTAAAATATAAAATGTTAATCAAAAAGTTGAAATTAGATAAATCAAATATCAAGATATAAAATTGTTAAGTATAATTACAATTAATTGAAATAAAATAATCTAAGTTTATTATATAAAAATTTGAATTTAATCAATACTAATCAAAGTTTTTTTTTTAAACAAAATTCGTTGCTATAACGTCCTTAAGATTGATTAAAATACTTTAATCTTTTTAATAAAAAATGGAATTTAATTGTCACTAATCAAAGTGTCTTTTAATCATTTATTGGTTTAAACACTTCGTTGCACTTCATTTATTTCAATGATCCTTCACGGATCCACTTTCAATTATTAGTATTATTTTGATGATCCTTCACGGATCCACTTTTACTATTATTATTATTATTATATTGATATACTTAACAAACACTCTTAATGCTACACATACTCTTAAAAGCCTGACGGCCAAATTCGCTATATGAGCCATCACTTGAAATACATTTACTGAATACTTAGCTTAAAAACACAAAGGATAATTCACAAAATAAACTTAATTACTTAAAAGATAATATAATTACATTGTTTCGGACAGAGAAAGGATAATAACAGAACATCTGAATCACCTTACCAAAATCTTTATTTATCAGAATGCCTAACCTCAAAAAAATTTAAAATACTTGAAATATATAGACGATAATCTTGGAATCATAAAATATTTAAAATTATTTTTTCCCCTTAATTGAATAATGAATTTCTCATTAGTGAAAAAATCCTTAACTGCATCTTTCTCTATTGATTACAATCTTTTGACTATTGCCTATTTGCCTGAGGCATTTAAAAAATGAAATTATAATAAAATCTTTTATAGTAGACTAATTAGGTCTAACACCCTAATTAGCTCTCATCCTTGTTAATACATTAGCATTATTACATCACATAATCACAGAATACCCTTTTAAACTTCTTCATAATCTCCTCAATATATTTAAACTTTAATCCAGAATTAACCATTGGATATTTATCGCATATTATTTAGTGGAAAGCTTAGGCCTTGCCTCATTTATTATAACTGACTCTTTGTTGCGTTGTACTAGCTCTATGTTTGTGAATACCTGTTACCTGAACTTGGTGATCCCTTTGACTCACCATTTATAAAAATTGAAATTATTCATCATGGCTTACTATATCTAAGTCCATGGCTTAATACACCTCAACTTCCTCACTCAATTCTCCTCAACGCTGCTAGATGCCCTCGGGCCATCCTTAAACTCATAACGACGATTAATTAATCTAGATCATGGCTTGCCCATAGCTAAGACCATATCTGAAAAAACCTCAACTCCACTTCTCAACCTATATACCTCAATGAAAATACCTCAACTCCACTATCTAAAAAAAATGCTTTTAAACAAGACTACTCGCCTCTTATTTCCACTCACCTTAACATACTGTAATAAGCACTCAAGTGCATATCTAAATTAATTTCTCTAGATATCTTAGATCTTACTTCTTCAGCTTATCATCTTTACTCTGTGATTTCGTTACTATCTTAATCAATATCTTTAAATTTATTGCAATTTAATTAATTGAATTAAAATAACCCCCCACATAAATATTAAAATCCTTATCTTGATTATAAAAAAAATGCATCATTGATGAAATAATATATTTATTCAGATTTCCAAGATTGTCTATTAATTAATAAAACTTCCTAATTTTCTTCTTAAACTGAAATTATAATTTTTATTTATTTTTTACACAAATTTGCCTTGTTAGCACAATTTTATCTCAAATTATTACCTAAACAATAGTTTACAATTAACAAAAAATATTACCTACTCTTAGAATATACTTAGACCCTAATCTATCCTCGCGTGATTACAGGCTTTCACGCACCTCCAGCTGACAAACTTATCCAAGCCCTCACCTAACCTTCTATCCGATGTTATCCCTTGCATGCTTCTAAGGGTCCATGCCCCCTCCAAATCTGTTCTCCTAACATGTTTCTTCTGGTAAGACAAGATAAAGTAATTGTATTTACTTTCCAAAGTTGGATTATTGAATATTAAGGAAGTGGGGTTGCTATCCACACCTATCCGAACAATTAAAGCTATTCCATATACAAGGTTAAAAGATATAATTTACATAATATACTATGAGCCTAACGTCTCACAATTCTTGTTATATTTCTTATAATAGTATTATTTTCATTTATGTTTTTACTCCCTTTCTCTACTATTTACGTTTTGCCTAACTGGAAATTTTATTTTCCGCAGTTGGACTTTTAGTTTAAATGTTAAGGGGGTGGGTCATATACCTCACCTATCCTTACAAAAAAAAATGGACTCCCATTTACAAGGTTAAAATGATAAAGTTATATATTATACTAGGAGCCCCTCGTCATACAATTCTCATTTTATCATTATTATTTTACGATATTTTTTTTTTTTCTTAGTTGGCCTAACTTGAAAAGACCTTTTCTCTGAACTGCTTCGCGATGAAGACTTACTGATCCCTACTCTAATCCTTTCAAGTTCTGCCGACTACTTAAGCTGTCCTGCCTATCTCGTTGAGCGAAAATAAAAAAAATTATGTTATTATTTATTACTAGAGTTACTTTTGTCTTCTGTGTGTCGTCTTAACCTTCCAAAGAAAGATGTTTTCAGACTGTTGTTTTGCGTTGTAGAAATAACTATAGATGACCACCTGTAATAAGTGCGATGTAGGAATGACAATGTCGTTGAAAGACAAGTATAGAACTGAGTTACACGTCAATAAGGACCCCCTCTCATTTTGACAAAAGAAATATTAGTTCTACCCTTTCCCAAAAAAAAAAGATTAGTGTCACTTTTCGTGTTTGGTCGTTTATGGTTTCTTTACAATTTCCTTTTTGAGATGTGTTTCAGGTGTGACACTTTTACCTTTCTTCAAACTAGTACGCAGTTATAACTTTGCAGAATTCTGAGTATATTTTAGCCACTGCGTATTTCCTAGAAGAAAAAGCCATTTTAGCATCTCTCTCATCTTGTTAGTTTTTGTGCTACAGATCCAGGTTCGAACTCTTGCATAGTCATTTTACTATTTAATCATGTAAATACAATCCTGTTCCTATCCTTTATAATTAATGTAGCTGAAAAAATGTTTAGATATCTGTCTTGCTATAATAGGGTTTTAATTCTGTAACATTAAAAACACCTCTAATCTTAAGAGTCTCAGGGTCTTGAATTAAGTATACATTTTGACCTATTTGATATTTTACCTGATATGGTCCTTCATAGAGTAAAAATAACTTTTTTACTTCCTTATTCAAAGCTGATGATAATTGATGATTTTTTACAAGAACTAACTGGCCATTTGCGTATTCAATAGGTTTAAGAATCTTTTTATCATGATACCGGGTTCGTTTCTCTGCTGTATCTTTTAATCTTTTTACTGCTAGATGTAATTTAGTTTGGTGATCTATTTCTAACCTTGCTTGTTGCTACTTATAAGTGTTTATTTTACAATTTCTACAAGTACGCACAACCTTCTCTTGCACAGGAAATATTACTTTTACGTCACTGAATTTGTGCTTTTTTTAAAATTTACTTAAATTTATATTTTAAACTTTTCTTACTACAACTAAATTATTATAGTTACCCTTATTTCACTTATTTAAAATTTAAATCTTTAATTTAACTGCTAATTTTTTACATTTATACAATCCGAAATTTAAAGTTTATTTAATTGCCTCCTGGATCAAATACTTTTTGAGAGTCGTACTCATTTAAATTTGATGTCCCTGAGAATGGTGGTACATAATTAAAATTTGGAGGTTGATGTACTTGATTGGTTGTGAATCTGGGGTTACCTGTATTGTTATTTCTATTAATTTGTCGATCACTCGAATTTATTTGCCTCGGAGGTCCTTGGTTCCTATCCTGTCGATATTCTATTCTAGGATGTGGATATTTTCTATTTTGCTCTGGTATTGGATAATTATTTTGATATCTCTGCCTATCTTGTCCATTATTAATTTCTTTGAATTGAGGGTTTGTTGATTGCCTATGCCTATCAATATTAAATCTGTTTGTTAGCTCATTGATTTCTTTGTTTCTCTTATATCTATCGTCAAATGCCATTAATACTCTCTCTACTTCTTTGATGTTCTGTTTATTTATGCTAATGAGAACGTCTTGTACTGGAGTTGGAAAATGATTCATTAGAAGACCTATCAATCTATCCTCTACTACAGGGTATCGCAAATATTTCGCTTGTGTCACAAATTTATTGAAATATTCACTCATAGTACCATCCTTATCGTTATATTTTCCATTAAAAATTAATTGTAGAAAATCATCCTGCATATTTTGAGACCAATATTTTTCCAAAAATATTTCCCTAGCCTGCTCGTATGTCTCCCATTCACTCTCTATACTATCTGTCCAGGATTTTGCCTCATCTTCTAGGCCTGATAAAAAATATCTCTATTTTGACTTTTTCATTTATTCTTTCTCCTTTAAATACTCTTTCTACTTTATTTATATATTGTACTGCTGAAATGTTTCCTCTCTTTCCTTTAAATTTTGGAATAAGTGCTAATGACGTTTCTCTTAGTCCCTTAGCAAATAAGTTGGTAGTATCGTGTAAGTTACTAGATTCCCCTAGATTTGTTTGATTTTCAACCACAAAATCGGTTAGTTTTTTATCTAGTTTTTCTACTGCCTTATTTACGATCCCATCTATCTGTTCTTTAATTAAAATCTTATTTGTGTCTTGCTGAGAATCAAGTACTGATTTTACCTCATTTATTTCTTTTTCAAGGTTGTGTTGGACTACCTTAACATTAGTTTGTGTATGTTCTACCTGTTCCTTTAACCCTTTAATTGACTCTTGTTCTACTATTTCTAATTTTATTGGCTGAAATCTGTTCCATTAACTTGAACTGTCCTTTCCTTAAGTTTTCATGCTTTTCAATCAAAATCTGTTTTACTTTTTCCTGTTCTATCACTTTTGTGTCTACCTCATTTAACTGTACTGCTAAGTTTTGATGAACCGTCTCTAATTGATCTATTTTTTGCTCTACATAACCAAATCTCTGATCACAAACCTCCTTACTTAACTCTATTTTAGCACTGAGTTCTTTATTGATTTGTTCAAGTTTAGTCTGATTTGTATCTATTTTCTGATTAATTGCCTGGGTATTTGCATATATTATTTGATTAATTTCGTGTCTACTTGTATCTATTTCCTGTTTAGTCTCCTGGCTACTTTTATCTATTTTCTGATTAGTTTCCTGGCTACTTTTCTCATTACTCGCTACTATTTGCTGTAACATTTTCATAATTTGATTTAAATCTACTACAGGTTGCTCCATTTTTTGTTCCCTACTCTTTTATAGTTCTTCCTCTTCTACTATAACATTTCTTTCTTTTTCTGTCCTATCTTCTCTCTCTCCCTCTGCAAATGACTCTTCATTGTCCTGTTCACTTTCCCTTATTTCCTCATCTGATTGTTCTAGACCTAACTGATTCCTAGGTCTATTTTCAGCTACCTCTTCAGAATAGCTACTAGCGTCACTGATTATCATTTGAATCTGCCATTTTTTAATTAGTGTTCCCTTAATTTAAATCATAAAAAATTTATACTGTTTCACCCCCAAAATGCACAAATGACAAAAATATATTTTCACTAATTAATTTAAGTTTCTGTTGATGACTTATCTGTGATATCTTCTTTATACTCGTCTCCACCCTCAGTCTTCTTTGGTGATGGTTGATGGTACGCTACTTCCTGCTTATCTCGGTCCTCGGCGCTGCTTCCTGTTTATCTTGGTCCTCGGCGTTGCTCTGCTGCTATTGTCGGTGATTCACCTCTAATTACCTCGGGGAGGTATTTCGTGCTGTATCTCGGGGAGGTAATTCGTGCTGTATCTCGGGGAGGTATCTCGTGCTGTATCTCGGGGAGGTATCTCTTGCCCCTAAGTTGGGAAGCCAATTGTAACGTTCTGGAATTACGTTACCGCGATGGGCGCCTATTGAAGAATTATGATTAATACACTTTTCATTTTGACATGTTTTTTATTTCTGAATCAGTTTAATTAATGAGAAAATAGATTATGTCGAAATATATACGCGGGCTAGCGCGGACAGTGTTGCTAGACGCCAAGTGAGTTTTGTCAGTATTGGACACCAACTACTTTTACGTTGCACCATTCTTTGTATATATTCCTTGCTCATGGAAGCTTCGAGAAGGTTTAGTTTAGAAAAACAAAATACAAGACAAAAACATCTCTGTGTCACTCGAAGCTTCGAGAAGAGAAAGTTATTATTTGAAATATATATATATATTGTCAACCTGACTTGACTGGTGTCACGTGCGTGACGTCACTGTTCAGTGGCTTTTGCCTTCTTAGAAGAAGAAGTGCTTTAAGCGCCATTTAATATACTATATAATTTAAATAAAATTAGGACGTTATTATTGTCAATGCTTTCACATACTTTTCAGGAGCAAATCAATTACATTACAAAGTGTACACTAGTTGGAGTTAGTGGTGCCAACGTTTGAACCTTACTCATAATAGAAGAAAATAAAATTCAATAAACGTATGCAAAAACTCCCCCAAGAAACCGAGGAAATGCAGAGACGCACACACGCACAACAACATACAGATTAAATTTAACATGATACGTAACAATAATAATTATAATAAACAATATTATTTAAAATAATATGGATAGTTAAAATAAAATAAAAAGAAATGAAAAAGATAAGAGTAATATAAAGTGTTTTAAACACGCGCACGCCACGGCAACATGATGATTACACATTAGTTGGATTGTTAATTAAGTGTTCATGTACAGTCCAATGCTGTTCAGCTCACAAAATGTTTAAGTTGTCCATCTGTCGAAGTGTATTGATGTTCACTCGACGACCTTGATCCCCCAGGATAACTATTCTCCCGTCCTGTGTCCAGCATTGCCGAATTACATATTTATCCCTCGCTGCCTTGAGGATTTGCTGTCTCATGGACGTGAGTGACTCCGTTATGAGAATGGAGGTGCTCTTAAGGGCTTTCTTAGCACGTTTTTGGTAGCTTGTGAATTTAATTATAATAGGCCTTCTACCCTCCACCAGAGCCTATGCGGATGTTCTCTTCGGTTTGCCTATTCGGTGACATCTGTCAACATCACGAGCCTCAATCTTGACATTAAGTCGTGTCTCAAACATCCTTAAAACTTCGGTCGTCACCTCCTCGCCTGGTTTTTCTGGCATTCCATGGACGAGCAAACAGTTTCTTCGGCTGTATTGTTCCAGATCGTCGAGTTTATCCTCTTGAAGCATGACTTTCTTGTTTATCTCTGAGAAATCATTTCTCAAATGATCAATTTCCTTTTTAAAATCACTTTTAAATTTATCAATCTCGGTTAGAATTGATCCACTAGCTTCATGAGTCGACCCAATAGTTTCAGTCACTCCACTATTTACCCGGTACTCAAGGCTGTGAATAGTAGCATTGACACTTGCTTCGAACTTTTCAAATCTTTCAAGTACACTTTTCATAGTTGGCGACATTTGCACTTGAAACAGAGATTATACACGAACAATAAAACAAAGTCGTTAGTACTTTCATAGAGAAAGGGATAACACTAGAGGGGACCAAGGATAGGGCAAAACTCAGTCCATTTTAGGACAATGAAAACTGTAGTTCTGTCGAGTCGCCGAAGAGGAGCGCTAACAAACGTACTTTCAATTTTAGACTCGCATTTTCGCGCCACAAAACCATTCGTTGTAAGACTTAGTTTCTGATGTAAAGAGTGGGTTTTCTTAGAGGAACTGGCAACGTTGTAAATGACCCATCATCATTGTAAAAGATAATAAACCTGCCCCAAAAGGAGACTTGCAAGGGCGAGGAAGAAGTGCTTACAATGTCACTCAGTAGTGCCCTCCTGTCCTCCCCCCTTCCCCCCGACCAGGATCAATGACCCGCAACACCGAACAGCAACATTACCAATAAATACTAGAGAGAAAAAGAAATACTACCATCTATTCAGTAGGTACTGTGTCTGGTAAAGGATGGATTCTAGTTTGAAGAACCAAATGACTAGTAAGGGAAGACACGTTCTAACACTGGAAACCAATTATCAATGTTTAATTTTCCAGTTCGTGATGAATATAGGAAAGAAGGTTTTAGTTATTTTCTTATTGTTTAGTAAACATAGAATAAATACTGTATTTGTTAAATACTCCCACACAAGATCACCTAACCGGACTAGTTTAATAGTATTTATCATATTTACAAATAATCTCATACCAAAACTGATCAATAATTTTCGAAAATTTTATTAATTTATTATTTTCAGTTGTCTGATCTTTATTAGTATCAAAATGTTCTGTATATATGTGTGTATTCATTTATTTAATGGCTTGATATCTTTATTAAACAAAAAATAGGGTTTTTTTCGTTAAACTTACGAGATATTTACAGATTAATTTAATGAGGTAATGAAGCGAAACCTAAGGCCTTTCGGAAATGTATTCGCTCTTTCTGGGAGAAGAGGAAGATGGTTATGGAAAAGCCATCCCTAGTGTACATGGATCTCATTGATATTCAAAGATTCCGTCACTGGCACCTGATTAAATGAGATTATTACTGCTTTACTGGGCGTGACCCTAAGTGAGGGGAACATAATATATCAGTGCATGCTGGGTTATTGTAATCGTTATATTAATTTATATTTCTAAATTCTATTTCCCAAGATCTTTTACAGTTTCACTGATATAGTGTTCCTTTTTTATACCATAGCTACAATACCAAAATGTAAAAACGCTTATTTACGGTTCCACTCCAGATCACCATATAAAAGTCCTTCAAGTTTCAACTAACTTTGTAATGATCCTATCATATCCAACTACGACAGGTATGACCACACACAGCTTATGAAGGCATTCAATGCTAAAGTGTTTCTGGAAAAGCATTCCTAGCCTCCAGAGGCTCACCTTATAACCAATATTTTATTTAGTGTCCCCTATACTCCAAATTTAAATTATGAACGTGTTACTGAATTAACATTGGGTTATATAACATGATACACATACAGTTGATTTTATTATCTATTAGAAATTTCTGATTTGTTTTATTTTTAGTGATTTTAATTAAATTAAATATTTGATAAATGAATTCTTATTTAGAATTATGAAAGTAAAATTTGTTTTGAACTGTGTGAGTTCTTCTTGAATGTGCCTAGTAATAACTATTATTATTAGCACCGCGTCTTACTACCCGTTCAGATTATACGCACTTACGCTAATGTGTCATGGTAGGGTGATTGTGAGATGAAATGGAGGACCTACAGTTTAACGTGGAATCCGAACCACGGTGGAGGCCTGGCATTCCCCACATTCACAAGATGTCTTGTCAGAGGTGAAGGAAGGGTTTGGTAATCAGATAAATCTGTGCCGAGACCGAGGATTGAACCCCGGAACCCCAGAACAGAGGTCTGACACCATACCCCTAGACCACCAGCTCACCAGTAGTAATGACTATCTTTGCAATAAATTGTATGTGTATTTTTTTAGAATTACCTAGGATTTGTTTTCATACATTTGGAAGAATTTAAATAACATTATATATTTAATGAACTCTTTTGTTAAAAAACTAAACTAAGTAATTAATATGGAATATTTTTGTTTCTAATTTAAAAGTATTTGCATCAATTTTAGCTTTTGGTAGTAAATTTGGTGTGGTAGATGTTAATATTCTTGCTTTCATTTAACTGCATTTATCTTAATACTTATGTCGAATTTGAAAATAAAATTACCCGGATCAGTAGGTACATTTAATAAATATCAGGCTCATCTAGTCCGGCTTGTCAGTGACGGAGAACTCAGGGTTCAACCCCCTGTGTAGGGCGGGATGCTATTTCTTATGTTGTTTTCTAATCTGCCAGATCGTAAATATGGGTGGACTTTCTTAAAACAACTCTACATTCCTCATTCCCATTCGAGTGTTGTTAATAAAATGCGTATAGGCTGGTTGAGTAGTGGGGCGCAATAGAAAAACAATTTCATAAGCCTTTTAAATACTAAACATTAGAAAATATTTGGCTCGATAAAATTGGTTTGCATTGCCAAGATTTTAATATAAGAGAAAACCTCATGTAGACCTATCTACAGCCAAGTTTACATAATCACAATAATGGTGTGGATTTAAAAAAAATCTTCTTTCAACCTTTAGTCAGGGATTTTTAAATTCAATATAAATAAACAATTTTGGTCAATTGTAACTCTTCAAAAATAATAAAAAGATGGTCGTTACAATTCTTAAGGTTAGCGTTTTATAATTGAGTAATCATATTTAGTAAAATATAAGCCTATGGAAGTAATAAAAAATGGTAATCAAAGTTATCGAAAAACCTTCAATCGTTCTAATCCAGGTTTATAGATTAATCTTTTCACTTCGTCTTAGTACCCATCTGGCATATCCACCTTTAATTACACAATTGAGGTAGATAGAATTGAAAAAGGAAATGTACCTTTATTTTCGTGGAGGGAGATGAGAAAATAATTTAGAAAAATCACCTCTAGTACATTCGGCTGGTATTCGAATAGTGAGTGACCTCTCCATTACAAACAAACCAAACTAAACACAAGTAGGCCTAATGTTTAACCCGCTTGCTCACTAACACTTGCTTTAATTATATAAAATTTCTTAGTTAATGTTTACATGAAAGGGACTAAAAGGTCGTAAAAGAGAATCAATGAGCCTGGTCGATGTTTCGGAAGTTGAGCTAGCAGCGCCAATCGCCCAATACATCAAAGCTTATTGCCAGAGCTGGATAACTAGCAAAAATAAAAATAAGTAACTTAACAGTTGATATTATTTTAACCACGTACATTTATATTTTAGTTTTGAACTTACTTATAATCGTTATAATAACTTAAAAATAAGTATAAAACTAAAACCTCAAAATCATTGCGACTCCACCCTAAACACGTCGTAATCTCAAGGTTGGAAAACACTGCGCTACACATATTATTTTAAGTCAGATGACTTTGTTCCTATTGATCATATAAACCAGGACAGGTACATCTAAAATAAAAATAAATTAAATGTATACAAAATGTATAGTCATTTATTAAATTCTTTAAATTTTTTTAAAATACTTTGTCTCACTAACTGTTCGGTCTATACGCCCCTATGAACTAATTACACTAATGGGTTAGGATTTAATAAGGCTTAATTAGAGGAACTTCACCCACATTTGCGTGGAGCGAAAGTGGAAAACCATTTAGGAAAATCCACCTTCAGTGCACCCAACTGGGGCTGAACCTCGGATCTTCCACGTCTTCAGCAGTCTAGTCCAACGATAGAGTAGCGCGTTAAATATTTGGACTTAATGTTCTTAATTGGCATGATGTTAGAGACACTAATAGGGCTAGGATTTAACGTTAGAGCTACAGTCTGTGATCAAGGCACTTCAAATAGGAAAGCTCTTGAGCATTTAGGAGTTACTGTAGAGCAACCATTTATTTGGTTCAATAATAGAAAGGTTTACAGTCTGTACGATGTTCCTCATTTACTTAAATGCGTACGAAATAACTGGTTAACAAATGATTTAAAAATAGGCGATGATATTGTTTCCTGGAGCATTATAGAAAAAATGGCATCAGTTAACGCATTTTGTGTAACTTCTAGAGCATCAACAAAATTGAGTGACTGTCATATTCATCCAGGACCATTTGATAAAAATGAGCGTCAAACTGGCATCTCAAGTATCTAGCAATGCTGTATAAGCATCTCTAATGGCTTTAGCAAGCTCTGTCAAGGATCAAGATAGAAATATTGTGTGCGTTGCTAACTTTGTAAGTCGTATGAATGACTTGTTCGACAATTTAAACAGCAAGTCTCTATACAATTCTAACCCAAATCGAAGAGCACTTTCCAGTTCAAATCCCCAAGTGGAAGAAAACTTAACCTCATGTTTGGATTGGATAAAAAAATGGAGCTTTGCTGATAATAAAAAGTCTTCCACCAACTTTCAATAGCTTCCAAATTATTATTACAGGCATTTAATTACTTTGGAATGATCTTAAAAATGAAGGAATTTCCTATCTGATTACATCCCACCTCCAACAGGACCCATTAGAAAACTTATTCTCTGTCTTAAGATATAGATGTGGTAATGGTAATAATCCTACTGCAGAACAATTTCAAAGAAATATGCAACACACAATGTCAGTAAAATTTACAATTCCTCCTCAATCAGCTAATTGTGAAATGGATGATGATTTTAACTTGGTGTTTTCTTCCACTACAATGCAAAACAATGGCAACACATCGTTAAATGACTCTTCCGATTCAAAACAAAGTACATGCTCAAAAAAAAAGTTTTTTTTACAAATAACTCAATGTGCTATTGGCGGCTCTTGATGCTAGTGCCTTAGAAGTTGAGCACTTTAGTAATACAATGAAAATATTTCCCATTACGAATCATAATGACAAGGGAAATGAAAACACAATATACAAGTCTCAGTCACAAATACCACTAAGAAACACTCGAATTTTCAGTTCAACTTCACAAACATCAGTAGGTGATGTTAATACTACTCAGGCTGCACGCGAGCTACAAAATGGTAGTTTAAAAGAAAATCTAACACCATTATCAGCAGCCAATTCTAATATAGAAAACATAACTGATATTTCTATTACTCAACTATTGGAAGATAATGCCACTTATTATTTTTCAGGTTATGCTGCCAAACAATGTTTGAACAAATTTCAATGACCAACTTGCAAGGAAAAATTCCTGGATCAAAATTCTCACGTTTATTTTCAAGCCCAAATTCTTACACATTATAGAACATACAAAACTACAAAGTCTTCAACAAACTTGGACCTAGGACAACTAACTCCAGCCTCTGCTGAATTATGGAGTGTATGTAAGTTCCAGTTACGAAAATTTGTAGAAATCTTCGACAGCATTTGTCATTTAAGTCAACTTATAAAAATTATCACAAAAGAATTGATATTTAATACTATGAAATATTTTCCTACTTGGTTTATGGAATGTGAAAATCACAAACAATATTTATTGGAATGTCTTCTAATAGCTAGAGAAAGGCATGGACTTGAGTGGCCGTCAAGATCTACAAGAGACACCAAAAGAAAACTGATAAATGGTGGTAAAGAACATTCGTACTTGAAAAAACTGAGGAATAACTAACGGACAAGTAACTAGTCGGTTACTAGAATCTTACTATTTAATTTAAAATTAATTGGGTTAAATTATTGACTTAGTCATCATACCACTAAAGCATTTATAGAATCTAGTAGGGGCTTGCAAAACTCCAAAAGTTTAACTTGCTTCACCAATAAACATATTGAAAGCTAAAATACTTAATGTATGTTCACTCAATGCAAGCACGAAAGAATAATTATCAACATATTTGAACTTCGTTTCGGTTCCTAGATTATTTCATGTAGTCAATTCAAGATTGCTTCAAATCGTAAAACAAATATACTTCGCACACTTTTATAATATAGATAAGATTATGTTTATTTACTATTCTTGGACTTAATTGATGGCTGTACCAACTATATTAGCCTACAACCTCTGCTAGGTTTTTTGACACGGATATTGTGTTTAATTTAATTATTCATTAATTATTTGGGAAAGTGATTTTTTTAACTCTCATTCTATTAGAGGTACAATTAATTACATAATGTAGGCCTACTATTTGTCATGAAATATTTAAGTGCTAAACTTGTGTTCGTTATTGAATATTTAATTCCACTGATTTAAAATTGGGTGCATTAACAATGTATATTAATATTACCTACCATGAAAATTAGGCTTATTTTAACTATTTAAGTTTCAGATTAATTAAAGTTTTGTATAAAATTAAAGACATTTCAGATTGTTTAGTTTAAAATGTAGCGAGATACAGTGAAATTAAAATATCTTGATATTTAAAAAATAATCATTCTTCATCATTGGTTTGGAGAAAGGGACCAAACGAATGATAAGGCACAATTTTATTTTAAATAACATAAGAAAATATGAATTTAAATCTATTTACTAATCTTTAATTAATCTATATTATATCATACATAACATGTTTAAATTATTTATTAATAATATTGTTTTAATATATTTAACAAATTTGCTATGCATAGCATATAAAAACATATTAAGTTGATATTAGTTCCAATTCTTATCAAAATAATATATTTGTCAAAATATATATAATTCATAATTAAGATAACTGGACTAGAAATGTTTAGCTTAAATTTAATTTCTTATGAAAATAATGTGTACATTATAATGTTTATATATTTTTACAAATATAATTTTTAATTGAGTCTCATGTTTATTATTTTTTGTAAAAATTGTATTAATTCATTTTATTTATTTAGGTGTCAATATTGCTATTATGATGCTTCAAGAAGAACATAATTAAGTTTAAGGAGCTATTTAGCCTTATAGAGAAGATCTAGGAGACGCGAGAAAAGTTGTGTTTTTCATTTTATATAGCAAAACCTTTTTGGTCAAAATAAATAGAATATTGCTTTAATAGAAACATGGAGCTTAATTTCCTCCACATGGTGATATTGATAGTTCTTGAATATCTGTCAATGATGTCCTGGAATAAAATGACAACTTTTTCTATTCATTTAAAAGTTTTTTTAGGTAATACCGCCATGCTTATGACAGATATCCAACAACTATTGACATCATCATGTGAAGAAAATTAAACTACATGTTTATATTGAAGCATATTTTATTTAGTTAGACCAAAACATTGTTTTGATATAAAAACTAAACACTGTTGTTTTCTCGCGTCCCCTACATTCCCACTTCAAATGTCGTGTTTGTAATAGTTAATTAACTAATGGCCAAGGTGTTTTCATTGTAGAGCTTTTGTTTTTTTGATGTTCCACCTTATATTGACATAATCTAGGAAACCATATCTTATGTATCTTTTATTAAGTTATTATTATTATTAGTACCGCGTCTTACTACCCGTTCGGGTTATACGCACTTACGCTAATGTGCAATGGTAGGGTGATTGTGAGATGAAATGAAGGACCTACAGTTTAACGTGGAATCCGAACCACGGTGGCGGTTTATTAAGTTCTTTACGTTTCCAGATAAAAAGAGAAATGTAACGGTTGTTTCTTCGTAATATTTGGACAAATTGATATATTTCGACTAAAATCTTAATAAACATTGGCACCCAAGAGGGACAAAATATTTTGATTTTCGATCTATCTTTAGTCTATTATTTTGGGGGTAAAGAGGGCCAAAATAAAATAAAAAATCTATTTTCCTCACGTATGGTGCTATAAATCTAATTACAACGTTGAAATTATAATTATCAAAATTAGCATGTCTTTATTTGGACCCCCATTCAATAAAGTATCAAAGCCAGGCCACTGTATTTTCTGAGTCAGGCCCACAGACATGAAACTAGCTCTGCTGGTTTGTGAGGGTTTTCTTTAAAACTGTAAATACAATAAGCTGGGACTCGTACTCCCCATCCCCTCCTTTAGCAAGTGGCGGTTCTCGTACCTGCGTTTATGATCCAAGTGTCTGTTGTAAGTACATTGTGAATGCCACCCCCCTTCCCTCAACCTCGCAAAACCACTATGGGCTGGACATACTTTAACTTAATGAATGATGAAAATGAAGGTAAAATAGACAACACTGTAAGGGACTGGTTGCCATAGTAACATGACGCTTCTAAAGAAACCAAAAGTTGAAACACTAGCGTTCGAAGCGGTCACTCGACAGAACTAAAATTTTTGAGACTCAGTGGAAAAACCACCCAAAAAAACTTGACTGAATATTTTAACCTTTGATGTCCTCTCTATAGTATACATTTCTCTATGGTACTTTACTATAACTGTGATTATATTAAATAAACAATATTTGGCAGACGTAATTACTTAAGGCGGTATGAGATATAACTACGATAGGTAATTATGACTAATAATGAATGCAGTTGTGATATTTTTGCCGGAGCCGCTACAGACACGTTTTACTCACTTTCCGCCATCTTGCATCTTCCTATAAAGAATCAGTATCAATAAATGAGGCAAAGGCCTAAGCTTTCCACTAAAAATATGCGATAAATATCCAATGGTTAATTCTGGATTAAAATTTAAAGATATTGAGTAGATTGTGAAGAAGTTTAAAAGGGTATTCTGTGATTGCGTGATGTAACAGCCAATACTAATGTATTAACCAGGATAATGAGAGCTAATTAGGGTGTTGTAACTAATTAGGCTACTATAACCGATTTTATTAAAATTTAATTTTTTTAAACGCCTAAGGCAAATAGGCAACATTCAAAAGGTTGTAATCTATAGAGACAGATACAGTTAAAGATTTTCGCAAATGAGAAATTAATTATTCCAGTAAAAAGGGGAAATTAATTTTAAATATTTCATATGTAGTATGACATATGATTTCAAACGTTCTTTATAATCCCAAGATGGTCTTCTATATATTTTAAGTATTTTAATTTTATTTGAGGTTAAGTATCCTCATAAATAAAATTCTGGTTAGGTGATTCAATGTTTTTTTATTATTATCCTTTCTCTGTCTGAAACAATGTAATTATATATATTTTAAAAGTAATTAGGGGTATTTTGTAAATTCTCTTTTGTGTCTTTAAGCTAATTATACAGTAAATGTATTTTAAGTGATGGCTCATTTAGCAAGTTTGGCCGTGAGGCTTTTAGAGTATGTGTAGCATTAAGAGTGTTTGTTAAGTATGTCACTATAATAATAATAGTAAAAGTGGATCCGTGAAGGATCATAGTAATAATAATAATAATAATAATAATAATAATAATAATAATAAAAGTGGATCCGTGAAGGCTCAATAAAAAATGAATAAAAAATGCAAAGAAGTGTTTAAACCAATAAATAATTAAATGATACTTTGATTAGTGACAATTAAATTCAATTTTTAATAAAAAGTTTAATGTATTTTAATCAATTTTAAGGACGTTATAACAACGAATTTTGGGTTTTTTAATAATAAAAAAAACTTTGATTAGTAATGATTACATTCGAATTTTTATATAACAAACATATATTATTTTATTTCAATTAATTGTAACTATGCTTAACAATTTTATATCTTGATATTTGATTTATTTAATTTCAACTTTTTGATTAAAATTTTATATTTTAATGTTTGATTTATATAACTTCAACTTATATATATATATAATATATAAACTTCATGTAAACATACAGAAGAGATTAACACTTCAAATCTTATCATTTAAGAACAACACTATACAGGGTGTTCCAAATATTATAATTTCTGTAACTTTGTAAATTTTGTGAAACTTTATACAGGGTGTGCGAAAAATGATCATGTTATTTTCTTTTTTATTAGCAAATCGTATCAAAAAGTTTATGACTAGTCTCTACTTTCAGATACACTTTGGGGGGTAATTGTAATGTTACTGATTTGCCCCTAAAGAATAGGCGAGAGCATTGACAATAATATCGTCATAATTTTATAAACGTATATAATTTTATTTGAACTTTATAATATATTACGTGGCGCTTAAAGCACTTCTTCTTCTAAGAAGGCACAAGCCACTGACAAGTGACGTCAGAGCGCGTGACGTTAAGTGAGTCAATATGACAATTTAAGGTTTTTAAATAATAATTCCTGTTCTGGAATGATCGAATAGAAATTTTAAAAGGTAATTTGAGGTAGCTTCCGGCTCTCGGACCTTCTACTGCCACCGAGATGTTTTTTGTTGTATTTTAATTTTTTATAACATCTTCTAGAATGTTCTTTTCGAAGCGAGTTATATACTCGGCGTGGTGAAATAATCGACAGTGGCTCACTGAGTGGCTCATCAGACTGACTGTGAAGGTCTGTCACTCCAGCTTTCAATACGTACGGTCGTATATTCATTATCAGTCGCGTCTCGAAATTGTTAACATGCTCAGTTTTACGATAAAGACAATAGTGACATTAAAATAAAATCACATCTAACCTAATAATTGTGTATTATTTCAAGAGTTCAACAATTGGCGCTCAATCACAGGGCTATAAATACCAATTATATCATTAAGGTACCAAACAACTTTAATTAGTGCTCAATTACGGGGCAATTATCAGCTAATTAAACGGAAATACATCAATTAGTGCCCAATGCGAGGTGAATAAAACCATAATTCTACAATTAGCGCCCATCGCGGTGCAAGAATATTTCTACAATTCTTCAAGATCTTGCTCTTAAAGAGCGCATATTTATTTGAAAGGAGATCATCAAAATCCTCCAATGGTTTATTTCTGAAACATACGCTCTTATTTTTAAATAAAGACCCAGCTTGTAAAACATACAAAGTTTGATTCACACGAACATCGGAAATAGACGAAGACCCACTGTATGTCGACCCATGATGCAACACAAACATCTGATTACCAACATATTTTATTTTTATTTTATAAGGGAAACAAATCCTTACGATAATATCACAAATGATGTTTTCAAATTATTCTGCTGTTGTGAAACAAATCAAAGCCGAACAAGAATGGCCAATACACTTTCCATTTAACGAGTTATCACAAATAATATTAACAACAACAGTAGAGGCGGTTGTCTGCTAATCTCACGCTTTGTAGGCGCATGTGCACTGATTGAATCGGTTGGTTTCGATATTTGATTTGGATCTCCCAAGTTGATGTTGCTGCGCAGAAAGAGGAAAGCTGAAGTTATTTAGAGTCGCACCGAGCGAACAACGCCGATGAAGTCTTATGATTGGCATAGAGCTTGTCACGTGATTACGTTTATGCCTGATCTTGTTTTTTTAGTTGTAAGTGCGAGTCTACAGTAAATGCTTAGACCACGTGACTACCTCATGGGTGACTTGGTAGTCCCCACGTGCAAGCATACGGTCACACTACACACTTGTAATATGTGTTATGAACTCACGTATACCGTATATACGGTAGGAGAGTTGGTGACAGATAGCAGGTTATTTATTGAAAACATTGGCTTAAAGTCACTCAAGTCAGCCTATTTAGAAATAATTTTATTATGTGCTTAGTAGTACTATATCATTAATAAAAACAATACTTCCTTAAGAATGACTTTATAATTAGCTTTTTTGCAACTCTTTGAAATTCAACCGCATACAAGCTTGATAGCTTGCCATTTACTATTTGTAATATGCTAGGTCCTCTTCTAGGAGATTATTCTTGGGTTTTTGATAACTCTCTTGGGAGTTAACTCAAGCTTGCTAGCTTACATAACTTCCTTCATAGTAACTCTATAAAATTACGATTTAATACCCTTTGTTTTCATTCACTCTAGTTTCAATATTATTCATGAATATACCTTTCAGGTCTTAGTCTGGTATTAGCTAGGCTGGATTGTCTATGCATATATATATTGTAGCTTAACCTTAAATTAATATTTTTTGCCTATTTTTAAATGCCGCCATGTCCAGGCAAACGCTCCTTCGTAGGAGAATGTTCTTATTTCTAGAGTTACTAAACTAAGCTAAACTATATGTTCAATCTTACTTCTGTTAGTTCCTAGTCATCAAGGTGCTTATTTCTATTCCTGCCTATCTGGAAGTATACGACTATGGTAACTGAATAAAGTTATTTTTAATAACAATGGACTGTTTGATCTAATATCTATTTAAAACGTATTTAATTATATTACTCTTTTTTAACTAAAGAAACTAATTTGTCCTAACGCAGGTCAATTACACTGGACCTCAACTATTTAAAACTCTTTTATTTTCCCTGAGAAGTATATTATTTTATTTATCAATTTATTTATTTTATTATTTCACAATTGTTAATATCGTCAACCATTTTAGATCATCTAACCTTTTTTCTAGTAAAGCCTAAAATATGCTAACTCTTTTCAAGAACGTTAGGGGCTATTCAATTTAAATAAAGTAAATCGTAATAAATTTTGTTTTTGTAAACAAAATCTATTTCCTTCCATAATATTATTTATAAATATCGCAAATTGAGTAATGTTTAATTCATTCTACTTTTTATTATGTCACCCAAATATTAATTTAAATTTAAGGAATTTCTACCGTAGATTTATATTTAAATGGTGCAGCATAGGCATGTTCAGCACAAGACTAAGACATAAATCAGAATCAGCCAGCAGGTTTTTAAAATATATTTTTTATTTAACATTATTGTTTCCCTAATACAGGTTTTCCTTGAAACTAAAATAAGACCAATATAGGGGACCAGCATTCACCAGTAAAGTTATCTAATCAGAGAGCAAACAAGTAAGACTAGGACTTAACAAAATGTGCGCAGTTATCTTATCAGAGAAGTGGTCACAAACCTTTTATTTGGCAGCTAAGAAAAGTAAACACCAAAGGTTCACATACCATTGTAAGTTTAAAAACAACTCCCGAAGTGACCAAACTTATTTAAATGTCTCTGTCACGGAGAAAATATTATTTAATACCTTCCCCTGCTGAAACTCGCTTCACTTTATATACAGTATATATTTTCTGGTTGTCAACAGTCCTTTCAGGATTACCGTTATTAGCCTCGAGAAGAAGCTAATCCCGACGGAGTTGTCAAATAGTCCGGTGTTTATATGCGGGGCTAACATTTTGAATTCTAATCATAAAGTATGGCACGAAATGGGTTTTGGTAAGTCGAATTACGAAAATTAATCAGTCTTGAAAAAACTACCTGAATTAAAAAAGTTTACTTCAGTAAGAACTATTTCACATACAACCAAAGCAAACCATCACAGGTGAATTAATCAATGGAGATAATATAGTTTAAATGATAGTATTTTCATGAGATATCTTTTGGTTCTCCCATTTGACCGCATTGAACTTTCATAAAAAGTATTGTTATTTTCTTTTATCTTTGACTCCAAATACATTATTTTGTGTGTGACTTACGTTAGTAGAGTGCTTTTAGTGTTTTCAGGGCACAGAAGTAGTGGGATGAGGGCTTCTTATGGCCCGGCTTATACACACATAGTGTTTTCAGGACAGTGGCAGGGTGAGGGGGTGGAGGATGTGTGAGGCAGATGATGAGGGGTGGGGTGGGGTGGGGTGATGATCCTGGAGACGGTGGGCTGCGGGGATGGGTTGTATGGAAGTCTCCCCTCACCCCTTTCCTCACCGGAGACTCGCGGATGTGTGTTCTCTCTCTCTCTCTCTCTCTCTCCCCCCCCCCCCTCAGAGAGTAAGATCAACTATCAGGGCGCTAAGGGTGAAGGTCCCCCTCCCCTCCCGCGACGTGGACTCGCGAGCGCGGGCTCTATCTCTCTGTCTCTCTCTCTCTCCTCCCCTCTTTCTATCTCTCTCCCTCTCCCTCTCATCCTCTCTCTCTCTCTCTGTCTCTCCCTCTCTCTCTCTCTCAGAGTAGGAGGTGGTTTTTTTTTGGTATAGCCCTCCTTCCCTCGAACAGTTTTTTTAGGCCAGGCTGGAAACATACATATCTAAATGATCTTTTTTCTTTGAATGAAACATACATACCCGCCTTATTATAAAAGACCTTTTTTTACTTAGAACATGATCTTAAATGAACTCTTTTATTTCTATGAACAAGGACTTAAATAAATAGTACAACTTTTTTATTTAGCGAGTATATTCTTAAGCTTATGATGATACATACATACAAATATACATATAAATTTTCTTTCTCTCATAGTCTTTCACTTGATGCATACATAAAAAACTCTTTCTCTAAAGTCTTATCATAGAACACGTACTCGCGAACGCTTCACCACTTGAACAGTTCGTACTCGCCTTCACCTAGATATATCAGTCCTCTCTGTGAAGCGTTAAAGCGACTCCTGTAGCGCGCACCAAAGTTTTTACCCGGAAGATGCACTCTGCCCACATAGTCTAGCGTTATGATGTTCGTTTCGTCTACATCCTCGCTGACCTCTTCGTCGCCTTCTAGACGTCGGACGTTGTACGTGCGATACTTTTCAAGTTCGGAGATGTGCTTGACCCGATCGAGTTCCTCACGGTCGATTCGATCCAACTCGGCGCCACAAAGCGTTTTCCTCCTCCAGCGACTCCTCCTCGGGCCAAGCTGTAGAACTACGTTCGATGGACTGACTCGATTCCTGGAGAATTTGCGGCTCGTCCTCGGGGAAAGCTGTAGAACCGTGTTCGATGGACCGACTCGATTCCTGGAGAATTTGCGGATCGTCCCCTTCCTTGAGATTGTAGACCGGTCAAGCGGTAGAACAGCGTTCGACAGACTGACTCGATTCCCACATTCCGGGATTATGGCATCCAAGCCAGTGCACGGAAGAATCACAGCACTCGCTGTAACCTTTGTCGGTCCGCGCGATGTGGTATTCTAAACCGCCGTTCGAGATCTTAATATCGCTCATGTCCTCCAGACGGTAACCCAAATGCCTAGAGATACGTCTCCCTACCTCGCGTCCGCTTTATACGCTCGGGATGGAGGGAGGCAATAGTCGGCGTGAAGATTACCAAACCCCTCTCCCTCCAAGGGATGACATGTCCCCCGGTCAACCCTTCCCCTCCCTAAGCTCCTGGAAACATACATATCATCCTTTGCTCAGAACGGGATTGTAAATACATCCGAGCCAGATTCGAACTGCGTTGTCATCTGCGAGAGTAGCCTCCTTTAACAATATAAAGATAGTTTAGATTTCGCCTGGGAAAAAAGAGAGGATTGTAAATACACCCCAGCCAGATTCGAACCCCGTCATCATCTGCGAGAGTAGGTCCCATAAACCAAGCAGGAGGGGGAGGATAAGATCGTGGGATACTCGCTTCGTGAGGGGTGGAAGTTTGGACCTTACTCCCAGCCGATGCATCATCTCCAGTCCTTGTACCTGCCATGGTATAGTATATCAGAGGAAAAAACTTAAATATTGCAACGAATGTGAGGGAGGGCTCGAGATGAGAATTTCTCTAATTGATTCATCGGTCATGTCTGAATTCGGAAGATATGTATGTCTTTGCCAGGAGGATTGAAGCTCGGACACTGATGTGTCGCGTAACCGCGGTAACAAGCCCGGACCCCTCAGGTTCGGACTCCCGAGAATCGTGTCCTGGAGGTATGGGAGGGTTCCCGGCATGGAGCTAGGAGGAGGTTTGATAATCTTCACGTCATCGTCTTAGCTAGTCAAGATAAGGATAGGGTATAATGAGGTGAACTGGCTCAAGATAGGAATAGGATGTAATGAGGTGGACTAGCTCAGGGCATAATGAGTTGGGGCGGATATAACTAGCTCAAGATGTAATGAGCTGGGCCGGATAGAACTAACTCAAGATAAGATTAGGCTGTAATGAGGTGGACTAGCTCAAGATAGGGATAAGCTGTAATGAGGCGGGCTGGATAGAACTATCTCAAGATAGGGATAGGCTGTAATGAGGTGGACTGGATAGAACTAACTCGAGTTAGGGATAAGGTGTAATGAGTTAGGTTGGATAAAACTAGCTCAAGATAGGGATAGGGTTGTAATGAGGTGGACTGGATAGAACTAGCTCTAGATAGGCTGTAATGAGGTGGGCTGGATAGAACTATCCCAAGATAGGGATAGGGTGTAATGAGGTTGACTGGTTAGAACTAGCTCAAGATAGAGATAGGATGTAATGAGCTGGACTGGATAGAACTAACTCGAGTTAGGGATAAGGTGTAATGAGTTAGGTTGGATAAAACTAGCTCAAGATAGGGATAGGGTTGTAATGAGGTGGACTGGATAGAACTAGCTCTAGATAGGCTGTAATGAGGTGGGCTGGATAGAACTATCCCAAGATAGGGATAGGGTGTAATGAGGTTGACTGGTTAGAACTAGCTCAAGATAGAGATAGGATGTAATGAGCTGGACTGGATAGAACTAACTCAAGATAGGGATAGGATGTAATGAGGTTGACTGGATAGAACTAACTCAAGATAGAGATAGGATGTAATGAGGTGGACAGGATAGAACTAGCTCAAGATAGGAATAGGGTGTAATGAGGTCGACTAACTCAAGATAGGAATAGGACGTAATGAGGCTGACTGGATAGAACTAGCTCAGGATGTAATGAGACGGGTCGGATAGGACTATCTCAATATAGGGATAGGGTTGTAATGAGGTGGACTGGATAGAACTAGCTCAGGATGTAATGAACTGGGCTGGATATAACTGACTTAGGATGTAATGAAGTGGACTGGATAGAACTGGTTCAGGGTGTAATGGGACGGGTTGGATAAAACTAACTCAAGATAGGCTGTAATGAGGTGGACTGGATAGAACTATCTCAAGATAGGGATAGGGCGTAATGAGGTTGACTGGATAGAACTAACTCAGGACGTAATGAGGTGGACTGGATAAAACTAGCTCATGATAGAGATAGGATGTAATGAGGTGGACTAGCTCAAGATAGGGATAGGATGTAATGAGGTGGACTGGATAGGTGGACTGGATAGAACTAGCTCAAATTAAAGATAGGACAAGATAGGGATAGGATGTAATGAGGTGGACTGGATAGGTAGACTGGATAGAACTAGCTCAAGTTAGAGATAGGATGTAATGAGGTGACTCGTTTTGAAACACATTGGTAGGGTCAAGTCAACATTCGTGTAGGAGGAGGGATGCTCCAGTCATTTATTAACAATCTTAATTATCTTTAAATGAATAAAAAAAGTAGGCCGATTGCACGGTTACTTTATAACCTTAGTACATTTTCCTTTTATCAATAAACAAAGCTCGATTATTTATTAAAAAACAAAGTTCAGTCATTTATTAACAATATTAATTACCTTTAAATGTAGCTGGATTGTGAAGGAGTTAACAGTATTTAAATCGGTTACACCATTTTCTTTTTTAATATTATTTACCTTAGTACATTTCCCTTTTATCATTAAACAAAGCTCGATCATTTATTAACAATCTTAATTATCTTTAAATGTAGTTGGATTGTGAAGGAGTTAAATCGGTTACTCCATTTGAATATTGAATTAAACAAAGTTTGATCATTTATTAAAACACAAAGTTCAGTCATTTATTAACAATCTTAATTACCTTTAAATGTAGCTGGATTGTGAAGGAGTTAACAGTATTTAAATCGGTTACTCCATTTGAATATTGAATTAAACAAAGTTCGATCATTTATTAAAAAACAAAGTTCAGTCATTTATTAACAATCTTAATTACCTTTAAATGTAGCTGGATTGTGAAGGAGTTAACAGTATTTAAATCGGTTACTCCATTTAAATATTGAATTAAACAAAGTTCGATCATTTATTAAAAAACAAAGTTCAGTTATTTATTACCTTTAAATGTAGCTGGATTGTGAAGGAGTTAACAGTATTTAAATCGGTTACACCATTTTCTTTTTTAATATTATTTACCTTAGTACATTTCCCTTTTATCATTAAACAAAGTTCGATCATTTATTAACAATCTTAATTACCTTTAAATGTAGCTGGATTGTGAAGGAGTTAACAGTATTTAAATCGGTTACTCCATTTGAATATTGAATTAAACAAAGTTCGATCATTTATTAAAAAACAAAGTTCAGTTATTTATTACCTTTAAATGTAGCTGGATTGTGAAGGAGTTAACAGTATTTAAATCATTATTTTTTGTAAAAATCGGTTACTCCATTTGAATATTGAATTAAACAAAGTTAAATCATTTATTAAAAAACAAAGTTCGCTCATTTATTACCTTTAAATGTAGCCAGATTGTGAAGGAGTTAAATCGGTTACTCCATTTGAATATTGAACTAAACAAAGTTCGATCATTTATTAAAAACAAAGTTCAGTCATTTATCAACAATCTTAATTACCTTTAAATGTAGCTGGATTCTGAAGGAGTTAACAGTATTTAAATCGGTTACTCCATTTGAATATTGAATTAAACAAAGTTCGGTCATTTTTTAAAAACAAAGTTCAGTCATTTATTAACAATCTTAATTACCTTTAAATGTAGCTGGATTCTGAAGGAGTTAACAGTATTTAAATCGGTTACTCCATTTTCTTTTTTAATATTAACTACCTTAGTACATTTTCCTTTTATCATTAAACAAAGCTCGATCATTTATTAAAAAAAAACAAAGTTCGCTCATTTAACTGTAGCCAGATTGTGAAGGAGTTAAATCGATCACTTCATTTGAATATTGAATTAAACATAGAACTATATCAAACTAAATATTTCACGAAAGACCATCTACATTCATCTCGACAAACAGTAGCATGTTTTTTGCATCAGAGTGGTTCATATAATTAAAGTAAATTTTTTTTATTTGAATACATATCAATTGAGATTTTTTTTTAATGAAGCTTATTGCTGGATTATGAAGGAGTTAACAGTATTTAAATCGGTTACTCCATTTTCTTTTTAATATTATTTACCTTAGTACATTTCCCTTTTATCATTAAACAAAGCTCGATCATTTATTTAAAAAAAACACAAAGTTCACTCATTTAAATGTGACCGGATTGTGAAGGAGTTAAATCGGTTACTCCAAGAATTAAACATAGAACCAATTTTTTATTTGAATACATAGCAATTGATCAATTTTTTTAATGAAGCTTACTGCTTAATTACCTTTAAATGTAGCTAGGAGTTAATACATTTACAAAGTGCTACCATTTAGCTGTTTAAGTAACCATATTGAATATAGAACTAGATCAAACTAATATTTATTTTTTAATTTAACGCACAACTAACAGTCTAAGACTGAGGAGATTGTCTAAGAACATGTTAAATACACACTCTTCAACTCCTCTCCTAGTCGGATCGTAAAAGTCGGCATATGCAGATTTAAACCATTCGTTGAGTAGTAGAACATTTTCCGTAGCACATGAGTAGAAGCTAGCGTAATGAGTAGCACACTTGTTTACTTTGTACAGTTTTTTTAGCTTTCTCAAGGAAGGACAGCCAAGATCGGACAACTCGCGAAACTCGTACTTGTCACTATCAGAGTCTATGAGTCTCTCTAACCAAGTTAACTTCTCTGCTCCTTTGATATAGATCGTTACTCGTGAGGCGTACCGCTCTAGATGAGAAATTATGATAGAACGAAGATTCGCATACTGTACTTCCCCCTCACTCCAAGATAGTCCGTGAAAATGAGAGCTCGCCCAATCTACATTTCTCCTAGTCGAAACAGAGAGGTTATCAAACTTGCACGGAGGAAGAAACTTATAGTTGACTTCCTCGAAAGGTTCAAAATGTAAAACACTCACCTCTTTGAATATGAACGCTATTTCTTCACTTGAGTATCCTTGTACGTCGATCAACATAGCGAACCGCTCTGAGACAGAAACGCGCTTACTGATTGTCGAGATGAATGTAGATGAGTCCACCTAGAAGGTGGGATCTATATATAGGGAACGTGAGTATATTGTTCATTCCCACGCAGACGTTATCAAGATTTTTTTTTTACGACAGTTGCCGGA
>JBCFYV010000935.1:10262446-10334946 GCA_039000515.1 Timema cristinae
GCGAGATAGCCGACGCTACCCTAGATGAGGAGGAGGAGGAGGAGGAAGCTGTATTGTTCAGAATCAAGATTCTCTACCTCTTCAGCCGACGTTTATGGAACCCGGGGAGGGTTCTTATGTCAAGCGTGAGCCTGCTCGCCTTCCCGCCCACCACTACAGGCGAGACGTCGTCATAATTCAGGAGCTGTTCCCCGAGCCTTTCCGTCTCCACTTCGGAACCGTCGCACGCCCACCAATAACGAGTAAACCGCTGAGCCCTGTAGCGCTCCGCCCTCGGTTGAGAACCACTGTACTAGCTCTCTGTGATAGTAGCTCATTGAGGCAACTGTAGGGATTTGAAACACTGTACTAGCTCTTGAAATTGACCTAAGAGATAGTTGCTCAATGAGACAGCTGAATGTATTTGAAACACTGTATTAGCTCACTGAGATAGCGGCTCATTGAGACAGGATGAATTCATACTAGCTCATTGAGACAATGAGACAACTTCATAAGATAGTAGCTCATTGAGGCAGCAGGATAGATTCATACTAGTGATTAAATAGCTCTCTGAGATAGCTCCCGCGAGATAACTATCTCCTTGAGATAACTTCATGAGATAGTAGGTCATTAAGACGACTGAATGAATTCGTACTAACTCTTGAAATTGGTTCATATTAGCTCCTTGAGACGACTATCTCATTGAGACAACTTCATGAGATAGTAGCTCATTGACACGGGTGGATGGTTTCATATTAGTGATTAACTAGCTCTCTCATTAAGACGGCGGGGATGGATTCATACTAGCTCATTGAGGTAATGAGACAACTTCTTGAGATAGTAGCTCATTGAGATAACTGGATGGATTTGAAACACTGCATTAGCTCTCTGAGATAGTAGCTCATTGAGACAGCAGGATAGATTCATACTAGTGATTAACTAGCTCTCTGAGATAGCTCCCGTGAGATAATTATCTCCTTGAGATAACTTCATGAGATAGTAGATCATTAAGACGGGTGAATGGATTCGTACTAACTCTTAAAATTGGTTCATATTAGCTCCTTGAGACGACTATCTCATTGAGACAACTTCATGAGATAGTAGCTCATTGAGGCGGGTGGATGGTTTCATACTAGTGATTAACTAGCTCTCTCATTAAGACGGCGAGGATGGATTAATACTAGCTCAATTGAGATAGTAGCTCATTGAGATAACTGGATGGATTTGAAACACTGCATTAGCTCTCTGAGATAGTAGCTCATTGAGACAGCAGGATAGATTCATACTAGTGATTAACTAGCTCTCTGAGATAGCTCCCGCGAGATAACTATCTCCTTGAGATAACTTCATGAGATGACAGGTCATTAAGACGACTGAATGGATTCGTACTAACTCTTGAAATTGGTTCATATTAGCTCCTTGAGACGACTATCTCATTGAGACAACTTCATGAGATAGTAGCTCATTGAGACGGGTGGATGGTTTCATACTAGTGATTAACTAGCTCTCTCATTAAGATGGTGGGGATGGATTCATACTAGCTCATTGAGGTAATGAGACAACTTCTTGAGATAGTAGCTCATTGAGATAACTGGATGGATTTGAAACACTGCATTAGCTCTCTGAGATAGTAGCTCATTGAGACAGCAGGATAGATTCATACTAGTGATTAACTAGCTCTCTGAGATAGCTCCCGCGAGATAACTATTTCCTTGAGATAACTTCATGAGATAGTAGATCATTAAGACGCGTGAATGGATTCATACTAACTCTTAAAATTGGTTCATATTAGCTCCTTGAGACGACTATCTCATTGAGACCACTTCATGAGATAGTAGCTCATTGAGGCGGGTGGATGGTTTCATACTAGTGATTAACTAGCTCTCTCATTAAGACGGCGGGGATGGATTCATACTAGCTCATTGAGGTAATGAGACAACTTCTTGAGATAGTAGCTCATTGAGATAACTGGATGGATTTGAAACACTGCATTAGCTCTCTGAGATAGTAGCTCATTGAGACAGTTGGTTGGATTCATACTAGTGATTAACTAGCTCTCTGAGATAGCTCCCGCGAGATAACTATCTCCTTGAGATAACTTCATGAGATAGTAGATCATTAAGACGGGTGAATGGATTCATACTAACTCTTAAAATTGGTTCATATTAGCTCCTTGAGACGACTATCTCATTGAGACAACTTCATGAGATAGTAGCTCATTGAGACGGGTGGATGGTTTCATACTAGTGATTAACTAGCTCTCTCATTAAGACGTGGGGATGGATTCATACTAGCTTAGTTCACTTGAGATAGTAGCTCATTGAGATAACTGGATGGATTTGAAACACTGCATTAGCTCTCTGAGATAGTAGCTCATTGAGGCATCAGGATAGATTCATACTAGTGATTAACTAGCTCTCTGAGCTAGACTGTTCCTAACATAAACATGAAAGTTTATAGCTCATGATGTCTAAGTTGTAAAGCTCATTTTTTTTTTTTTTGAAGAGTCGTTCAGAACGATTAAAATATATCATTGTCAGGAATACCGATTCAAGATTCTCGTTTATGATAATGAACTACCTAGGAACCGTTCAGTCCGATTAAAATCAAAGGTATTCTTCCTGCAGCTGTGTTGATCATAACCTAGGGGGGACAAAGGGTAGACCCTACCGATCGTCTATATGATAATGAGTTGACACAAGGCGTGAAGGGAAGTGAGCTGACCCATCTTGAGAGGAGACCCCGCGAGTCAAATGGCGAGACATCCCCCCACCCCTTCACCCACCTCCACGTTAAGCCACTGTTCTGATATCCTGCGTTGTATACTGATGAGAGAGAGAAAGAAGGAGAGAGAGGATGAGAGGGAGAGATAGAAAGAGGGAAGGAGAGAGAGAGAGAGAGAGATAGAGCCCGCGCTCGCGAGTCCACGTTGTGGGAGGGGAGGGGGACCTTCACCCTTAGCGCCCTGATAGTTGATCTTACTCTCTGAGGGGGGGGAGAGAGAGAGAGAGAGAGAACACACATCCGCGAGTCTCCGGCGAGTAAAGGGGTGAGGGGAGACTTCCATACAACCCATCCCCGCAGCCCACCGTCTCCAGGATCATTACCCCACCCCACCCCACCCCTCATCATCTGCCTCACACATCTTCCACCCCCTCACCCTGCCACTGTCCTGAAAACACTATGTGTGTATAAGCCGGGCCATAAGAAGCCCTCATCCCACTACTTCTGTGCCCTGAAAACACTAAAAGCACTCTACTTACGTTATAAAATTATTTTAAAAATATTTAATTTCTATCTAATTTTTAAAATGGAAGGAAAAGTGTTGATAATATCTATCTGGTTTGGAGTCATTATAAATCTAACGTGTTGTTTCAACCAAAATCAGCGATTAACTTAATAGTACTAGATCATTGGCTAGAACTAGGCAAATAGGTAAGACGAGTGTAACTAGCATTTCAGTCTCCCCGTCTTCCTAATGTTAGCTACGCCACTGTCCAATACTACGGCCAAGGAGCGTGAGATGATCAATGACCCACCTCTTATCTCACAGCTCTTTGCAGGAACGATTTTAGAATGTCATCTTTCAAATAACAAGATTATCTTAAAATAAGGTTAGTATTTTATCACTACTATAATCTTCTTCTTACAGACAGATTTCAAAAACATAATTGAGAGTGTCTTGTTTGTTCTTAATTTAAAATAACAAATTACCTCCGATCTTCAATGTTGGCAATGAACCAGCAAAATTGGGCAAAACTTTGGATGCACAAGGACACTCGATTGATAGATAAACATTTAACTATCAAATAAGTTTTGTGTTAACTAAAGCACCTGTAGTCCCATAAAACAAATTTAGAAAAAATATACAAGATTTAAAATGTTTTGAGAACTACCTAAGGAGCAGGTAGTGAGAACGTCGAATGTATATTTTCAGGTGAAATGGAGGCCAGGTCTTCCTTTGAACTGACAGAATTCGAAGCCCCAGATGGTTTTAATCTGCCCCATATTGATTCAGAAATAGATGTTAAAATGATAATAAACTTGGGGGAAATGAGAATAATGGTAACATTAACAATATGGACCAATTATTCTCGTCAAATGCTCATGAACGTCTCGTCAGCTTTCCTTGTGAATGTAAGTAGGTTGAATGTATAAAAAAACACACTCTTTCTTTAATCTAAAATGATTTAGATTTAAAAGTGCTGCCCTACCTAAAGAGGATTTGTGGTTTTGGAGAAACTATTAATACTGTTAGAGGCACATATAGCTGACTTATTGGTCTGGAACAAAATTGAGCACATTTACATCCATCCATTATTGTCTGTAAAACAATTTTCAGATGAAATGGACACCACCTTGGAACTAACAGAGCTAGTAGCTATAAGGGTTACACCATAAACTGACAGTATGTTAGTCCCTTCTTATACTGGAAGAAACATAAACCAGACGGAGAAAAGGGAAGTAAATTCAGAAGAAATTAACAATACTGACCAGTCCTTTTCCAAGTCTTATGAGTCTGCTACTACTAGTTCGTTTTGCGAAGGTACGCTAAAAATGGACTGTAATAATTTTTTAACTTAAACTATAGACCAACTACATTAAGGATTACATTAATAATGTATCAAGCCATTTTCAGCTGATGCAGACCCCAGTACTTCCTGTGCAATCTATGAATCTAAGACGGTTGGCAGCACAAAACTGAACTTGCAGCAGTTTTTCATCGTCGATTAGTGAGAGACCTCAGTCCATATCAGTTTACAGTTCGAACACCAACTATGAGTCTCCTCCTAAAAAAGGAAAAAAAAAGAACTATAGCCCCAGAGAAATGGAAAAAAATTCTGCTAAGCTACTAAAAAATGCCCGGAAAAGCTACCTGTCACGAAGTGGCAAGACAATCAAAGAGAAAGTGATGGGGCCACCTTGCCCTAAAAAAATGCAAACTTTCCTGTGCGATCAAATTTTCTGAGCCCCTCAAGGCCAAGATGTTAAAAATTACTGGCAATTGTCCTCATTACAACGCCAACGAGATTTTTTAGCCACATGCATTGAACCACTGCAACTGAAATATCACCGCATAAAAGCAGAAAAAGCAGAACCAAGAAGGCAGAACTACGCGTTCTTCATCCTTGATAGTGGGAAACAGTTCGGGTATGCAAGACATTCCTGATCAACACTTTGGGAATAACAGAGCGAACTATCCGTTCAGTAATTTAAGCAAAATCTACCGGTTTAGGAATAGTTCCGGAAGATATGCGTGGCAAGCATAACAAGCATCGGAAAACTGACAAGGAAATTGTAGATTCCGTTAGAGCACACATAAATTCAATACCTCAAAAAGAAAGTCACTATTTGAGAGCTAACACAACTAGGGAATTTATAGATGGAGGATTGACAATTGCAGAAATGTACAGAAATTATGAATCACAAAGATCTTTAGCCAAGAAGCCTGCAGCTAATTATGATGCTTATAGCCGAATCTTCAATAATGAATTCAATATTGGATTATTTGTGCCAAAGAAAAATCAATGTGACGTCTGCGAAGAATTTAAGAATACAACTGGGGACGAAAAAGTAAAATTAGAAAATATTTATCAACTACATCAAGAATAAAAAGAGTTAAGTCGGTCAGAGAGGGCAAGAGATAAGGACAAATGTAAATAAGCTGGATCTCAAATGATTTTGGCAGTGTATGATCTTCAAGCCGTGTTGCCAGTACCAATGGGACAGACATCTGCCTTTTTCTACAAGTCAAGGCTGAACTGCTACAATTTTACAGTAAGTAGTGACACCTTCAGAAAGAATAATGGTGGCTCCTCTCACACAAGTTAAAGTTGGGGCTTGCAAGTTATTACCTCGCATCTTTGATTTCAGATATCGGAGATATATAAAGACCATACCGTATGCTACTTCTGGCATGAAGGATTTGGACACTGAGGTTCCATTGAAATAGGTTCCTGTGTCTTGAAGTTGCTCTCGTCCCAACAGTGTTTTATTCAGATAATTGTTGTGGACAGCAAATAAACAGGTAGGTGATAGCACCAATATAGTATTAACTCAGCATAGCCTTATTAGCGAGGCTATTCTTTACTTACTTTGCATGTCTTGTACTTTTTGCAAGTGTATGTTTTAGATTTATAACATTGCCTGTACATAAACCAAGGAACATAATTATTTTGATTTCAGGTTTAAATATGGAGTATACCTATACGCAGTAGAGAAGCTAGAAATAAAGAGTATTACGCACAAGTTTCTTATTCGTGGACATACTCAAAATGAAGGAGATAACGCCCACAGCATAATTGAAAAATCACTGAAGAAGGCAAAGCTGTCGGGGCCTATTTACGTTTCGGATCAATACGTTTCCCTGATTAGAAGTGCCAAGAAGAAAGGAAAGCCTTTTGTTGTCCATGACTTAGGGTACAGTGACTTTGACTAAAAACCTGGATGGTGACCCAATCCAAGTGTCGGAACTTAAGATGATCCACTTCGCTAAAGACAGTGACACTTACTCGTATACTCCATTCACGGTAGGAATTACTCTCCGAAAGGTCTTTTTTCCTACCAATATTCTACTATAAAATAGATTTCTGGTAGGGAAAAAGGCCTTTCAGAAAACAATTCCTATGGTGAACGGAAACAAGCTACAGTCAGCAGGATTGGAAGGAAGTAAAAATTAGACCTAGGTGGTCATCAGAAGCAAAATCAGTGAAATCAATCAAAATAAAGCCAGCATACAGATCAAAAATTCCAATTGCGGACAACAAAAGAAAAGATCTGTTGGGTTTAATTGAAAGGAAAATTATTCCAAAATACTATGCACCTTTCTTCAGTGGCTTGTTAGACAAAATTTAGGGAAAAACGAAGTTGATCGTTTGTCGGAGTAAACTTTTCCGTTATTCAATATTATTATTTTCAGTTTGTTTGATTGTTTTTAATTTTCTATTCTTTTTGAGTGATTTGAATGAGATTATTATGATAATGTACGTTGATACAATTAAAAAATTGTCATAATCTTATTCCATTGATTGTCCTTACCTTAAAAAGATATAAAAGGTTTTCTCTTGAAAAAAAGAGCATTAAACTGGCTTTAATAGCCTTTAATTAACAAAATAAATAGCTTAAAAGCACACATTAGGCTGTCATAAATCATGAAAAAGGTTGTGTTCCCCAGAGCAACAATGACGTAATTGGAACCTACCTGAAGTTTTTGGGATAATTGCAGCTAAGTTTGGCAAATTCTGAAAATTGTTTCATCCTAAGATAAATATTAAGCCATAAAATTTCATTTAACCCGAAATATAAAAGGCTCATGACAAAAACAACTCCGAAAATCCCAGCCCAATTTAAAGAAAAACTTAAAACTCGATCTCTCAACATTTTTGTTTTCTACACTTGCGTCATTGTTCTTCCGTGGGTGCGAATTATATTACACGTTCAATTGTCAACCAGCATTAATCTTGTATACCTATTGTAATCCTATATCTCATTTATGTGTTTATATAATAAATCTATTTATTGTTAACTTAATTATTTGTCTTACGTAATGAATTATCCAGAACGACGAGGTCACTACAGCTAGAATAAGATAGCACAGCTACATTCATGATATTATTTATTAACATCAAACGATTATGAGAAATACATCAAAATTTTAACTAGACTTTCTTTGATTACTATGTAAAATAAAAATATATAAAGTCTAAAATAAACTTCTAAAGGCAATGACTACTGCCAGTATAAACATTTAAGTATATGGGGGGGGGGGGGGGTAATCGGCTAGATGTGTTCACAAAGATAATGATATATATATATAAAATTTAACTGTGTTAGCCTACTCGAAATTATCAACATAGACACTCATTATGAAGTTGGTTGATTTGTGGTTGGTAACTTATAGTGACGTTTGTGGGTTCCCCTTAATATGAATTTTTCTTCAGCTATATTAAAAAAGAAAAATCTGCTTAGTCGGTAGAGAAATAAGCTCTTAAATACATTGTGGAACTTGTGGGTGCGTAAAGGACCTGGTACATAGTGAACTGCGGCCTAGTTTGAACCTCAACGATAGCCATGATTTGATTGGACCTTACCTTTAATTACTGGGAACAAACCAGGGCACATGCTAAGATAAAATATATGGGTAGTAAATAGAAAATAAATTAATACAAACATTGAATGAGGTAGTTGACCAAATAAAGATATGTAAACATTATTTTAGATACTATTCATGTAATTTAAAATGTATATCTATTTCACTATTCCTACCTTAGGAGCTCCGGTTAAGGTAATTCATAAATCTAATGTAGTACTTTTGAATGAGACAAATATTTAATTTAATTTAAATAAAAACATTAAATATAGTGAAAAATACATTCTCAAAATAAAATATGCTATGTTACAAGATAGCTTCAATGGTAACAATAGTTAAAAAATAAATCTATAAAAGTATGGTTTTATGCTATTTCTGATTAAAATATTGAACAAAACAAGTTTAATAGATTTTCTTTAGTTCCTGAAGAATAGTTTAAAATCGTTTCTGTTATTGGATGGCTTTAATTAGTGACGAATAAAACTAGATACAAATGAGAATAATTTAACCGAAAAAAGGAAATGTCTTCTTTGAAATCTTGTAATAAATTACTTGAAATTAAAAGTCTTAGGAATTCCCATGTAGAACTTTTCCCACAAACACTTCCAGTGCATTACAGGGCACTGCACTCTCTTCTGAATTAGTTGTTATGATTCTTGAACCACGTTTTTACCATTTTAACTATTGTTTTTTAAAAATCGAACGGATCCTAGTTCTCGTCAGCATAACCGTTGAATGTATATATATATATATATATATATATATAATTATATACATTCAACGGCATAACTCACGAAAAAAGAAAGACCCTTGTTCGAATTAAAATTGTTCCAAATCATCCTATAGCTATGCTTTGTCTATGGAAAGAAACAGAATCAACAGATAATCCAAAACAACCACTAGAGTAATAAAGGATGAGTTCAAAGTTAATCAACTTGGTAAATGCAGAAATAATTTAAGATAATCCAAGAATAATATATTCTAGCAAATCATTAGGGAAATTATGGCGAGTTATTAAAAGTAATACTTATTACATTTACTGTCATAATTCGAATATCGCACTATAAATGAACAAAACAAAACTCTGAAGGCTACTTCCAAGTCTGCCGCTAGAATGCATTAGTGGTTCTAAAAGTCAAGAATAACCTAGATATAATGAATACAGTATGCCATTGTGGGAGTATGACGTCAGAGCCTACAATGCTTTTCTTACGGAGAAAACTGAATTTTACACGTTAATTATGCATGTATTTAGAACTAAATAAATTATATAACAATATTTATGCAATCATGAAGCTTAAAATATACAAATATTAAAGTGAAAGTCCATAAAAATTGCACAACTTTAAATAATTACCAACTAAGTATGGACAGTTTTAGCGGCAATTCGAAATCTAAGAGGCCTTCCAAAATAATGTTAAGGCAATATTAGTCGTCATTTAAGCTAAATACTTCCGTAATTAAAACGACCTATTATGTATTAGTTGCATAATAATAAACATTGGTACATTACTAAATGTTTTATGCACTAAATTTATTATTAGTTTTTGTTTTAATTACAAATTAAGCAATCAAATAAACCGTATGTAACTTGTGAAATATTATAAGCAACAGCGGGGAAACTTATTTGTGTGAGGGGGATGTTTGGGAAGGGTATGGCATAGATTTAACGATTCTATTTTTTCAGGTAACACCCCTTCCTCTTTTATCCCCGAGCTGTAGATCTGTGACAAAAAAAAAGGGGGGTGGGGGTGTAAAATAAGGAAAAGGGATATTGTTCTCACCTGCCCAAATAAAAGGTCATATAAATGGTCAGTTTGCACAATTATTATTGTGGGACAGTCCCTTAAAATTCGCGCATGACGTAATTATTATAAGGGGGCTTTTGCCCCCTCTCCATATGGATACTTCTGTATTTTACAATCCATTGAGGATATAGAGGTAATTTCTTCACCGGTATTCATTAAATGGGTCAAGCGTAATTATGAAATGTTTTTGGTGAGAGCTTTTTTTCAATTTTGTATGCCCCCCAGGCACAACTACTCATCTAAAAAGGATAGAGATGGAATTTCTTCACTAAAATTGTTTGATAAACCTGAACATAGTGGCGTTGAGGCCCATAAAACTTCACAAACAAATCATTTACCAATTAAAGTAATTTTATATCTTCACTCCAGCTAAAACAATATGACAAATACAGGCGCTATCCTGCAGATACTGTCAAGGGGTATTTTCACAAAAATGAGTCTATGCTTTGCTGAGCTACCAGAAAACATGTATAGCTGCATCAACCTTAGCAACAAAATCACTGAAGCATTTTTTAAGTTCTTACAAATAAATAATTTTTGTGGGAATGTTTTTACAATTTCAATATTTTTCCAAAGTGTTTGCATACAAATCAAAAAACAACCTAAAAAATTAAGCTTATTAATAAATTACTTTCAAATTGTATGTGTCCATTGCAACAAAATCAAAATTAAATATACAATACATAGGGCACATAGTAACCAACCTCGATTCGTTTCTGCGTTTTTTGATGAGTACTCGCTAGCCGTTCCGTCTTATGACAGTTCTAATATCCAACCAGGCAAGAGAAAGTATAAGAAAAACTAAAACAATGAACCGCCATTTTGAGGGTGTACGAGATTCGGCACATCTCGGCTCATCTCGACTTAGTTCTGTAGTCTTGTTTCCACTTTTTCAAGTTTTTTTTCAGTTTAATTTCCTGAATTATTATATATCTAATAATTCCCAAATTATTATATATTTCACTCTTTTAATTAAATTGAATATAATATTACCGAAGCAAAATGCCACACATTTGTAGTCCTGTGATAGTGGATGATAATTGTTTTGAAATGCTATTATGTTCAGTAATGCGTGAATAATTTAATTTAATGTGAGCTCTACATCCTTGTGACCAAGTGTTAAAACTAGCAAAATGCCACGAATATGTTGTGCTGTGAAATGCAGTATCACAACGGAAAATTGTAAACTAAAAAGATTTCCAGCTGATCCCCAAAAGGGTGTCATTTGGGAATCCAACCTAAAGCGGGCGCATTGGCAAAAAAAAAGGACACCACAGAATTTGTGAGGTAAGCATTATCTCTTTTTTATTAATCTTCTTAAGAAATTTTGAACAAATCTATCTTGACAGTTATTAAGGTTATATTTTCATGAATACCGTAGGCCTGTCTGAGGTTAATAACCTTAAAGTAGGCTATGTAAGTCATTAAAAAATGTACATGGTCTAGCCCTATTAAAACTAATCAGCATAAACCACTGATGGATCCTCTAATTTTGTTCCCTATTAACTTAGACAACGTGTCTAGTATGTCTTAACCGTTCCATTTTAAGCCATTTCTTTCTTAAAATATAAAAAATAGTGTTATCAGCCGTACATTATTTCAAACATTTAAACACGTAGAATCAATTTGATAAAAAAACAAACTAAAAAACTTTTACATTAAATAAGGAAAAGTTCCACTCAACTAAGCGACTAATATCTTTAGGCCGTTTTAGAACTATTGATCACATTACACTAGGACCCAAACATAATTTTTACCGTCTTTATAAGGGAATAAAAACCGTCTATGATGACTACAATTTACTTTACTTCAAAGTAAATTTAATTTCTAATGATTTAAATAGTTGTAGGTAACGTCTTCAAAACCAAATAAACATATAACAATTATCATTAAACACAGCTTAAACCTTTATATTACAATAAGAGTAATAACTTTATAATAAATAAATTATAATTAAATTATAAAATAATATATATACCATCTCAATGTAATAAATGTGGATTATACATATTATACAATGACGTCATTGCCATTTTTAAGTGCACACTGCACAAGATCATGAGTAACGCAAAGAATCATGGGATGATGTCTTCCAACCAGTGCGCAGAATCAAAGGTAAGTCAAACGTCATCGTCAATATTTACATTTTTAAAGTGATGTGGCGATGTATTGTTGAGATTTATTTAAATATAGTACCTTATAAAATAGTTAAAAATTTCTAAATCTTGGTGTTACTCGATTATACATACTATAGTGTGATAATAAAGTGAATAAATTATCACCACATGGTACCATTTCAGTGAAAAATAGCCAAATGTGGGACGGTTAAAGCGTACTAGACTAGAAAAACTAACATCTATTAAATGTATATTTTTGATGGCATAGGCCTACACATCTCACAATGTTTTGACAATTTTTAACAAACAAAACACACCAAAATAATTAGGTTAAGTAAAAAAATTCAGCATAAAAAAATGCTATGCTACATGCTAAATGCTTAGAGCTACAACAAGTGCAACTTAACCACCAAAACACTTGTTATGTACAATTAATTTACTAATACTATTAATTACAATACAATTAATTTATTTCTAAACTTTCTTTGTGTGGATAATTTCATCTCCAAATGTATTGCTCAACACGATTAAAAGGGGCATATAGGCCTATGCAAAATTTTTTTTAGTGTTTTAAACCTACAATGTGGACAAATATTGTAATTTTTTAAACAAATAAAATATAGAATTCACAGGTAATTAAAATACTCCCATTGTGCTATTTTAATATAATTTTATACGCTAATCTGCACACATTTCTTCAACGTTACAGTGCCATTTTGAAGGCCACTTTGAGACACATAGAGCTGATTGGCCGTGAAAGCTTCGAAAAGATACCATGCCAACAATTCTTTAGACATATTTTATCAGTGAGAAAAAGAGTACATCAACAAAGGTAGACTGAACCTACATTTAAATGTATAGATGTATAGGAAATATCTTAGGTCTAACTAAACCTATGCTACTGATGTTTTAGTGTAGATTCATAGTGTTTACTTGTAGCATATCAATAGGACAAATTGGACAGCTACAATTAAATATCAATTTTTGATATTTCACGAAAGAAGGAAGTAATATTAACATATTTAAAAGTAATCTACCTCATAGTTTGTTTACCCTGACTAGATGCAGTCAGATACAATTACGTGTCTCCCTAAATTGAAACACGTGGTTATTAAAAAAATCGCCTTTTGATAAATATTGTAGCAGATAACAAAGAAGAGGATTAACATTATCATATTTATGAATAAAATACTTTAACGCATACCCTTTGCCATTTGATGCTATCGGATAAATTTACATACACTAGCCATGCTGCCTACAAGAAAATATAGTAAAAGGACGTTATATCCCAAATTCTCATAAAAATAATAGCTGAGCCTAAAGAATACAATCAAACCAGCTGGATATGTTTTCCCCCTTCCCCATAAGAGATTTTCCCTGGTTCATTTTCCTTTCACCCCACCTTCGTCCATCTCTCTCTTTTTCTATATTCCTAAGTTTATCACCCTTTTTGCTTTGTTCCGTTCATATAAGATTTTAGAGTATATATAGTGCCACTCTCATGTTCTCAATATACCCATTCTACTACAATCCAGCGTCTAAGGAGGAACTTCTACACCGTCACGTAACGAAGAAAACGACGACCATGAAATGTTGGCCGTCAGGTCCACCACCGCCCTGGCCAGGAGGACATTCTTCGATTACTTAAGTATTCTGTAAACATCGTCAAGTCCTTATGACTTAGAGTCTAGATTTTGTTCAAAAAACTAGACAATGTCTACTAGACATTTTTATATTTTATATGTTTGTAGTCGAAGCCGACTTTCTTTTTGTTTTGTTAATTGCATGTCAAATGGACAGTTAATCCATTTCAAGTCTTGCTGACTTCAAGACGAAAAAAGATTATTTAATGGGTTAAATATTGTGTCCCCAAATCTGAAGGACAAGTCTCGTTTTTGACTAGTTTTAGATTTAGTATATCAGTCCTAGCCACTATTTTTCTCTGTATCCTTATGATACAGACTTTACGTAATGAGCCGTTAGCTTGGAATGCAGTAATGTCTTAGTCAAAGACTTACTAACCTCCACCAGTTCCATTTATATATTTTGAGCTAATGTTTTTCACGACGCCAAGGACATCATGTGCATCTGTTTAATATCACAGTTGGGTTCATGGAAATCTATATTTTGAGTTGGTCAAGTACTCACGCTTCACGTGCGGTATTAGCTTCAGTGAGCAGCCCGTGGAACTGAACTTGAGTCATAGTGGGGTCCGTGCAAATAATACCCTTTTTTCTTTGCCTGTTTTTTTTTGCTCCTATTGTTTTTGTGTTGCTTTTAGTGTAACTACAATTAGAATTGTTTGTACTATTGAATGCTCTGGTAGTACCGAAAGGGAAAGAGACCAGCCATAGTACTATTTTGTAGACACCTGTTTATTAGTCATCAACCAAGGTTATCCACCGACCTGTCTATTGTTTATCATTATCCAAAATGTTTTGAGGAGATTATCTTAAAACCCAGTCAAGCAAACTGTTTAAAATTTATATGTATGTCTTGTTCGATACCTTTTGTTAATAATTACTTAATCTGTATCTCCTTAAGAAAACACCTGCGCAGGTGCAAACTGCGTGAATTTAAATAGCAATCAGTCTTGCTTGATTAAGTTAATCTACATTAATATACTTAAAAATATATTATTTATATCTTGTTTATAAACTTGTATTATTACTTTTTCATGTACTGACTCATCATGGAAGGCAGGGGTTCGGTCAAGCCTTAACTCAATATTTCAGTAGAACATCAACCCCCTATTGAGGACTCTGAAGTTATTCAACTGATATCACAAGCTGAGTTAATTGCAGCTATTCGAGAGAAGGGATGGGTTGTAAACGAGGACGCCTCAGTAAGTGAGCTACGGACAACTCTTAAGTTTTTAAATTCTCAACCAGTTGGGTCTAAGAATACTAACACTTCTCCTATAGTACAACAGCTCAATAAAATTAGTCAAAGGTTGAATGAGATTAATAAAGAATAAGAAACTGTACCGATTAGTGACCAAGCCAGTAAAGTAAACACATCTCAGACAGCAAATAATATCTCTGAAGGTACTAAAGCTAAAGTATTATCCCGTTTTCTAGAGAAAATACCTCCTTGTGACGGTCAGAATTATGAAATTTTATTTAAATTACTTTTAGAAATTAATAAATTTTATGAGTTGAATATTGATAGTAAAATTGAATTTCTTACATTGTGTCTAAGCAAGACAGGTGGATATTTGACGCAACTTTTAGTCGAATGTTTAAATGAAGGTCTATCATGGAAGAATGTAGGCACAAGATTCTAAACATATTAATCCCACCTAGGGCTAAGACTAGTTTGAAGACTCAATTTGTGAATAGGTTTCAGAAACCTCAGGAGTCATTTAGGAATTTCATAATATCTGTCTCAGAGGCCGCAAAAGTTTTTAACTCAATTTACAAGAGAGAGAAATAGTAGTTACTATTCTAGAAAATATTTCACATTTAACTAGACGCCATTTTGTATTTGTCTCACAGCCATCTTCAATGGCAGAACTACATATGTTAGCCTCGCAGATATAGAGTTCTATGCTAGCTGAGCGAGAGTATTTAGTTTCAAACCCTCCACCAACTATGGATAGTAAGAATAATACGAGGACAGTTCTAATAAAACTAAAGGTTACAGTTATACCAAACCCTCCCAACCACAAGAGTCTAAGACCCAAGATTCTCAAAATCAGAGTAATGTAAATCAAAAGAAAAATATGTCAACAATTAAATGTTTTAATTGTGGAATAATGCGTCACTACAAAAGTCAATGAGGTGTTGAAACCACGAACTTAACTGAACTCTCAGAATCATCAACGTGATTTCCAGTTTGACAAAACTTTGTGGACTGTATTTAATCTTTGACAGGGTGTAAACTAGCACCAAAACACCACGAAACTCGGCGACAAAACTACAACAATTGTGCCGACCATCTTACCTGATGCTATCATCTAGTCACAGTGTCTTTCACAGGCCAGGCCGTCTCAACTCTCCACAAATGGCAGCCTACTCTTGGTTGTGGCGTTCACCACCAAGGGCACTACTTCAGCAGACACTTTTGGAGCGTATGAACATTACTGCCCGCCTTGAAACGCGTTGGCGTTTTCAAATATTCACACGCGCGTTGGTTATCTTAACCGCGGTGTATGTTAAAGCCATTGTGGCATTTCCAACCAGAACGAAAGGACCAAATCTCCAGTCTACCTTATATACTAAAGAACTCATATCAACGAAACTTTCGTGGGACCAAATTAATAATCTTCCAGGAAAAAGTGTCCTACCTAAGCTAAAGAAAATACACTATTGAAAAGTAATTAGGAAATTAAAAACGAAGCTACAACCTCTAGTACGCTATCAAACACCCTTAATAGTCTAATAGTATACAATATATACAGTTTGTCGAATAGGTGTACGCCGGTGTTAAATTGAACATAAAGGAAAAATGTGGGTCTAGGGAAGGCCCAGGAAAAACGATCTTCACTCCACCTGGGGCTGTAGGGAAGGCTACGCGGGGAAGTAAGCCCACGGAAAGGACCCTACCTACCCACATACCTACCGGTGACACCGTATACAACCTTTATTTGTTTAAGGGCAGTGGGCACAGTTTTACCACTGGCCGTTTTACAGTGCCAGTTTTGGTAGTCACGGTAGCCACTCGAACCACGCAATCTCGTCCAGGGTGTACTGCCGAGACTCGACCAGTCCTCCATTGTAAGGAAGGCGCGTTGTCGTCTTTTATGATGACGAGATCGCCGAATGCTGGATTAGCCGTTTGATTAGCCCATTTTGGGCGCTGTTGAAGGACACCAAGATATTCATTTCGACATCTGCGCCAGAATGTTTGCATGATCTGCTGCACTAATTTCCACCGGTCACGTAAGTTTAGAATTTTATCAGGAAACTGAGGCTCTTGAATGGCAAACGGGACTTCCATCATCAGGAAGTGTCCTGGTGTTAAAGCTTCTAAGTCATTTGGATCCGAGCTCATCGGAGTGAGCGGTCTTGAATTGAGGGTGGCCTCAATCTGTGCCAACACCGTTGTGAATTCCTCAAAGGTTAGGATTTGCTCTCCGATAGAAGCTGACAAGAGCTTCTTTGTTGATCTTATAGCGGCCTCCCACAGCCCTCCCATGTGAGGGCTGGCTGGTGGAATCAAGTGCCACGATATGCCCCGTTGAGACATCTCTCATCCTACCGCAGCGTTGTGGTCTGCATGGGCGGATAGTTCCTTCCATTCTCCTAGCACCCTTTTAGCGCCAACAAAATTGGTTCCCTGGTCACTAAACATCTCATGCACTGATCCACGGTGAGCCAGAAATCGGCGAAAAGCAGCTAAGAATGCATCCGTAGTCAATTCTGATGCCAATTCCAAGTGAACTGCACGAGTGGACATGCACACAAACAGCCAGATGTATGCCTTTGTTGTCTTAGCCTTTCTAATGCGACCCAACGTAATCGTATATGGACCCCCATAATCAACCCCAGTTGTGTAGAATGCTTTCACCTCTTCCAATCTTGCTATGGGGAGCTCTCCCATCAATGGAGGTGTGGATAATGGACGTGCCTTAAAGCACGGGATACATCGGCCCACCGTCTACGAACTGCATCTCTGCCCGCCATAATCCAAAATTTCTTCCTGAGCATGCAATGGAGGTTCTGTGGGCCTGGATGTTGGTTTTTCTGGTGGAACTCATCAATAATTAAATTGGTAAGGTGGTGATTGCGAGGCATCAAGAGGGGGTGCTTTTGCGCAAAGGGTAACTTGGCGTGGAACAACCGTCCATCCACCCGTAGGAAACCTTCACCGTCCATGAAGGGATTAAACCTGCCAATTTCCTTACGGCACGGCTTCTTTGCATCCAATCGGGCTATTTCCTCGGAAAACTCCTGACGCTGTACCAGTTTCACCAGCCGAAGCATGGCGGCTGATAATTCTTCTGCAGTAAGTTTACCTGTATTTGGAACTTTAGATCTTATTCTATCTAGCCATCGTAAAATAAGGTTTGGTAGCTCTCTTTAATGTTGACAGTCTGGAAAAGCGATTCATCAATTGGGTAGGACTCTAATTGACGTCCACTGTAACCTTCAGTGTCATAGCCTTTGCTACTTCTGTCACTGAACCTCGTTGTTGCAAGATGGGCCAGCATTCCTCAGTTTTACTCAACCATGTTGGTCCACTCCACCATAAGGAATGGTTCAGAAGCTCACTAGGGAATAAACACCTGCTGGCGCAGTCCACCGGGTTAATATCGTTTGGGACGTGCCGAAATGGATCTGGGGATAACCACTCATGTATCTGACTCACCCTGTTGGCAACAAACGTACTTCAACGATGAGGTGACGATTTTATCCAAATCAACGCTACACTAGAATCAGTCCATACAGTGACAGAATCAATGGCAACTTCATTAGAAAGGGCTTGACTGACATATTTGAGGAGCTTTGAAACCAGTACTGCAGCACAAAGCTCTAATTGGGGCAATGTTATCCTTTTCAATGGGGCTACCTTAGCTCGTGCAAACAGGAACCAAACCGTAACATTCCTCCTCACCTTCAACCCTCAAATATACAACCCCAGCATATCCGCGTTCGGAACTGTCCGAGAAGCCGTGGAGCTTCAACCTTGCCTTTTCTTCAATTCGCAGCCACCTTGGGATCTTAAGCTCTCCTACCAGAGGTAGCTCCTCCCAAAATCTGCACCATTTTTCCTGCACTTCAACCAGTGCCGGAGAATCCCACTCCATTCCAGATTGCCACAGATGCTGTATCAGGTATTTACCAACAAAGATTACAGCGGCCAGATATCCCAAGGGGTCGTACAGCCGTGCAACCATAGAGAGAATTACACGTTTAGTCGCTTGTCTGGCCGTCGGCTGTACTTGGTACGAAAACTGGTCATGAACTGTATTCCAGAGGAATCCCATAATTTTGGTGGAGCTCTCCAGCTCACTCATGAAAGAGAATATCTCACTTGATATAGCACAGTGCTCTGGGGGTAGTTCCGCCAGCAGTTCTTGCCGATTACTAATCCATTTTCTTAACTGGAAGCCGGCCTTACCTAGCATCACAATTAGTTCTTGCTGCAAGCGCTTTGCCGATTCTAGGGACTTGACCGACGTCACCACATCATCCATGTAGGTTGCTGTCTGCAATACAGCAGAAGCAGCCGGAAATGCCGCTCCTTCATCCTCCACAAGCTGATGGAGGGTACGCAGTGCCAAAAAAGTAGCAGCTGAAACCCCATATATCACAGTGGCCAGGGAGAATTCCCTTAAGGTGTCCTCTGGATTCTCTCTCCAAAATATTCTTTGGTATCGGTGATGTTCCTTGCTCACAAGTATGTTGCGGTACATTTGCCTGATATCGGTAATAAGCACCACTTCATGTACACGAAATCTTAGCAATATATCCACAATTTCCTTCTGCAATGAGGGACCGGTGTGCAAAACTTGATTTAAGGCAACACCTGTTGTTGATTTCATCGATGCGTCAAAAACAACTCGAAATTTTGTTATCTCCCCCTCCTCACCCTGCCGAAGTATGCAGTGGTGAGGAATGTAGTAGTGTTCTTCCTCTGGTGGAGTCGAGGCTGGTAGCATTTGATCCTGTTGCAGGTAATCTCTCATAAAAGCCACATATTGCTGTTTTAAGGCTGGTGCCTTCTCTATACGCCTCTCAAGCAACAAAAATCGTCTTAGAGCAGCTTGTCGTGTGTCTCCCAGGACCTTCCGATTACTTAGGAATGGCAGTTCAACTTCATATCGCTCCGACTGACATCTCTTCACCGTAGAGCGATAATGCTCCTCGCATTCCCTATCAGCGGGAGACAGTTGAGCCACCTGTGGTGGTTCTTCTACCGACCAAAACTGGCGAAGCAGATAATCAAGTTTAAGTTCCGTCACAGTACAAAAAATGTTTGATTCACTTGCCAATCCCCGTGACTTCCCTAGTAGGCAGTAGCCCCAGAAGGTTTCAATGGCAGACGGCGTTTTGGGAGGCCCATGTACCTTCCGTCCCGTTACAACCAGATGGAACCACTCAGCTCCTAGTAGTATATCAATCGGTCTTGACCCGTCCCCCTCATCTGCAAGTTTTAAGCCTGAAAGGTGACGCCATGTTGAGAGTTGGCTTGGCATTTGTTGAGAGTGTGCAATGGAGTTCACTACCAACGCATCTACCTCTAAAGTTAATGTCTTTGTAGGCTGAAATTCACAATGAGCCACTGCCCTTGCTGTGCCTATGGGCGTGTTTCCCAAGCCAATAAATTTCACTGAATTCGCCTTACTCAGCTTGAGTCCAAGTCGCTGTACACAAGAGGATGTTATGAGAGACTCCTGGCTCACACAATCCAAAAGAACTCTCACCGGTTCATATCTTCGACGGCTGCTCATAATAGATGTTGTAACGGTCATAAGGACTACCCATGGCCCTGTCAGCGCCACAGGAAAAAAGGACTCTACCGATGCCACCAAACTTAGGGTTGAATCCTGACTTTCAGTGCTACTGCCACTGGCAATATTTTTCTTTACAGACCGTTGCAACCCATCTTCCAAATTGGCAGACTCACCTTCCAGGTGCAACAACTTATGGTGGCGGCCATTACAGCGGGAGCATAATAATTTGGTCGAACACTCCTTCGAGAAATGCCCTCTTGCCAAACACAGCAAACATAACCTCCTATCCTTTGCAATCCTAAGACGTAGTGATGGCTTCATATCTTTAAATGTCTTGCATTGGGAGATTTTATGGTTGTTTTTGCAAAGAACACAACTTCCAAGGGACACATTGTTTGCACCCACCACAAATGCTGACGAACTCTTTGGACACACAGACTTTCGTGGTTTGGCGACGTTCTTTGCCCCAAAGGGTGACGTGTTTAACCGATTCCCCAATTGGGCTGCCTCGAGCAACTCTGCCTCGTTTACTAGAAAATCCTGAATGTTAGCCAAAGATGGCCGGGTCCCTTCCTTTAGTTTTCGCTGCCAACCCTCCCTAAGCTCTGGGGTTAACTTTCCTCGTAGGATGAACAACATGGGGACTGCCCAATTTTCCACAACATGGCCTAACGGAAGAAAGGCAGCTAAATATTCTTTTAATAGGGTGACAAATGAGCGGATAGAGCCAGCTTCTTTATTTATCTGTGGTAACTCTATTATGGCCTGTAGATACGAGTCAGCTAAACGTTGCGGATCAGGGTAACGATCTTTTAATAGTTTCCAAGCCTGTGGATACGCCGCTGCGGACAGTGGTACCGCTGAAACAGTTGACAAAGCTTCTCCTGCCAAAGCTGACCTCAGATGCATTTGTTTCTGAATGTCGGATAACTGACTGTTTAATGAATAGTAGATTCAAATAAATCAAAGAACTGTTGCCATTCCTTCAATTCGCCACTAAATTGCTTTATCGCCAGTTTAGGCAAGGTAATTCCTACAGGAGGAGAGCCACAGGATGCTGACCCTGCCCCAGGCTGGTTTGATGAGGCAGCATGACTTACTCCTGGCGGGAATGCTACTGCACAAATAGCTTGTACATTATAGAAACAAGCATTAAATTTTTGTATTTCAGCCTGATAATCTCTTTGTACTTTAGGTGTTTGCTTAACAGTAAATGCTGCCAATTTGGTTATAATTTCATTAAGCTCAGTTTGCATCTGTTCAATGTGAGCAGTCATCGCCTGCAATAAACATTTATCCTTATTATTACTAGGGTTTGATTCCACTCGTTGAGCCACCTCATTGGCTCTGATAATCTTAGCCATTAAAGCTTCACATTGGAAGGTATAATCCTCAAAGATGCCCATATTTGCATTAACTTCCTTAGATAATTTAGATAAACTGACAAGAATACGCTAACTAGTAGGCGTGGTAATAAGAGAGTAACTTACGGCTGTTCTAATTTGCCAACAACACTTAAACCTCAAAGTAGTTAATGGCTCACTAAGCGTAAGTAGCTACGCTGAGTTTAAATGTCATAAATGTAGGAGATACGGTCACTTAGCTAAAACTTGTACAGTCAACTAGTTGGTTTGTTTCCATTATCAGGCCAAGGGACATATAGCCAAGTTTTGTAGGAAAAGGTTTGAAGGGAGGAAACCTCCCCCAAACGATCAAGGGATTGGGCCAAGCCACGACCCCCAGTCCAAATAAAATTCGTCCCTATAACTTCCGCTGACAGTGAAGACTCTAGTGTAGAAGAGCTTATAGTTCTTGCAAACTACGAGGGAAAACAATGCAGGTTGTTAGTCGATACAGGAGCTCAAGTTTCAGTAATGTGGCAAGAAGTTGTGGGAAATAAGAATATTTCCGAGCCTAAGTACGAAATTGCAGGTCTAGGAGGACGAAGAATTTCAAATTTGGGAGAAAAATCTGTGACTATCAAGTTAAAACACGATAGCTATGTAGTAAATGTACAGGTTGTAAATGCCAGTTTTCACCGCTATGAAGGCATACTTGGGTTAGATTTCTTGTTGAAAATCCAGGCGTCTATTAACGTAAAAAAACGGAAGTTGAACCTTCGTCATAAATCTTATGATTTAGGAACAAGAGCCGAAATAGGGCCCCAATGAATTAATGCAGTAGTAAATATGTGATTAGCTACCTCATCCTGTGCTGTGGAAATAGTTCCGGTTCTAGTACGTTTAATGCATGTATGCATGCATTTCCCCCGGGCGCAAGAAAGATAATTCAAGCTGAAGTTAAACTCCCAGAAGTTGTTGATGAAAAGTTACTTTTAGTAGAACCAGTTATACAAAGCGATACACTGGAAGATAAACACTGTTATGTGGCTAGAAGTGTTAGTGTTGCCATCAAGGCGGGGAACAAGGTCAGAGTTCCTATAAGTGTTGTCAATATGAGCCCTGTGGCTGTCCAAATGCCACGAGGGGCGGTAATTGCTAGCGTTGTTATGTAAATAAAGATTACGTCATCTGTTGCGGAAAAAACTCAAGTGGAAGTTTGTATGCCACGGACCTTGTATTACCTCAGGGTAAGAGTCGAAATAAAGTTGTACGAGCTTGTGAGGTTAAGGAGACTACAACCCCTAAATTCGAAGCTGCAATGAATCAAAAACTAGATCCCATGTCAGAGGAAGATAAGAACATTTTTAAGCCTATCTTACGAGAGTTTAAGGATACCTTTAGGGAAAAAGATAATTTACCTGCTACCCAATTAGTACACCATCAAATACATACCGGAGATGCGTAGCCTATATCTCAGAAACCATAGAGAATACCTTATCACCAAAGAGCCCTAGTTCAAGACATGGTTGAGAGCCAATTAAAGCCGGATTTATCAAACCCAGGGAAATACATGATCCACCACGGAGCTCTCCTATTGTAATAATAAAAAGTAAGTTTACAACAGGACAACCAGAGTTTCGATTTTGTGTTGACTATAGACGTTTAAATGCAGTAACTACCCCAGACCTTCATCCCCTACCTTATTTAGTGGAAACAATCGAAAACATGTCTAAGTGTAAAGTATTTTCGTGCCTGGACATGACTAGTGGCTATACACAACTATGTGTTCATCCCAACGTCCAAGCGAAAACGTCTTTTATAACTACAACAAGGGTGTACAAATGTGGTAGAATGCCTTTAGATCTCAGAAATGCCCCGGCTAAGTTCCAAAGACTGATGGATGGTATATTGTATGGGTTAACACCTACCCAAACACTAGTTACCAAGATGACATAATAATATTTAGCAAGGACACGATAGAACATGCTGAAAAACTGCAAGGTGTGTGGAAAATTGTTAAGAAGAGAAATCACCTAGCGTTCCAACAACAGGCGACTCAGTATAACAAGAAGAGTGTTGTACCCAAATACAGAGTTGGAGACTTAGTGTATCTTTCTAATTCAGTTCTAAAATGTGGTCAAATAAAGAAATTCCAACTCCAGTTTAAAGGACCATATTTAGTGTTAGAAGTGTTGTCACCGGTAACCATTAAGGTACAGTGTGAAAAATAAAGGGAAAAAAACTTTACTTATTTTATTTAAATATATATAAATATATATTTATATAGTTCTCCTAAGATTGTATATAAAAAAATAGTTTATTTTATCTAGCTCAGTTGCACGAGGAACTTAATTTCGGGACCTCTGGATTTAGGTAGGCACTTATACTTAAAGTTTATATTATATCGCAATGGAAACAAATTACAAGGTTATGAAATTAAAAAAAAAGTTATTTGTTTGGTTATTTATGTATTCTGAATATTACTCATATCAAATCCTGCCTATGGAGCTCCGTTAATTTACATTACTAAGGTAACATAATTTTCTTGAAACAAAACAAAATAAAAAATGGAAACTTCTCACCGTAGCCATTCTGTAGTTGAAAGCTACATATCTTTATATTTGATTAAAGATATGTATAATCTTCTCTCTTCCTCTCCAAGTTAAATTTTACACTCTTGGGTAAAACGTTTATAGTTCAAAGTTTTAATAACTTGCAGCACCGTGTCCTTTTTTGTCTCTTGATTGTGAACTTAAACATTCCAGTTTTATTATCATTTTAAAACCGATGCCAAAAGAAGACCAAAACTAAAAACTTATCGTCCACATCAATTCTTCAAAAACCAACTACAAAAAAAAAAAAAAAAAAACTTTCCCAATACACACCAAAGAGGTGATACAATTTAGAGCTAGCAATATTGCTAGAATAGTGACGTATGGATGAGAGATTGAGTAAGAGGAAATGGCAAAGAGAAATACTTTAATGAATCGTAAGACCAAACTATATGTATATTTTAAAATTCTAATCATCTTGTTGAGTTTTTACCATGTTAAAGAAAGCTCAAAGCTATTTTATTTGGGAAGTGAAAATAAATAAATACAATGTTGGCACAACTATATGTAAATCAACAGAATAAGAGTAAATAATATATATTTTTTTACTCTAATTAATTATAATTAAAAGGGAGGGTTTTCTTTGTCACAGATTTGCCCCCTAATGTTTCAGAAGTTAGTTTTAGTATTGAAAACTGCTACTGGAACATTTCAAGCTTTTGGTGCACTTAAAGTGCTAGGAGTTAAGGTCCATTGTCTAACGACTTTTCCTTTCTTCTAAACTTGGCACCGTTGAGATCCTTGCAGGTAAGGTTGCTCGGAAATGTACATTCATTTAACCCTTTACATATTGGTTTACAGGTTTTGAAAACGCGCAATTGTTATATTTGGGTGTCCTCGCAACCAAAGCGACAAATTAAAACACATGCTCCTGGGTTTCAACCGCACTACACCAGCTATTTGAGCAAATTCAAATGGCACTCTAGCTGTCCTTCAGGTGAAACATTGTCTTCTACCTTGGTTTTTACATAATCTTTTTTTTTACAAATATTTACACAAATTTGTTACATTGCTAATGCTTGCCTTATATAGTAGAAGGTGTCAGCATTCTCTAGACCTATATGCAATTGAATTACTAACACAAAACAAAACTACCCTCATTACATTGAAACAAAACCACACTTTAGCAGTAGACTGGACATATTAAAATTATTAGTTTACACACTCTTTAACTAAACCAAAGTTCTTAAATATTAAATAGCTAAGTGGATGGCAAAGGTTAGCTAGAAACATAGTCGTGTTACAATATGAGACTCTCCTCTTGCAACTTATGAGACAATTGGTAAAAAAAAAACTCGTGAACTCATACCAAATTGGTGTTTCCTGAAATGTACTGTGCCCCCAATCATCTTCAATTGATCCACTAAACTCACCCTAACTGTTTGGGTACCTACAGCCCCCTAGGCTTCTTATTACACCACTGGTCGCGAATGCTGACTCTCATAATATGAATTTCAACTTCTTAAAGTGAGATTACCATAGCAATCCTCTGCCAGGTGATTTACATACACCATATGAGAAAATTAAACAAGTTAAAAATAATAATTACAAACATTAGTTGATTATATGAAGGAAAAAAAACAAACCTTTTTCAAACCCTGAGATAAACATAGACTACAATGACACAATATATTAAATAATATAGTAGTTTGACATAACTATTCAATGAAATTATAGGTTGTTCAGAAATAGACATACAAAATGTTATAAAGTTCCCTATCATAAGTATAGGCCTACCATGGAAATACTGGGCCATTTTCACGTAAATATCAAGCACTTATCATAAGGTGCTACACGTATGAATAATTTATAACTTCATAGGGTGTTTTAAAATAAATACTAAGCGAAATAATAAAAAGGACATTTACACAATGTTGTCTGTTATAAGATAATGGAAAATAAATTCCCTCGTTCCTGACTGCAAGGAGCGTAATGACGGAAACCAGGTACCACACTTGCTGGGGCCTGCTTATGGCAACTAGTTGGTGAAATCAAAAGTTCTGGTACGTCTCTTCTCAGCTGTTGGGGCTACACATCTCAAGTATACAGTACATACTTGTAAACACACAATCCCTATCATAGGGTAACAATTGCAGATAAAGTTAATGGATTTAACTTCTTTTTCTTAAAATAACTTCATTATAATTAAACTGAAAATGCTTAAAACGTCTTAGACCCCGTCATGTTACTTCTCTGCCTCCCATACATGAATAAAGAATGACCTTGGTTGTGATGTTACTTTACTCTCAGAAAATCCCACTCTCTTGTCTCTTCCTCTAACTATATTTTCTTCTGACATATACAAAAAATAAATAAATAACCTTCAAAGTTTCACCATGAAACATTTAATAATTCTCGATGCTATTCATTTTCAATAAAAGTTGTGTGGGTTCCTGCCCTTTCACAAGTTTTAATATTCATGTGACTATCACAAGTCTGCCCAGTCTAACAGCTACCGGCACAGAGGGACTAGCCTTAATGTTGACGCTGGTTATAATCATTATACATATATTTTAAATACTCACTTACAGGATTTTCTCTCTCTCATTTTGTAGGCACATTCTTATCGTGTAGGTCTTCGGGGTGCATCTTCTCTTCACATGGGTATTTCTTAACTTCTTTGACGTAAATACTTTAACAATAACAAATAATCTATGACTGATTATCGAAATTAGCCATTATAATTCTTAAGTAATAATTGTGGGAGAAATGACCCTTTCCACAATACTAATGAAAAAGAAATCTCTTCACACTTTTGTTTTATCTTTCTTATCTTTCCTTAGATTGATACCTGACTTGTATAATACGGTGTGTACCTTCCAACCTTGAGAAAAAAATGCCGCAGGCTATTTGTTGGATGTTGGAATCGTTCACCAATCTTTCCTAGAGTTTCTAAATTCTTTTTTTTTGTAGTTTTAAGTGTTTTAATTGTGTAGCCGGCTTTAGATATAATCAATTGTAATCCACATTGTTGTCTTTCCAGGCCGCCACCTATGCAGTGCTGGAAACTCGTAGAACCATGTACCTCATTTCATCGGAGAGGCGGCTCACGAAAGGGTCGACCAGCCCTTAATGTTAACATTTAACTTGCTTTTAAAATAACTGAATGTTTTACTAATACAAGGCTATAATCGCCTTTTTAAGATATTGATATCAATATTGTCTTCCCATGTTCAATTTTGTAGTCAAGGGATGACACTATTTAATTATTTGTACAAAAGTTGGCTACTTCTGTTCTTCTGACTGACAAACACATCGATGACTCTGTTGTTGAAGTTTAGAAATTCAACATTTACATCCTTAAGTATAGAACAAACAGCCAGCGAATTTAACCGATCTTGTCCTATGGTGTTCCTGAATCTAATAGACAACTCAGAGATAATACTTCAACTTCTAACACAAGCTCTGGGCACGTCGGATTTCTTGACATCTCCATTTCTTCCTTTTCATTCAGTAATTCTTCCCTAAGATCTCCACCAAGTGTGTTGACCTTTTCTTGACCTACTAAAAATGCTCCCAGAGTGTGTGGAACCTGCGACCGATCTGGGCTGCCTACATCGCAGGTCAACAGTTTCCCTCTTTGACGATTACATTTACATCAACTGGTTGAGGATGATCACTAGAACCACGGGTTGCTTGCCCTTGATAGACTGGACCTATGTTAGCTGGTACCCTACGTTGAGGGTTCGTCTGGGACGGTTGAAATGGGGTATGGGAGTTACTCCTAGACCTAAAGTCCCTGTTGTTGTCCCCATAAGGGTGGTTTCTAGGGTGGGGAAAAGGTCCGTTGACTGACCTCTTGTCTCTTACCTCAAGGTTATGATGGGGGTTTTCCCGACCTCTATCAGGATAGTGGTGCTCTGACTGGGCACCCCAAACTAAACTACGGACTGAATGGTCTCAAGGAGGTCTATCTCTCCTCCACGCTTCCTGTGGACGTGCTCCCAGTTGAAACTGTGGAGTAGGTCCTACCCGCTGTTCCACGTTCGGCCTCCTATGAAGCGGGGAACTGAACGGTCCTACTTTGTCCCTACGCCTATCCTGTTCCAAGGCGTCCAAGCGCTGCAGTCCGGCCCTAAACTCCTCCAAAGTGTTGTATGTAATCCCTACCAACATCTCGCGGTACCGTATGGGTAGTTGATGCGTGACCATATATATCAACTCAGAGTCACTGATGTTCGACTCGAAATTCCTACTTTTACTATACATGTCGGCAAGGTAACCCTCCAGAGTACCTCCATTCTCATGGTACCTTGACGCATGTTATTTAGCCCTCATTTGTCCCTGGATCTCCACACTCCAAAACATGGCTAGGAATCGGGTTCGAAACTCCTCCCAGCCTGTGATGCTGTCGCGTACTACCGACCACCAAGGCAAAGCGTCACCAGTGAGGGAACTGCCCCCTAACCTTATTTTTTCCTTATCATTTTGTCGACGCCCTTCAAAAAGTTCCTCTAGAGTGTTGAGGTGGCTAACAGGATCCTGCCCACTCCTGCGATTGAATTTAGGGAGTCTATCCCCAAGAGCCCGGTCTCCTAAAAGCGTACACAAAGATGAAGAAAATGGGCTTAAGTCGCCCAGCCCTCCTAACCTGACCTGGTATGACAATCCCTCAAGCTTGTTCTTTACCATTTTTACCTCCTCGTTTGTGTCAGCCAACCTATGATCCAGCCCCACCTGGGTTCTGGCTAAATCCCGGTTCTTGTCCTTTCAGTGAGCCAACAGTAGAGTTCAGAATCCCCAGTGGAATTGTCTGACTCTCGTTCCCTGTACGCACCTCTAGGCTTAGTCTATTCAATCCTTCCTCTAGCTGTGCGACCTGCTGTTCTTGCTTCTGTGCCGTCAACCTTTGGTTTGACTCCAAGGTCAGGCTAAACTCATCCCTTGACTCCAGGATCTCTTTCTTAACACTGGCCAGCTCCTGCCTGAACCACTCTTCAGTGGCCTCGACTCTAACCTCAAAGTCGGCCTTGGTCTTGCCTATTGCCGCTGAAAACTCTTCCCTCATACTGACCGTTAATGACCCGATGTGACGCATAATCTCATTGCGGGTTTCCTCCTGAGTGGAAACGAGCTTTCTCTCGAGGACTAACTGCCCTTCCCTCATCTCCATTAACAACTGTTGGATACCCGCCATAAGATCCAACGAAGGGGTACTATGGGGAACTTCCATAGGGAAAGGAGGGATTTTGTCCCCGTCTGGTGACGGACCCTCAAAATAAGTTTGGGATGAGTCGTCGCTCAAATCCTCAACCACTACTTGGTCCCTAACTACCTTTTCCTACTGTGGTGTCGTGGTAGCAGCATCATCCTCCAACCCTACATCAATTGATTGTCCATCCATTATTGTGGGTAAAACCTCAGCCTCATAACTAATGTTTATCTTAGACTGTCCTCTGTACCTACTTCTAAGAAAATACCCTTCCTGGCTCATAATCAAACCACATTTGAAAATACTAGGTTGCTCTGTCCTAACTTTATCGAAAAGCCCCACGTTGGGCACCACTGTGAAAAATAAAGGGAAAAAAACTTTACTTATTTTATTTAAATATATATAAATATATATTTATATAGTTCTCCTAAGATTGTATATAAAAAAAAATAGTTTATTTTATCTAGCTCAGTTGCACGAGGAACTTAATCTCGGGACCTCTGGATTTAGGTAGGCACTTATACTTAAAGTTTATATTATATCGCAATGGAAACAATTTACAAGGTTATGAAATTAAAAAAAAAAGTTATTTGTTTGGTTATTTATGTATTCTGAATATTACTCATATCAAATCCAGCCTATGGAGCTCCGTTAATTTACATTACTAAGGTAACATAATTTTCTTGAAACAAAACAAAATAAAAAAATGGAAACTTCTTACCATAGCCATTCTGTAGTTGAAAGCTACATATCTTTATATTTGATTAAAGGTATGTATAATCTTCTCTCTTCCTCTCTAAGTTAAATTTTACACTCTTGGGTAAAACGTTATAGTTCAAAGTTTTAATAACTTGCAGCACCGTGTCCTTTTTTGTCTCTTGATTGTGAACTTAAACATTCCAGTTTTATTATCATTTTAAAACCGACGCCAAAAGAAGACCAAAACTAAAAACTTATCGTCCACATCAATTCTTCAAAAACAACAAAAAAAAACTTTCCCAATACACACCAAAGAGGTGATACAATTTAGAGCTAGCAATATTGCTAGAATAGTGACGTATGGATGAGAGATTGAGTAAGAGGAAATGGCAAAGAGAAATACTTTAATGAATCGTAAGACCAAACTATATGTATATTTTAAAATTCTAATCATCTTGTTGAGTTTTTACCATGTTAAAGAAAGCTCAAAGTCATTTTATTTGGGAAGTGAAAATAAACAAATACAATGTTGGCACAACTATATGTAAATCAACAGAATAAGAGTAAATAATAGATATTTTGTTACTCTAATTAATTATAATTAAAAGGGAGGGTTTTCTTTGTCACAACAGCTGCCCTTTCGCACTGTTATTGTTCACACAAATAGCGTTAAGCCATATTTGGGTAAGTTATTCCCTGTACCTAGTAACAGCGACACGGAGGTGCGGCCGAGAGGTCGTCCGCGGAAGACTCCACTGGTTCCCGAGGACGCCAGTAAGTCATGTGGTGGCCCTAGCAGCGGTTCGAGGTTCGATGCCAGTCGACCCCGTCCAGTCACGCTGGAGAACCAGCCTGCCAGGAGGAAGAAGGTCACCCACCCCCCAACGTCATCAGAGTACCCCTCTCATTCGTATAACCTCAGAAAGCGCCATTAAAATGGTTGCTTTAGTGTTTTATTTTTGTGTGTTTTCGAATGTGTTAAGTGAAGCGATGAAAATTAGTAAATAACCGAGTGGAGTCCTGTTTGAAAGGACAGGAAACCTAATATTATCTGATAACAGTTTTACAGTAGTGGTAGATTTCAATTTAATGGAATTAAATGTAGAAACCAGTAAACTGTTCAATTTAGTAACTTCTATAATTAGTGTTGAGCTGCCGGATGAGTTGATAGAAAATATTTCTTCATGGTATCAAAACTGGAAAACCGCCACTGAGCAAGTAACTGAAACCTATAAACTGTATCAACAAGAAATAACCAGTTTTACAGACTTGTTACCTAATAAACCTAAAACACCCAAAAGGGCTTGGATTGACTTTGGAGGTAAAATTCTCAAAACTGTTTTTGTTACTTTAGATTCTGATGATTTGTATGAAATTAATCAAAAACTTGAATATTTGGACCCATATGTTGATGATGTGGTTTCTAATATGAATAGGCATATTTTAGTAATGAAAAATTTAGAATATAGAGTTACAAACAATTCAAAATTCATCCAATAACTTGCTAAGGAATATCTCTCTCATTTCAATGTTATTTATAGTGAGCTCAGCAAAAGTGTAGATGAACTACTAAGGTCTATACATGTAATTAACTCTCACATTGATTTAAACAATTTATTGCTTAGGGTAAGTGAATGTCTGTCAAATGCTAGTAACTGTGACATGAGTAGCAGTGATTTCAAAGTATTAGCTTCAGTTCATAGTACATTGTATTTTCAAAATAATTTCCCTTGATGTGTATTCCAAATCTAGGAAACTTAAGTTTCGAATCAAATTTAAATATTCATACAAATGTTAATTTTTCCAGGGAACTAGTGAACGAGATTGATGCCTTTGTTAAGAAATATATTAATCCAGTTGATTTTAATCAAGTAGTAGAGAAAATTAGGGTCCATAGGTTAAAGGAAAGTCCTAAACCTTTGTCTATAATCTTAGGCTCAACTATCACACCTGTTGTATTGGTTATTATTGTAGCTGTAGTAGTCTTTAATTTTAAAGGGTCATTAGTTAAATGTTTTAGTAGGCCTATTCCTAACATTGTACCCTCCATACCTACGCAGGCACAGTCTATTGTAGTTACCTTGCCAGACTTATCTAATAGCTAGTGTTAAAGGTGCGGCGCCACAGCCACCGGACTGGACTTTACTTGACATGACTGGAGTCCAGTGTGATTTTCCATACAATGTTTATTTATTGTCTAGGCGCCACTGCGACCAGACTCGACTGGACTTGACATAATCTGCCGACCGGAGTCAGGTCGTGTACGGTCCCAATTGGAAAACTAACTTGAGTCTGTTTCCCCCACCACTCTTTAACAACACTATCTCCAGCACGTGAACAGTTGTTTACATACCGTACGTCTACCATTTTCATATTAAACATTTTATTTAAAGTATTAATTTAAAGTATTTATAATTCTATTTAAAGTGTCTCTATATTATTATTAAAAATAAGTTCTCGAATAATAAAACTTGATTTTATAAACAGTTCTAATATTATTAAAACAATTTTAAAATGTCTTTGGAAGAGCAACTTGTAGAGACAGTCCGAGAGCACAGTGCATTGTATGACACAAGTAACAAGAATTTTTGCAACGCCAGGATGAAAAACAAAATTTGGGATGAAATAGCAGCTAGACTGAACATTAAATCAGGCGAGTGAAATCTAATTTGTATAACTTAAATTTTTATTTATATTTTGTATAGTAAAATAATTTTTCATAAAATACTTGTAAAAAGAATCATCATTTTACTTTGCTTGCTTTAGTAACATGCATAATCTGAACCATTTGGTATAATCTATGGTCTTCCAATACGATGACATGTTTATGTGATGTTACACCATCTTCAAATCTTATTTATAATAAAGATAATTAATTTAATTCATACTATCGTAAAGTTTGTGAAATTTTGAGATGTTATTTGGAAGAAACTTTTTGTGGGATGATCCAAATAACATCTTAAAATTTCACAAACTTTACGATAGTATGAATTTAAATTAGTCATCTTTATTATAAATAAGATTTGAAGATGGTGTAACATCACCTAAACATGTCATTGTAGTGGAAGACCATAGCTTATACCAAATAAGGAAAAGGGAATAAATAACAACCAAGAAAATATAACTTTAACATTTATTACTCCTAACTAAATAATTATGAACATAATTAAAAATATAAATTACATGAGAGAAAATGAGCTTATTACAATGTTGAAAAAAATACAAGAGTTTACTATAGCTATGATTTACAGTTTTTTATTTTTCGGGAAGTTTGACTCAAATTTTGTCCCAATGCCAAGGTACTTCACCATATTCTGAAATGAAGTAAGACAAAAACGCCTCTCTAACTTCAAAAGCTTCTCTCTTACTTTTTGAAGGTACACCTTTAAGACGCATCATACTATAATTATTTGCTGCATTCATATCAACCCCAGTTTCGATCATGTTTGTGGTCATGAGGTAGTTATGGAGAACACAAGTGGCCTTAACCACCTTATCAACTAAATTTACAGAAATTTCAAACGGTTTGTAATAAACCCTCCAACGAGCAGCTAAAATGCCAAATGCATTCTCCACTACTCTTCTTGCCCGTGATAATCTGTAATTGTACACTGATCGTTCCCTGTTTAACTTATTTCCTGGATAAGGGCGCATAACATGATTTAATAGAGGAAAAGCTTCATCGGCAACAGCAACGTAGGGCATATCTCTCCCTCCTTCGTACAAAGGCTCATCTGGTGGCAAATTATTTCCTTTTTCTAAGCGAAATCCAATAAAAGAATTTGAAAAAATTCCACCATCACTAAAACGCCCTTTAGAACCAACATCGATCATAATGAACTTATAATTTGCATCTACCATTGCTAATAAAACTATAGAAAAGGTTTTCTTGTAATTAAAATAATCTGACCCAGAATTTGGAGGAGCTTTAATTTGTACGTGCTTACCATCTAATGCACCAAAACAATGATCAAAGTTCCATTTATTTTTAAACTCGTCAGCAAAAAATTTCAATTGCTCAGCTGTGGGATCTGGCATTTGCAAAAGTTGCAATCGATTCCATATTGCACCGCAAACGTCATTGACAATACGTGATACGCTTCTGTGACCAAGCCGGTAACTGTATTCCATTGACTTGAATGATTTCCCTGTGGCCAAATACCTGAAAGATATTTACATTTCAGTTAATTAATATTAATCAATAATAAGATTCATTCATCAGTAATAAGATTATGATTCGTCACTAATAAGATTATGATTTATCACTAATAAAATTATTATTTATCAATAATAAGATTATTATTATTCATCAATAAGGAAAATTAAGAAGTTCGTTATTTTTTGTTTGTTTTTTGTAGGGGATGAAGCAAAGAATGCTTGGATTAAATTACGAGATGCCTACAGAAGTAGTTTAAAACGCATGAAATCATCAAGAAGTGGATCTGAAGCTACTTTTTCGAAGGCTTGGAAATACAGTGAACAAATGACCTTCCTGCAACCATACATGAAAGATAGACCCAGACATACAAACGAACGAGCGGAAATAAATGAATTCATGAGTCCTTGTGAGAACATTGACAGCGAAAACAGCCAGCCGCAATGTGAAGAGGAAACTGTATGTAATGAGGTTCTTGTGAAAAAATCGAAAAAAGTGAAACCTGATCCTACCCTTGACTTTCTTCGAGAGCAGGCAAGTATTAGAGAGGCAGAAAGAAAGAGAAGAGAAGAGCTGCGACGTGATTTGGTCCAAAAGATGGTCTGAAACTATTTTTTGATTCGATGTATGAAGCAACGAAACAGCTAAGTCCAGACCTGCAGAAGTCAGTCAAGCGGAAATTATTTGCGATTGTGTCGGAAGCAGAAGATGTAATGGAAAGATATTCATACATTTCTCTTGAAGTACCTCAGGGACAGTCACCAGCAAGCACTTACACAAATACTTCAGCAGAAAATGATTTTACTTTCCAACCTGGAAGAAACAGTAACTAAACGTCATTCGGGAAAGTCTTTAAACTTACGGATGAGATTTTACAGTAATTTTCTAAAAGCACATTAATTTTTTTTTCCTTTTTTAATAATAATAAACACATCAGAAAGGTTCAATAATTTTGTATGCTTAGCTACTTGCCTTTAATATCTTTACCTTATTACCATAGCTAAGATTTAATCATAATTATTTTGTAATTTTTATTTACTAGAATTTATTAAATAAAAAACTTGATTATATGACTGCAGTGCTAGATTTATTTTAATATTGCGTTGCTTTTTTTAATGGGTGGGGCCCTAATATATAAAAAATATTTGCAATAAACCTTTATTTATTCTTAGCTACGCACTTTAAATCGTAAATCTGAAGATGAATGGTAACATATGAAATTTGCTCTTATTTTATGAACAAAGTTGAACTTTTTTGATTATAAGATTGCTAAAATTAATTTACTTTATCATTGTAGATATTTTATAATTTCTTACCTTAAACAGACGGCAAGTTTCTCTTCAGTACTGATTGGTTTACGCCAGTTTGTCTCTTGTTTTTGAATGTCTGTAGCGATTAAATCATGAATATATTTGAAATCGGATTTGGTTAGTCGAAAGTAGTTTTTAAACTGCTCAGCTGTCAAAGACTTTATTAACGTATGAAACTCGCCTAGCTCATTTCTTTCTTTCACATATGTATTTATCCATGTTCTCTTCCTTTTCGATAGCAATAATGCACAGCAATCCAAAAAATCTTCATCTGAATCGGATTCAGAACTTAAATCCAATAACTGCTGCCCGGAATTCATATTATGCTGAGAGAAATGCAGAATAAACTGAGATGTTTTAGACTACACAGTCAACTCAAGTCTGTTCGCTGTGGCGCATATCTGCATTTGTCCGGTCATGTCAAGTTAAGTCCAGTCATGTCAAGTAAAGTCCAGTCCGGTGGCTGTGGCGCCCTACCTTTAGGGTTGTCACCACCTAAGACAAATAAGTGTCTCATAAATGTTCCACTTATTTTTCGGAGGGGGGTGTAATGTAAGAGCATAATTATTTTAAGGTTTATTCTGGCAGGAGGTTAACCCACGATGACACATTTCCTGGTAAGTCAAGAGTATTGGGTTGCCTTCCTGTTGAGAACAGCATATAGCTCATATAGCTTCATCCTGTTGACGAGCGAGCATATTCTGGATAGCTCAGTGGTAAGAGCATTGGCGTACTAAGCCGAAGGTCCCGGGTTCGATTCCCGTGTCCAGGTGTCATTTTTCAATTTTCAGAATATGATTAGCGTAATTGTTGAAAAACAAAATCTATTCACAAATTCTCTGTTTATTTGACAAAAATTTTGAATCTGGCCATTACTCAGGGACTGTATATCCTACTGAAAGAAAATATTTCGACCAGCCTACATAATATTATATATACGTATATATACAGATATTCAAATTTGAAGATAGTATATAAAACAATTTTCTGCAAAAAGAAACATTTCATTTAAAAAATGGGTAATTTGTATATAATAAATATTACATAGGTAACCTTTATTGCCTCTACTGCAAAAATTATAAACACTCACTCCAAAAATAAGTATTTAAAATTACAATAAAACATAGAGAAATATACTGTAAGAAAAGCTTTCTCACCCAATTGTATGGAAAATATCAATCTATCGATTTTGACCAAAAGTGATAGATAAGCTTACACACAAGTTTTACGTTGAAGCAAGATAATTTATAATCTATGTGTCCCTTATCAATAACTTTTGTGTCAGGGGTGTTCATAATATCTACACATCACTGGCTATTTTATAAGTTTTTCTATACACAGTATATAATAATGCATGCATTCTACAGCTTTATACATTCAATGTCCTTAATCAAACTCCTGCAATGAACACACTTAAAATTATGTTTTAATTCTTTTTGATAAGGTACCTGTGCTACAAATTTCGGTTGAATCTTTGCCGCGTGAATTGAGGTGTTTTTCCTTATGATTGCTCATTCCTTACACGCAAATGTAGGAACACTTTCTCTAAATTACCGTATTTATTATCCACCCTACTTCATTATTGTAAATTTACGGATACCATTTGAAGGTAATAAGTGAAGCATTTCTGATATCACCTGAACAAAAAAATGACACGGAAATAATCTTTACAGTGCAAATTCTTATATGTGTTGAGTAACATCCTCATCTTAGCATTTGAGTTACCCCCTCCCCTTCCTCTCTAAAGATTACGTTATTTCCATCTCTTTGACCTGGCATGCCATAGCATCCAAGGTGTGCGAGAAAGTAAAAATGATATTTGTGATTATTTTATTTTATCAAATAATAATTGTCAAAATGAAATATGGAACTATGTTAACTATGTTATTAATTTTAAAATAGTGGTGGTCAAGGCATGTTCACTAGTGCTCCCACCCCCCTATCATTATCTACCTTTACAGTTGATAGCAATACAGTTTCAAGACGTTTGTCTATTGTGACAAGTGTATTTCTAGTTAAAATTGCCAATAGTCCATAATTATTTAGATAACCCTGTATTATAATATCCAAATTATTGACTGTTTACAGTTCATATTACCAAAGGTAGGGCCAAGTGTTTGATTGGTACATCTAAGTGAACCGAACCCGTGTAGGTTTTACGCCGATGTACGAATTAAGCTAATGTGTTAGATAAGAGTTAGGGTTGATTTTTAGATGACCTACATTCACATTTGCGTGGTGGGTGAGTGGAAAACAGTTTAGCAATAATAACCTCATATCACCCAACTGGGATTGAACCCCGATCCCCGTCCTCGGCAGTCCAGTTTATTGCAAGAGTAGTACCTTAGATCATGCGGTCACCAAAGAGAGTCCCGTAATTATATTAATTAGGTATTCTATGCAAATGATATGAAATTAATGGATGAATTATAAATTACAGTAATTAAAATTGTATTTTTCATTCAGAAACGATAGTAAATTCATAACACATTAAAAAAATCTAATTCACAAGATCAAAAAATTTATTTTTCTTTCGTCTGGTTGAGAGATAGTGTTTTTTATTTTATTTTCTTCGATCTCTTTTTACAGAAATGGCTTACATTGCAAAACACATCGTATTCACACAACTGATTTCATAAATGAACGTAGTCGAGTTGATATATTTCCTGCGAACATCTGTGGATCACAGTGCAACGCTTGGCACCACTGCCTTGAGTTTTCTTGAGAGGCTCATCTTGAGCTTATGAAGAAGGAAAAGTATCTGAGTTTCTCCATCATAATACACAAACCAGCCTTGTTTACCAAATGTACGTGATACATAGTCACACGTGCCGGTAAAACTGGTTACACGCCTGCAGTGCGAAGTAACACTGCGATTCTGGTTGCCTACCTGGCAGGCATTTGCACTTGGCTCTGATCTCAGAAACGGGGAAAGCTTGACAGTTTCTCCAAGACACTTTTTTGTTATATTTTTACTCCCTGTTTTGTAATCTTAAGTCAAAATTGGTAATACTTACTCTGACATATTTTATTTTAGAAAAAAAAGTGTTACAACCCCCCCTTTTTTACATGATGGGGGTGGGTAGCGGTAACAACACATTTAGTTTATTAATGATCAAGGTTTCAATAAGTAGTATACAAAGATTCGTTGTAATACCTTAATCAGTTTTCATAATATTTCACACAATAGTCGTTTTTAGCTCTATCTTTAGGGGTGTGTACCGCCCTTAATATTTATGATGAACCTTAGGTTGCTTATGAGAATAATTCTAATTTCACCCAAGGAATATCCTGCCAAAGTTTGATGCAATGTTTTAGATACATATTGTATATATATATTGATTTATTTAATTCTGATATTCATAATAAACATATACATGTACTTCTTGCAATGTATTTTATGTTATTGTTATTGAAAATAACTTTAGGTTTAGAAACTATTTCTGAGCTTCCTTAATTTCAAATATTATTATTATTATATTTATATTTCTGGAGACTAACCGTCATGTTCTTCCCACACCTGGATTGAGATGCGTGCTCTGGGTTTCTTTTATACACCCAGCATTCAAAACTATTACACAGATAGCTCACTTCTATTGTTTTCGTTATCATATTAGTTTATTTTTATGAGATTTGGACCCTCTTTTGTAGGATTTTGAGATATTTAGGGTTCAAACATCTACCGGACAACGTTAGTGCAAGTTGTGTTGGTAAGTTGTCCAACCTTGGTGAAGGTGTTGAGTCAAGATGTGATTTTTCTTTCTCTGTGGATCCATTAGACATTGAGATCCACACTGGACCTGGTTTATCTTCAAAGTTATCCGATGAAGAGATATTGAAATCCATAAAGGAAAATTGTACCTTTCCTAAATCACCTTCTTTTCCAGTAATTTCTCAAGGAAGGGAATGACTGGAAACATATTCTTGGCTTGCCTACAGTGTTATAGACGGTGGCGCGTAGTGTATAATGTTTGTACTATTTAGGCCTGATTATGGTGGGAAAAGCGACCAACAGTTAGGAATCCTGAGTCTCAAACCATTAAAGAAGTACAAAAATGCAATATCTGACTTCAAAAAGCATTCCACATCCAGTTTATTCAAAAAGCGAAAGATTTTTGTAATGCGTTTGAGGGTAAAATATCCAGTGTTAATATTATTTAGATACAAGAGCTAAACAACTGATTGAATCAAACAGGCAAATATTGATCCTATTGTGAAAGCCATTTTATTTTGTGGTTTCGGGGTTATCGAAATGAGTTTGGTACCCTTTGATATCTGAACATCGATTAAGATGTAAGTGATGGAAACCTTAGAGCTCTGTTGCTTTTCTTTATCAATGCAGGCGACCATATTCAGACTACACCAAAAAATTCAACCTTTATTAGTATGACATCTCAAAATGACTCTATTGATAGTTGTTAGGACATTATAGTTGAAAAATCACAACAAAAGCTAAGAAAGCTTGATTTTTCTTAGTAAAAAAGATGAGACCACAGATTCGAGCCATTCTCAACAGATGTCTATCAGTATTTGGTATGTTGATTTTGAATCAAATGCAGTGAGGGAGGATTTCATCAAATTTGTTAAAGTAATTTATCTGACTGGTGAATCATTAGCAAAAACAGTTTTATGGGTTTTAGGAGAGTTAGGCCTTAGCTTGGATAATTTGAAGGGTCATGGGTATGATGGAGCCAGTAACATGTCAGCGACATTCAAGGGAGCTCAAAACTTTATTCGTGTGCTGCAACCTCTGGCTGTATAGGTAGACTGTTACTATAATTATTTGATATGGTATGATATGTTATAAACCTTTTGAGGGAGAAAGGATGTCAGTGTCCTGAATGTTTCGTAGGTGCTTTGGGGGGAGGAGGAGGGTGGTTTGTATCCTCGTGGTTATTCACTTAGACTTCTCTTATGTTTTATAAACTGAATGATGAACATCTGATCCAATTAGATATTTTAGTTTCTGAACTATAAATTTGGGTGACCCTGAAACACTCAATATTATATACCAGTAGCATGAGCCATTTTTGAAGATACAAGTTGTTTTAAGAAGGTGAAAGTGTGAGAGAAATGCAGATAGGTACCTGCACGAAACTATAAATAGCCAACCAGAGGCTACTGTGGGAACTTTGTATTTGTACTGGAGCAATATTTTATTTATTTAGGTCAAAAAAATGTTTTTCCATAAAAAAAAGTGAAAAACATTGGACTTTTCTCGTGTCCCCTTCCATCCCATCTTAATGAGCCTTTAAAACCAAAACTTTCGTTAATCTCCACGTCTTACATTGTTAAGGCTGTGCGTGTATTTGTTAATTACTCTAATGGAGTGATGGTTATGAAGGAAACATTTTGGAGATAATATACCCGCATTTGCTTGGATGAAGAGTGGGAAGACCCTTTAGGAAAAACCACCCTCAGTAGACCCAATATTAGTTTGACATATTGTATCTTGAAAGCTATATATTATATGCCTACAGGGCTTATTTAGAGACTTTAACTAATTACGATAGAGACGCCTCAGACACCCACCTGGTGAACGGTATGTGGTTTTTGGATACCCTGCCGCTAACGGTGAACTCGCTCCATCCACAGAAAACAAAGGCTTTACCACGAGATTAGACTTGTTAAAACATCCGGTCGAGTTGGTGTGACGTTTACACTCTAACATATTTAATATTTCACAATTGCTATTGAAAAATGTATCCTGGCGCGTTAAACTTATTCGCAAAAAAAGAGAGTTTTATCTGCTCACAGACGCGGAAAATTTAAATACTTATGTTCGGTTGAAAATTTTAGACGCCACACTCTTTGTGAAACACGTGTATGTGTCGCCGACTATTTCACTCGCTATAGAAAATGCACTATTAAGAAAGCCGGCCCAATACCACATCAATTGGGTGGACGTCAAGTCTGTGACCGTACCCAAAGAATCCAAGTCTGTGAGCCTAAACAATGTCATCCAAGGGGTTGTCCCTAAAATGGTTTTATTCACTATGGTGTCTAACGATGCGTTTGTAGGTAGTTTGAACACGAATCCATTTCAACTCATTCATAGAAATCTGGATCGTTTCGTTCTATATGTAAATGGGATACAAAAATATTTACCCATTTTGACAACGTACTTACGTCCACCCTCGTCTATGACACTTTATTTTCGGGATTTGGTATACACCACCAAAACAATGGACATTTAATCACACGAGACATGTTCAATAAAGTTTATTTTATGGTGGCGTTCGACTTGACTCCCGACAGTACAGGGCAGGACTTATACACTAGCCTTCAGTCAAAGGGGAGCGTGAGATTTGAGTTACAGTCTAAGACAGATCTTGATACCGCTATAACCCGTTTGTTCTACTCTGAGTACGAGGAGACAGTGTCAATAGATTCTAATTGGGAGGTGAAAATTAATTATTAACACCATGAATTCGCATCAAATAGACACACTGCTGCAGGGCAAAATTCCATTCTATAAAGGGACATTTCCTTCGGACAAATTACCTCAAAATTTTACTCATCCCACCTTATTTGTGGTCAATCTAGACCCTCACACTAAACCAGGCTCACATTGGGTGGTTCTATATTTTTCCAAATTTGGGAGTATTTTGATACATATGCCCGACGACCGAGCCTAGCGATGACTATCCTCATGAATAAACACTCGAGACGTTGGACGTACTACAGAAAACGACTCCAAGCCATAGCATCCGGTGTGTGCGGCCACTATTGCTGTCTGTATGCTGATGCCAAGGCCGCTGGATGGAGCCTGAGGCGATTCACAGACCGGTTCTCAACACCAAATTGTGCAAGAACGACCAACTGGCCGTCAGATGTTCAAACGTCACTTTGGCAGCTGTCCAAGGTGTACGCGCAGGGGTGCCCAGATGTGTGTTCCAGCATTAGATATAAAAGGTATACTAGAATTTTATTTAATCATTTGTATTCAATTATCTGACAGATTAACATCATCATGTCGGCCATCTTTGATTTTTCATTTATCATCAACTCTAAAAAGGAGTGGACGGTCACCGAGCTAGCCATAGTTTTCATCGACGAGAAACAATCCTCGATTTATCAATTCAATAAAACCACCGGACTGTGCTACTCCAAATTGGATGCAATTCTAAAGCAAAATTTAGATAAAGCCGTCGTACCTTACGCATATAATAAACAAAAAGGCAATTTCTTGTCTCGTCTCACAGGCTGGACATTCATCCCTCTACGGGAGGACTCTAAATGCCCCTTTGTAGATTTGATCAACTCTAATTGTTGGGGATGTACCGCTCCTTGTCACGACATCACGCCGTGCGCGTTAAAAAAAAAGCAAATGCCTTGGCACGATTAGTTAGAGTTCACAGTGTCTAAAAATTGTATAAATTTTGTCCAATCACCGAAGATGACGACGACACCGAGACTAGCTTTAATTGTGACGACTGTTGATTACAGGTCATCAGTCCAGACGCAGAAAGCGATGGAGAAGGTGACGTGCAGCTGTAATATGGTGGAGGACCATCTCCCGTCCGAGGTTTCACTGGTGACCTGGACTTTCTACCTAAACGACAAACAGAACAAACACGTGGCGGTGGGCCTCTTTCCTAGCCCAACTTTTACGCTCACGTGATGTTTTCGTCAAATTCTAAGTGTCTGATACTCACCGTCCCGCAATGGAACTTTTTCGTTAAAGAAATGCCGTTTTGGTCTGACTGTGTGGAGAACTGTGTAAACTTTGAGTCCAACATGGACGACTTTAGAATAGTGATGAAAAAACTTTTAGGTGTGTGGAAATTGTGCTGGAATGTAAAAAATATTCAAATATACTTGTCTATGGATGAATTAAAAACTATGTGCGCTCTTGAACAATATATCACACGCCACGTGAAATTTCTCAATCATCCCAACGTATTGGTATTCATTGACTATGTCCTCGCCTCTCTAGCGTTTGTCGACCATTCTGATACTATTCCATATTTTTATTATCTATCGTTATTTGACGATCTTTTATTTTTATGCGTTGCAATAATAAATTGTGAAAATATGTTTGTTTTTTAATTATAATAATAACATGTGAAAATGTGTATTTATCTTTAATTTATAGTAATATTAACCTCCGATTTAAATTATATATTTGTAGTAAAAGCCATATAACATTTTTTCTATAAAAAATACAGGTTTATAAATAATAATTCATTAAATCTGAAGAAGTCATAATTCTGTGACGTCAAAGTTTAGTTACAGACGTCAATGTATTACATCACAAAACTGATTTTATTCACGTAATTCTCTTGAAACGTCACCAATATTTTAATCGCACCAGACCCGTCACAGTTGCTGCCTCATTGTCACAGCCCCCTCACAGCTGTTGGCTCATTGCCTGAAATAGATTATACCTGCCCACTTACTACTGGCGTTTACATCTAGAAACCGTCAATTATTACCCGAATTGAAATTTTACGTTCTACTGAACAATTTCTTCGTGCGACGTGTGGCATGTTTAATCTGGGCCACATCAAATTTATGTGATATATGATTTTAAAACTAATATATATAATATATATATATATATATATATATATATATATAGTGTTTCATTCACATTTGTTTCAAGGTGTTTTAGTATACAGATATTTCTTACCTGCATTCAAATATACCGATATAATAATTAACCGAGTAAATTATATTATAACTATCTATATTGTTGCTTTATCTGATTATTAAAAAAAGATAGAACCCAATATTTGCCATGATAATTTGTTTGACTCATAGAGTGTAAAAATAGTATTTTAAAACATAATTTATTTGAAACAGTGTTGTTCCAAGTGTATTTTATTTCACACACTTCACGAATGTTGGTATTAATTATATTAAACAGTTAAATCAAATACGTTTAGGAAAAATTGTATTAAAATATTAGATTAATACTAAAAGTAGTTTGAAATTGAAAATTAATAGATTTATGGTAGAATTTAAAGAGAGAAAAAAATCGTACCTTTCCAGTAAATAAAATTTAATTTTATTGGAACTATTATATTTCGAATATTTGATTTGAAGTTCGTTTGACTTGTGCTTGAATTAAAGCTTTTGTCTTTTAGCTCAAATGGATACTGGAGATGCCGGCTCCATCATCCCGCTTCCATACCAGATAAAAGATGATGTCCCGCCCACAACACCCGCAGCCCCCATTCTGTCAGCGGGAGCTTTTCCACCTCCAGGCACCTCATGTACTAGTAGCTCACGGTTTCAAGGTTGCAATCTATTCCTATCTCGACTTGTCGGGCTGTCAAACTTTTGCCAGGTATGAGTCATCAGGGTTACTATGACGTCAGCAGGGAAAACCCACTGCCACATAGAAGAGGGGAGGGTTGCGACATTACCGATTCCTGTCTGGACATGTCGTGATATATTCCTAACGCGGCTTGTCTTCCCACCAAACTAGCGCCAGTTATAATTAATCAGGATTGTGACATCAATCGACCCCCAAATAGATTCAGAGGCTTGCAACAGGAAGACTGGGCCAGTAGCTCACACTCTATGCTTTAGCCATCGAGAGAGAATGCCTGTGCACGCTCCCGCTACCAGCAGCGATGTTTAGAACTAAACTGGATTGTATGGTCGGAGACTGACCAAATGAACTAATTCTCTTCATGACCGCCGTCGAGGGAGGACTGCACGCTCCTCCACCAATAAAAAAACACCCCCAAAATCTCCCGTCAGCACCAACCGTATCCAGGAATTAGATCCAATGGGGCCACACATAAAAACAATGGTGCACACATAATAATCAATTATACCATTACGTCCCACAAACCAAAATAAACCAATCAGGGTTTGACTCATGAGACGTCACACACATTCAGCACATGAAGACGTCACACACGATTGCAGCATCATGAAGACGTCACACACGATTGCAGCATCATGAAGATGTCACACACGATTGCAGCATCATGAAGATGTCACCAGAGAAAACCCAGATCGGGTTCAAAGTCCAAGGTCAAATTGGGATCATACGCAATATCTACTACTCACCTATCTGCCATCAGATTACCTTTCTCATCTTTAGCTAAATTGGCCTGATAACTTTATCTATATCCGTTAGTACCTAGATAAAGTTACCTGATATTTCTTATGTTCGTTATTTTGCTAACTTTACCCTTTAAATACTTCCTCTTTTTCTTTCTAAATGTGGCATAAGCATTTAAACATATTTAAACCAAAATAGCATGGCAATCATCCATGCCCCCCAAATAATATTTCCTGATCCTGATCAATGTTATTATTATGAGGAAAAGTGATCCAGAACGGTCATTTACACCACTTATCACGTGGTGATAGATAAATAATAATAACTACTATAAAATATGTGTTTTGTTGCTATTAATTATGCATTTTGTACGGTGGTGTAGTCAAATAGTATTTATTATCTTATTATTTTTATCTAACGATATATGAATGAGAAAGGTAGTATTGTAGAGGTAATATTCACTCATTTGCATGGAGGGAAGTAAAAAACAATTTAGGAAAAGCCATTCAGAATCCACCCGACCGGTATTCGAACCCTGAGCTACGCTTCATTGGTCATCTAGTTTTATTTTCGAGCGTGATGTCAGGATCTATGATTGATTATGGAACGAAACATGAGTCTTAGTATTAGTTCTTTAATAAGAGCAAAATTGTAGACTAATCTCTCCATATATAAAAGCGAAAGCCCTGACTGACTGACTCACTAACTCAATCACTAATTCTCACACTTCCCACGAAGCTAGAGGGCTGACATTTTTCACAGGTGTTCCTCATAAGTTAATTAGGAAAAGTAAAGATATTTCATTCCGATGTTTTGTGATTAAGGGGGTTAAATAGGGGTGGTTACCTTAATAAACAATATTACCTTATAAACTCCTTTTAAGCGTTTAGAGGATAATAATCCGATAATTTTGTTCTAATAATTCCTTCGAAAAAATATATCAATTATTTTTAACCCCGTAGAAGCTTCTAAGGGGTGAAAAAATTATGAATACAGATAATTAATTAAAATATGTAATTACGTTTTAATATGCACCTAATTGTCTAGGGATAAGGTGTCAGACTTCTGTGCTGGCGGCCGGGGTTCAATCCTCGGTCCCGGCAAAGATTTATCTGATTTCCAAACCCTTCCTTCACCTCTGACAAGACATCTTGTGAATGTGGGGAATGCCAGGCCTCCACTGTGGTTCGGATTCCACGTTAAACTGTAGGTCCTTCATTTTATCTCACAATCACCCTACCATTACACATTAGCGTAAGTGTGTATAACCTGGACGGGTAGTAAGACACGGTGCTAATAATAATTTAATATGCAACTTTAATAGACGGTAGAAGTCTGTAGTTTATATTTTGCTGAATTTTGTGATGTTTGTATTGTTTGTGTGAGTGAGAGGGCCAGGCCCGGGGTGGTGTGTGGTGGTGGGGATGGGTGGGAGGGGAAGACCTGTCCAGCCACGCTCAGCTGATAACACCCCAGGCAGTTGGCAATGGAGGCTGCTTAAAATAAAACTCCCCATGAGAAACGATACATGCTCACATCCTAGCAGTGTTTCTCAGGTACTGCTAAGAACCATACCATTAAGCTTCAAACAAAAATTCATCATTTTCATCCAAAAATAAGTAATAATACAATATCCCATGCGAAGAACGAGGATCCAGCTAGTCCAAAATATGATTTAGAAATGTTGTATGCCTAGAAGCGTTTAAATAGCTTTCTCTATGATGATAATATTATTTTAAAAAGCGCACAATATTAAGAAAGATGTCTTCCCCCAGCGTAGTCAGCACATAGTAAGGCCGAGCCGTCTGGCTCTTACTCAGATCTCAAACCTGACATCCATAACATAAATATAGCAGAGGTGTTTCCTGATGAACCTGAGGAATTAGAGCTCGACATCTTTATATGTATAAATAATTATACTTTCTGAAATTATTTATATTCAGGATTTAAAATTGATTTTATTAAATCTGAATCCCTCCTTTAGTATCACGAAACTTCCCTATGAAATAATGAAATTCACTCTTGGTGGGAAAAGTTAGGTAGCACAGATTGGGGTGATCAGGTTAAGTGTTTACATAGTATTACATGGGGAGGGGGGTTAGAATGGTAAGAAAAATGCGTTACATGGTTTATATATAACCCCTAATTGCGTCAGATCTACCGGTTGTACAATTGTGCATCGTTACAAAAACCCATAGCATGAGATTGCATATAATGAGGAAAATCATTATTTAAACTTGTAGCAACAGCTAAATGTTGCGATTTTATCTATCTGATTCGAAAAATACAAATTATCTGCCATTACAGAAACTTTTGGGGGTTTGCAAGTCACATATTGTAAACAATTGGTATATTTAAATGTATCAACACACGTTTATACAAACACAGTCAATGCCCTGAAAGATGAATATAAAGTTTGCAGCCTACTGTTCATCAATAAACAATGTTACTTTAGTCCCATTAAATATTTTTGTCACCTGTGACGGTTCTAACATGTATTAGAGTAGGTAAATATGTCATAGGCCTACATATAATTAATGTAGGTATCCTACAAGATAAACAATGCATTATTATCGCATCAAAAACTTTCCCTTTATTTAAAATATAATTTTAAAATTCTAAGTAATAAATTCTATAGTGTATAGTTTAGGCAGATATAAGTTAAAAACAAGTACATTATGTTAGTTTTAAAATATATTAATTAATAGAAGAGGAGTTAGAAATAACTTTAAAAATTGGCCTGCAATCTCCAATGTTTATTTAATTGAAACACTTTAAATTGAATTTTGCTAAATTGCATCACCTTATTAAACTGCTCCAAACATTTTCTAAATATTGTTTTCAACTTTTCAAAGACATTTCAGCCAACATTTTCTGCTGTATCAGCCCTTCATTTGTTGTTTGTCTTGTAAACAAATTTCACTAGCATCACTCGTGATTAAAATTGATTACATTGTTATTTGTGATTGTGTCATTTGTTGAAAGTCAACGCTGATTCACGGTTTTTAAGAGAGAATAATTACGATTGAAGACTGTATTTAAGACTTAATCACTTGATAGTATACATATATGAAGGCAACTAAATCACTTGTAACAAGTGTGTAACTACATCCTGGAAGTGCTTCTAGCACGCTGATTAAAGAGAATGTGTTTTGTTGACATGGTTACACTTTGATCACTGTTATAATAGTGATTTACGGCCGATTGTTCAGCATGTGTACTATCAATGCATGTTATAGTGAGTCAAGTGCTAGGAATTGTTTATAAATAATATTAAACGAGATAAAGAATGTTTGGTGGGGAATTAAAAAAGTTAACCTACTGTTTAATTTTTCCAATTATTAATATTTTCTTATGATAAGATTAACTGCACGTATGTGTGGTAATATAAAAAATAACTACATTATTCGTTTTATTATTAATTAGTAATTAGTAAAAAGAGCAATAATATGTGTTGTGTATCTTTTGTGAGCCCTACTTACTACCTGTCCAGACTATTCACATATTTACGCTAGGGAGGTTGGGATGAGGAAGGAGAATTTATTGAAAACTTACATCCATTTTCACGAAGATAAAGTTGAAAAAAAAAGTCCTCGGTGTAGCTGGCCAGGATTTAAACCCTGACCTGTTTATCATCGGCAATCAAGTTTATTTCGAGACTGATACCTATCCACCATGACAATAAATTGAATATAAACAAATTAAAAATGTATTTAATCTTGGTTCTAAATGTATAATATGTGTAATACGGTATTATAAAATGGGTTTAGAATATTTACTTTCAAAATAAAAATTGTGTTATGTAATGTATTGGTCAACAATTTATGCTTTAATCAACTTCCCTTTTTAAACGAAGTAACCTAAAAAATGTAAAATTAACATTTTTGGAAAAGTTTTCTTTATCTTCTTACAGTAAACTCAAGTGAAATGCTTTACTTACATTCTTATATCCCATTCTTCCACTAATGTACGGCATTATGTAAGTTGTGTAAGCCGTTTTAAGTTAAGCTTGAAGCGCTGGCTGTGAGACTGATGAGGATATTAGAAATTTGATGGTGGTTTGAGAGGACGTTTAGCTCTGTACTGAACACTGGTTTTATTCAAACATGAGAAAAGTGTCTGTAGTTCGTAAAGTCAGTACTATAACTACTACTACTACCACTAGTAAGTTTATATTAAATTATCTCCATATTTAGAATGTTATTTTGTTCCAAATGTAGTAATATATTTTAATACTTTCTATTTATTTTAACAAGTTGGTTGTTCGTGTAATTTTTCTTGGTAAAGTAATAGAAATGTAATAGTTTTAAATATAAATAAATACATGTTATTGAGTATATATCCGACCAAGTTTAATAGGGAGTTGTTGTTAATCAGATTAAGTCCACCCAGAGGTAACCAGGGTTGTGGGGGCGATTGCCCACACGTTTATCTTTTACAATAGCATATCACCGCCGCACCACATATTAATTCATGAAAATGTGTTTTGTGCACTAGTTTCCTTACAACAATAATCTTTTAAGGTCTGTTGACATTTTAAGGATAAGAATAATGTTGCTTAGTAAGGAGGAATAAGGAAGAGGGAGGCATTTTACTAAACTGACCCGGCCACAGTCTGGAAACATTTGGTGTTGATGTTGATGTTGATAACAGAATGTGTATGTAACCTAAAACATAGTAATTTCCTTAGCTTTGTTCCACTATGGTGTAGATTATAAGATAAAATCATAGTATAACTAGTCAAGGTGTACCCTCCTTAACTAAAATAAGGAATAAACAGAAGGTCCAAACAACAATGTATAACAAGGGGGCAAAAAGGGAGACGCGGCAGTAGGCCTAAAGTCAGTTGGCCTAAAGTGAATTCTGAATAAAAATCACCTTTATACAACCGAGCATTGAGGTTGGAAACGTGCAACCTGGGACCCCTAGCTCAGTTGGCACACGCGCTACCGACTATCTTGGACTCGACAGTAAATTCGGCTAGGATTTGAACACCAACCTGATTACTAACAGCAACCAAGTCTAATTAAAGTATAACGCCTTATACCAAACGGCCACCACTGTGATACACCCTAAAGAAGATTATGGCATGGTAAATTGTTGCTTTAAATAAAATATATTTTCAAATATTTAACAGTCTCAGCATTTGCAACAAAATCCCGCCTATTGATCCACATTAAGTCTTGCTGTAACGTTGTCTATTACAATGTTGTTTATTTAAAAGGTTTTCAATATTCTGATCCTCGTTTTACTTAACATTGTCCCTGACTGGCTACAATGTTGTTTTTAACCCGATTAAACCAAGTGTCAAGTTTGAATCGTTTTCCAAACGCCTGATAACCGCCCGCGCTATGCAAGAGTCATGCAGACCCCGGCACGAGGTGCATTAACTTGGAATATCACTTTCAAACTGTGAATTTTTTTCTATGTCAACTTTTGTTTCAGTTTTGTACCGTTTTGTACCCCACCATTTTGAGAAATTAGCATATCAAAATTGCCACTCCAAATTAAGGGGTAATTAGATCTTTATGATTTTGAACTTTTTTCAATGCAAACGTTTTGTAATAATTCTGTACCGCTTTGTAACATAGATTTGGTTTGCGTATAATATCTCGCCAAATTAATAGAGATTTATAAAGTATAATTTAATTAATATTGTAACGTGGGGGGGCGCACGTGACCTGGGAGGGTCACAGGCCGTTCACACGTGAAAGTGCGAACCACGAGTTCTTTTAGAGATATTGGGGTAGGTTGCCGACCAAACACGAATAAAAATGCCCACGGAATATTCAAGGTTGTGATTATTAAAATTACCACTTACATACACACTCTAATTAACTGTATATCTAAATTAATTACAACTAAACAAGTAATTAAGTAAAATTAAAATAACCTTAAATAAGTCTGTAACTTAATTAAACTAATAGAGCACAGAGATATAAGTAAATTAAATAAATAAATTAACAACTCTAAAACACCTAATAACTATTCAAATATTTAAATACAGTCACAAACATGTTCATTAACACAGTAACAATGAATGTCTACATCACCCGTGTACTTAGTCCAACACTTGTCCCGCACACGATACACTGCGATGACCCGTGATACACAAACACCGGTCCACACACTGGACACGCCGGTCCACACACTGGACACGCAGGTCCACACACTGGACACGCCGGTCCACACACTGGACACGCCGGTCCACACACTGGACACGCAGGTCCACACACTGGACACGCAGGTCCACACACTGGACACGCAGGTCCACACACTGGACACGCAGGTCCACACACTGGACACGCCGGTCCACACACTGGACACGCCGGTCCACACACTGGACACGCCGGTTCACACCTGGACACGCTGGTCCACACACTGGACACGCAGGTTCACACACTGGACACGCTGGTCCACACACTGGACACGCAGGTCCACACACACTGGACACGCAGGTCCACACACTGGACACGCAGGTCCACACACTGGACACGCAGGTCCACACACTGGACACGCAGGTCCACACACTGGACACGCCGATCCACTCCCAGTCCCACTGGTTAAGAGCCAAGAACTGAACCTCTCTCTCTCTACACGGCTATCGCTGAGCTTGTTTATATAGGGGTGGTGACAGCTAAGGGTCTGGAATCCTCCATTTCTAAAGTTAAGAGTCCAGAATAAAAAGAATCCCGACTCTTCCAGACGTGTCTCCGTCCTGCCCTCGCACCTCCCTGGCCCCTCTAATCACCCCAGTCAAGTGAGAAGGTCACTACCTACCTGCTAGACAAGGAGAGAGACAGAGAGAACAAGGAGCGCAGCCAGGGTAAACAATGAGAGCACGCTGGTCCCACTGTTAAGCACTAATCTTGTTACAATATAATACTTCAGGGGCGGATCCAAATCGTTTTCACAGGGAGGAATGAGGGTGTCATAATTATAAATTACATAGTTACTTGCAATGCTAGAGTTCTGTTTAAAGCCATTTAATAGTTTCTCATTCATATTTGAGCTTATGAATAAGAGATAAGTGATACTCAAAGGACCGTGGTATCTCAGGGGGGTATAGAGGAAAAGATTACTTTTTTCTTATAACCCCTTTATCATGCATGCGGTTTTCAGGACAGTGGTATCTCCGGTAGTGTATAGGGGTAATTATCGATGGCGCTTCTCGATGTACCGCCCTCCTTATCCTCTAATAGATAAGGGTTGGCGCACATTACACAAAAGAAAAATAAACATATAAACAATAACAAATGATAAACTGCAGAGGATCTGATAGGACTGCATAAAAGTGAATAGGCCTTTCTCTCTGGCTTATACAACAATTTTGCTTCCATGAACTCTCCTTAACTATCATCAATCATATTGGTACTATGAGCAAAGGGGAGGAGGTCGAGAATCTTATGTTTAAAGTAATAACTTATTTACCTAGAATTAGTAAATTAAAAGGTTGCATGGAGTTAAAGAATGTTTATTTAGAAAAGATAACAATAGATATAGGTAAATATAAGTAACAACAATGAATAAATATATATATAGAAGATTGGGTTATGCCCATGACAATAATGTTGTCATAACAACATTGATCCATTACGACCTAAAGATTATTACCAAGTTAAACACATGGCCCCTTAGGGTCTCTGCGGCAATCCGCAATACAATGAATACAATATCTAGCCACCACAGGCCAACCGTCCGCATAACAATAGCGAAGTTGTATTAAAACTAACTTGAAAATTATTATTATTATTAGCACTGCGTCTTACTACCCGTTCGGGTTATACGCACTTACGCTAATGTGTAATGGTAGGGTGATTGTGAGATGAAATGAAGGACCTACAGTTTAACGTGGAATTCGAACCACGGTGGAGGCCTGGCATTCCCCACATTCACAAGATGTCTTGTCAGAGGTGAAGGAAGGATTTGGAAACAGATAAATCTGTGCCGGGACCGAGGATTGAACCCCGGCCACCAGCACAGAAGTCTGACACCTTACCCCTAGACCACCAGGTCACCTATCTTGAAAATATTATTGGCAATCAAAGTTTACCACAGTACAAAGGGAGATCCTACAAGATTAAATAAATATACAATAAATACAAAAAATTACATAGCCGCACATAGGTAGGCAACACGCCTTACGTAGATTTAGGGTGACATACAAAAGGTAAAGTTCACCATAAATGCCAATTATTTGAAGAGCCAGAAGGGCAAAGAGGGATTGCAAAAGTATTATCTACATTAATATTTAAAATATTTTATGCCATGCCGGTCATACCTTCCTCGTGATCTAACATATTTACAAAGACAATACATAATTGTAATTCAAAATAAATAATACAAGTCCCAAAGTTAATTTTGAAGTGTACCGCCCAAAAAGAATTTGTACCCAGCATAGTTTTAATTTAAATAAATAACGCAAGTCCGAAAGATAATTTTGAAGTGTACAGGCCGAAAAAGAATTTATACCTTAGGATCATCCTATCCTAGTGTGTGTGTCGTATGACACGGTTGAATCAAGAAGTCCCTTATTAAGCAAACAGCACCAGTATATAAACAATATTTTTCTGAGAGGAGGGGGAACAAAGGGGAAACCTAGAACAAAGTAGATCAAACACACAGAGAAGAGGGAAGGGATAGTAATTCATAAAGAACATTCCATATCATTGGAGAGTTGACTAGAACATCACGTGTTCACAACGAGGTTACATGCGCGTCACTCGCTTCCCATGATTTAATGGGCGGCTCTACGCCCATTACGACACGCCAATTTCTCGTTCAGTTTTACAACAACACTTTGACGTGGATGTAGTGCTCGTGGGGGAAATGAAAGTTTGGTCGATGTGACGTGAGACACTATACGGTGAACGGGGCATTTGGTGAGTAGCTTCCTTGTTTACATTTTGGTGTTGCGGAAAAGTGTTTATTAGCCCATTTACTCTTCTTCGCTTGTAACGTTGATGTCAATAAACGTTACATCGAGGTTGAGATGGTTCAGGGGGGAGGGTGTGGGATGATGAATCTGGGAGGATTCTAAGGAAGGGCGCGCGTGTGTTTTTGTTCTCTTTCTCTTTCAGAATATAGTCTTAACACAGGACCGCGTGGTGTCTCAGAGGATGAGCGTGGGAAGTGTTAATCTTTTTTTTCTTAAGCCCCCTATAGCATGTATACGGTTTTTCAGGACGGTGGTATCCCACGGGGGTGTAAAGGGTTATCGATTGAGGGATGGCAGCGTGGGATGGTTCGGGGGGATGAATTGAGAGAGGCCAGCGACTTGCGCTCGGATTTGCACAGGTGGGATAGGGGAATTTTTAAGTATACCCCCCCCCCCCATACCACTGTGATCTTAAATGGATGCACACATTTAATAAGTTCCTTCCAAGTATTGCCTTTCTCTCTCTTTCTTTCATATTTCTCACTGGGCTCATGACCTTAGGGACTAAGGTTAAATAGTATATTCTCTTTCTAATGCGTATAGTCTTAAGATTATAACAATACATATGTATCTTCGGAACAGTGATTATTATAAAATCTCTTTCATATTTCTTACTAGGATATTCAACTTAGGAACTAAGGTTAAATAGTATAGCTTCTTTTTACCATTCTTATATTCTTAAGATTATAACAATACATAGGTACATATCTTCCGTACAGTAATTATTACAAAATCTATATCTTTCGAGATATAGTCTTAAGAGGATATCCTCCTAACTCTAAGTATTGCCTCTCTATATCTCTCTTTCATCTTTCTTAATGGGATAGTGAACTTTGGAATAAAGGTTAAATAAATAGTACAGCTAGTTTTTTTAACGCGTGTATTCTTAAAAGTACAAATACACATACATATATTCTGCACAATGATTAAAAAAATCTCGTTCTCTCTCAAAATATATAGTCTTTCAGTCAACACATACGCTTCACCACCATCATCTAACAATAAATACATATATTTCGTACAATTATTGTAGTCTTCAGTCAACACATACACTTCACCGTTATTGTCTAACAATACATATACCTGGAAGACGGACTCTTCCTACATAGTCAAGCGCGATGATGTTCGGCTAATCCTCCGCTTCACTAACCTCTTCATCTCCTTCTAGTTGACGAACGTTGTAAGTTCAGAACTTTTCGAGCTCAGAGGTGCACTTGACTTGATCGTGTTCCTCGCGCTCGATCTGGTCCAACACCGTGCACAAAGCGTCTTCCTCCTGTAGAATTTCTGTTTGGTCCCATTCCTTGAGATTGTAGATGGGACATGATGTAGTACAGCTCCCTATAGACTGACTCGCTTCCCACATTCAGGGAATAGGACGGCCGAGCCAGTGTATAGAAGAATCGCAGAGCTCGCTGTAAGCCTTGTCAACCTCCGCGATGTAGTATTCTAGCTGCTGTCCGAGATTTTAATATCGCTCATGTCCTCCAGATGATAACCAAATTGTCTAAACACATCGAATATGATGCTTCTGTCTGCTCGCGCTCGCCTTTATAAGTTAAAGATGGAGGGGGGAAAATCCCTGTCGGAGGAGTGGTTCACCCTCATCTTCTACACTATATCCTTCTCGATCCCCGAATTGTGCGTCAAGTCCAACCCTAACCATTTGACGAATACTCTATCTCCGGAACGTCTGATTATCTTTTCTACAAGGTAAACATCCGGAAACAGTGTCTTTCTGAAATCCTTATCGTAGAATCCTCCCGTGATATGCTTAACTTTCATATCTTTGAGTATAAAGGTCCTGGGATTAGTCTCGATGACATTACTTATTTTAAACATTTCGGTCGGCCAGTTCGCAATATAACCCTTTTTGAAAACGTTCTTTTACTCACTGATACAAATTATATAACCTACTTTAAACATGTTATGTGTAGAATCTGAGATCTTGAGACGTTTATAGATTATATGTGAAATTCTGTCATCCTTGACGTCCATAGGCTTCATCTTTATGGTCGAGTGTATCGTCCGGTTGTATTCGTCAAGTAACGAATCGATCATATCGATCCATAGATACGATCCTTTAGCTGTGAACCTCATCCACATCAGTTTCTTGAGGGTACGATTAAATAATTCCACGACACTAACCTTAACGTTGCCGAATGTGGAATAACGATTGATCCTCTTTCTTGCCATGAATATTTTAAACTCTGCGTTGTAAAACTCTGTTCCATTATCCGTTTGGAGATGACGTACGGGAGGTTAGCCTTTGTCAGTTGCCTTGATGAGGAGGAGAGCCATTGCGGCGCTGACATTCTTCCCCGTCTTAGTTTTCACAGGTGTAGCCCAAGCTCTTTTAGAATACATGTCGATGACGGTGAGAAGGTACATGAATCCCTTATTGATCGGGAGTAGGGTATCATCTCAACCAGATCGGCCTGAAGGAGTTCGTTCAACCCTCGTACGTTAACATGTCTTCGGGGAAACCGTCGTCTTATAGGTCAATAAAGTTCACGCGCAATCTCCCACTTGATGGTAGACATTATTATGATAAAATACGGATGAGACGAATGTCTTTATACGATGATTCCGGCCTCACGTAATTCCTCAATTATAGAAACGATCTTGTTCTCGTAAGCGGAATGTCCGGCCTCGGTAGATGCGTGCAAGAGTCGTAATCGATCGACCAATTCGTTGGGATCGTCCCAATAGTTATAATCGACCCCTCTTCCTGTTTATATCTTGTATAAACCATCACCATCAAGCTCCTCCTCGAACATAGGTTTGATGATTAACGAATACTTTGATCCTGCGCGCATATTGATACGTGCGTACGGGTCGTTTCTCAACCGATGCGCGTACGTTTCTTTGAGCATGGACTTTTATACTTTTAGATCATCCTTTGTATAATGCGTGGGTGCTCTTCTGAAAAGTAATTCTAATAGCCCTCGGGTATACGGCACCGTCATATTGTTAAGAAGTACTGTGCCATCACTCTCGCCAAATACAATACGGGTATCTCCAAGCTTGGTCTAGTTACCTTCATGACAGACTCCGTAGGTTTTATCGAAATGGGCTTGAGACGAATAAAGATAAGTCTCCAATAGATGTCTGTTTTGCAATCGCTCAGGTGAGACTTCCGCTTTCTCCTTCAGTTAGGGTTTGGCAAGCGCCTTCGCCATCTTGCTTAGAGGATCTGTGATAGGTTTGAATGTTTCCTTCGCGAAGTACTCGGACTCGTGTCGAGCATCGCGTAGTTGCTTATACTTTCGTTTAATAATCTTACTCGCCTTTATGATATCCTCCGTGACTTTCGTTGACATATTGCAAGATGCAAATGTCTCTTACGACGCTTAGGAGATGCTCGGAAGTGAGGTAACCCTAATTAATTAAGAACAATGAATAAGGAACCTCGAAATAGGAAGCCGGTGAGCTACAGGGTCAGCTCGGACTCTGGTGGCTCGGATGGGGGAACCAAGGGAAAGAAACAGCGGCCGGACCCAGGGAAGGAAAGGGTTGAAAGAACTAAGAATGTGGAGGCGGAGAGTAGCTCGGATACAGAGGGCTCAGTGAGTGGGGTACTGAAGTATGAGGATTTCGAGGAAAGGAGGAAGAAATATGGTGAAAGAATACACGCCTTGACGCCAGAGCAGAGGTCAGTAGAGAGCTTCTTTCAGAAAGGCCCTGGAAGCGGCTGCGGAGGATGATGAGGATGTAGGGCTGGGGAAGGAATAAAGGGGCAAAGAAAAGAAGAAAAGCGGCAGTGAAGGCCAGGCCGAGAAAGCAGAGAAAGACGACAAGTCAGTGAGAGGGGAGGAGAGGGAAAGAGCGAAAGCAAGGGAATGGGCGAAAAGGCTCAGTCAGCTATGTGAGATGCTGAAACAGAGGAAGAGGACGCCAGAGGGCAGCATCCTAAAGATGAGAGACTTCGCATCAATGTTGCTACTGGATATGGCAGAGTTGGAAGGCAGAGTTGAAGAACTCAAGACCGAGAACGAGAGACTGCGGAAGGAGGAGAAGAGGAAGTGGGTGGAAGAGGCTGTGCAAGTGCAGCGTCCCACCTTTGCGCAAATGGCTGCAGCGGGGACATCCAAGGCATCCGTCGTGGGATCAGGGAAGAGGATCGCTCCGGCCCAGAGAATAGAGAAGGACCAGACTAACAGGGGGGCAAAGTTGTTCATCACATCAAGTAAGGGTGAGGAAACTAAGGTTATACAAAATTTGGTCATGGGGACAATAAACCCAGCTAAGGATAGGATTCACATTCGGTCCATCCGGCCAGCTGGCAAGTCGGTTGTAGTGGAAACAAAGGACGGGACTGACCTAGACAAAATAAAAGAAAAGGTGAAGGGCATCGAGTCACTAAAGTGTGAGGAGCCCAGACGAAGGAGACCGATGGTTACAGTGTACGACGTACCTGTGGACATGAAAGAGGACGAGTTGAAGGAGGTTGTGTACTTGCAGAACCTAGAGGGCTGGATCACTAAGGCGGAATTTATGGCAGGGTTCGAACCCCACTTCAGGACAGGGAAAAGAGGGAGGAGGGTAACAGACCATGTGGTGGAGGTCTCCCCTAAGATAAGGCAGATGCTGGTGGGGGAGCGAGTTTATCTCCTGTTCACCAGTGTCTCAGTTAAGGACTTCTTGGTGGTTACGAGGTGCAACCGGTGTATGGACCTCGGCCACAGGATTAAATACTGTCCTAAGAAGGAATCTGTTTGTGGCAGTTGTGGCTAGGCCGGCCATGAGAGGAAAGACTGCAGAGAAAAAGTAGGGAAGTGCATTCCATGCCACAATAGGGGAAGGACAAATGTAAAGCACCAAATAGTAGGGAGTGCATGACTTACCAACTCCTGCTGGACAGACAGATTAATGACACCGACTATGGACAGTGATATCAAGGACTTGGTTAGAGTACTAACAAAAATACTGGGACGGCTAGAAGGGGGAGACAAGAATAGGGATGGACTGAGATCCGGGAGTAGAGACGGAAAGGCTCAAGGGGGCAGGAATTGTCCCTCGAGAAGGAGGAGGAACCTAGCGAGAGCGGAGAGTTTTAGAGGGAGGAGAACGATAGCGGGGCGATGGCAACAAATCCGAATAGGAGTGGTAATGTTCAGAAGAAAGAGGAAGGCGGGGAAATAAAGGAGGCAGGAGATGAAGAAGAGTTTTGGGATAATCTGGCGAGGTGTAAGATTCCTCTGCCAACGGTGGATATGGGGGCTCTTGTTAAGAATGGAGTGATGGCGACGGAGGATGTAATGCGATACGTCTGCTCGGTGAGAACAGTAATCCATCGTTGGTCATATGGGTTCATGGAGGCACTGTTGGAGTTTCTGACACACGGGGGGCCTGTAGAAACGAGGGAGTTTTACAAGGCACAAACAGTTGATAGTTTTATAAGAAGGCTACTTAGGGAGAGGTGTAAGTATAGCTATGGGGCGGATGAATCATACTGTATGGAACTGGGGTTCAGATCCCAAGGGTATAGCCAAGTAGCGGCGGAGCGGGGGAAGGAAGTCAAATGCTTAAGAGATTATGAGGTGGTGGCATCTGGGTTGATCGGGATAAAGTCAAAGACGGTATTTCGCAACAAGGGGGATCGCAAGAACATGGGGGTACCGGATGAGAAAGGAGTGGTAAGAGAAGGTACTATAGTTGGATTGGTGGGACCAAACCTAAGAAGGATGGGAAGAGGTGACAGGCTCTACATGAGCCCTAACCCAAAAGATGACTCTGTGATGAGGTTCATAAGGCAGTACTTCCAAGGGACCGAAGCGAACCCTGAGAGACTAATGCCAGTCAAACAGGGAGAGGGGATATATGTAACTGTATATGAAAAAAAATCAGAATCGTCCTCGAGATGTTATTTTCGGAGGCTTACAGAATCTCGAAAGAAGTCCAAAGGGGGGTCCACCTGCAGGTGGTGGGGTTTGGCCTAGGAGTATGGCGGGGATCTGAGACTCAGAACGGTGTCTTCTACAGGGTGTTAAGGGAATGTTTGTATGTAGCGTTGGAAAGATATGGCTCGGAAGGGGGCAATATTGCAGTCCTGGAGCTACTATGGATGGAGGAAGTGGAGAAGTATTTCAAGGACCATGTAAACATCTTGGAGGGCAAAGGGGTGAAAGTGATCTCAACCAGAAGAGCGCCCTACCTAATACTGGGAAAAGGAGAGCATTATTGGTGACGACATATGCGTGGGATGGGAACAGCTGGCCAGGGAATGAGTTCTGGGATGGAAGGTTTGGGTCCACCGGAGATTTGGCGGCCGCGTCTTCCACCCTGATATCTCAGGTGCACAACCCGGCATAAACCCGCATGTGTTAAGAAATGTGCGAGTGTTGTGTGAGGATTCCCGCATGGCAATACTGGAAGAGGATGCTATACACCCTTTGAAGGGAAGAGAAGGGAGGACCCGAGGAGAAGGTGGCTAAAGTCTCTTCAACAACAATAACAGAAGACTAGAAGGAAAGGCGAAAGAGATGGAACATCCAACGGATGAAGTTTTGGGTGAAGGGACCGGTGGTGATGAACGGGAAGGAGATTAAGAACAAAGGGAAGGGGCAAAAGAGAGACTGGCAGGAGAGGGTTCGGGTTATAATAATTTTGAGGAGATCCTCCAACTCTCAAGGTTGGAGGAACACCAGACGCTCCACCTAGCGATGAGGCATGTTGTTAGGATCGGGCATGAGAAGGGCAGAACCATCGCGTTTTCGACACCAGAGGCCCTGGATAGAATCCAGCTAAAGGCGATAAACCTCCCAACGGAATGTCAACCACTCCTTGAGAAGATAGGGAAGGTGTTTGATAGAAGAAGAGAAACGATGGATACGGAGGAATGGTATAACATTTTGTCCAGGCAAACGGTCGCGTAGCGTTCGATTCGAAGGCTTGGCCCAAGAGTTATGTATTTACTCATAATCCCTGATGGGAGAGGAAATTAAGAAAATCAGAATTGGGCAGTTGAACGCTATGCGGAGCGTGACCGTGATGGATGAGATCAGGAGAGTGGTTGGAGAACTTAACATAGACATAATGTGCCTCCAAGAGCCCTATATTACGAGAGGTGGTAATATCGTGGGGGCGCAATTACCCCTGGGGGCAAGATCAGTGTATAATGGAGCTAGAGCGATGAGTATTATAATAGTCATGCGCGGGGACCTCACGATAACAAGGGTGGATCAATATTGCCACGAGAAAGTCACTTACGTGGAAGTGAGATCTAGTACATGCGAGTTTATCCTAGTCAATATGTACTTCCAGTACAGAGAAGAGATAGAACCGTACCTAGAACAGCTAGAATCTATAGTAGATACCTTTAGGGGAAGGCCGATTGTAGTGGTAGCGGATGCAAACGCGAGATCACCTCTATGGTTTAGTGATGATTTTAGAAGAGCCGATGGGAAGGTAGGAGGATATAGAGCTTATAAAAGAGGTGAGAAATTGGTGGAGATTATCGAAACTAAGCAGCTGGAGGTGATGAACGTGTTTGGGAACCCGCCGACCTATGTGGGAGCTACAGGGGCTAAATCTAATATAGATGTGACTCTATGCAGCAGAGAGGCGGCAGGTATGATTCGAGACTGGAAGGTACTGGACGGGATAACAATAAGTGACCACAATATGATCACCTTTGAGGTAGTGGGAGGAATGGATGAAGTGAAGGGAGAGTCTAGAATAAGATTCAACATGAAGAAGGCCAACTGGGAGAAGATGAGAAGGGAGTTGGTCTTACCGGAGAGGATTGAGAGAGGGGGGAACGTGAATGCAAAGGCAAAAGAACTAACCAGGGCTGTACAACGAGCAATGAGAGCCGCCATCCCGGTGAGGAAAGGGGGGAGGGTCATCACGCAGGGCAACAATTTTTGGAACGATGGACTTAGAAGACATAGGGCAAGGGCGAGAGCTGCACGTAGATGATATCAAGCGGAGATGGATCCAGCGGCAAAGGGATTCCTGTTGGAAGAATACAGAAACTAGAAAAGAGACTACTCAGCCGCCCTTGCTCTAGCGAAAAGTGAGGGATGGGAAAGGTATGTGCAGGAGCAATTGAGAGCGAATGCATGGGGAATACCTTTCCAAATGGCGACGGGCAAAGTGAGGCCCCCTACGGTCATCTCAACACTCAGGAAACCGGGTGGAGGGATGACGTCGGGGTGGAAGGAGTCAGCAAGGTTGTTGGTGAGCTCGCTGCTCCCGGATGACGATGGGGTGGACAGTGAGAATCAGGGGGAGATGAGAAGACAAATGACGGAACTATACCCAAATGAGGACAGGACCGACCCAGTGACGCAGGAGGAAGTAATCAGATTTGTAGCCAGAATGAAAAGGAAGAAGGCACCAGGACCTGATAGGAATCAGTGTCGAGGTCCTTCAGGCCATCAGTGAACAGGTAGCACCCTTCTTAGCGGAGCTATTGAATGAGTGCACCACTCAAGGCAGGGTCCCGAATGTGTGGAAGCAGAGTGAGGTAGTCATTCTTAGTAAGGGTGATGAGAAGGATCCACAACTCCCGAAGTCGTACAGGCCCATATGCTTGTTAAACGTCTGCGGCAAGCTTCAGGAAAAGATAATGTGTGAAAGGTTGACATTACATAGAAGAATAGTAGGTATGCATGGGAAACAGTACGGCTTTAGGAAGGGTAGGTCCACGGAGGATGCTATCTGTGAGGCTGTAAATCTGATTGAGGGGTGCACAGGGAAACACGTGATGGGACTATTCGTGGACATCTCGTGGGCATTTGACAATCTGTGGTGGCCCGCCCTTTTTGAGAGCCTAAGAAGGATACGATGTCCGGGGGACCTCTATAGAGTCTTCCTGGACTATTGCAGGGACAGATATGCAACCTTGAGATGTCAGGGGACAGAGATTAGTAAACGATTAACGAAGGGATGTCCCCAGGGGTCAGTCTGTGGGCCGATCTTCTGGGACATAGGACTGGAACCTGGACTGACAAAAGTGGAGGCTCTCCCGGGAACGGCGGCGGTGGTCGCCTTCGCTGACGACTTGTTTATTGTAGTAGAAGCAATGTCAAGGATGGAATTGGAGACCAAGAGCGAAGCCGTGCTTGCGGGGCTCAACTCTTGGTGTAAGAGAGTCAAGTAAAGTCTAGCGCCGGCGAAGACGGCGTATGTGCTGTTCCGGGAAGGGCTGAAGAGAAACCCTATAGTGAGACTGGATGGACAGACTATAAGACGAAGTGAGAACACCAGATACCTAGGCGTAGTGCTAGATGAGAGGAGAAATTTCATAGCGCACGTGGAGAACGCATGCGGCCGAGCATTAAGAGTTATGAACAAGATCATTAACATCGGCATGGGGAGTTTTGGGCTGCCAATGAGTTGCATAAGGCTCTACCATCAGGCGCTGCTAGTCTCCGTCGTGGGCTATGGGGCCGGAGTCTGGGCGCATCGCTTAAAACAGGTAATGCAGAGGCGGAGGGTGAGAAGTTTGCAAAGAAGCATACTCCTCAGGCTCTCTGGGGCGTACAGAACAGTGGCGACTGAATCATTGTGTATAGCGCTTGGTATCTGGCCTCTGGACCTGGAGATAAGGAGGAGAGCGGCTCTGTACTGGCTGAGGAGGGGGAATCTGAATAAGGTGACACAACAGACCAGGGAGGGTGTGACATCGAAGAGGGGGATCCGGGAGGCTCTCCTGGATGAATGGCAGGAGGAGTGGGACAGTAGTGAGAAGGGGAGGAGAACCTATCGGATCCTCCCGTCAGTGAGAGAGTGTCTGGAGATGACGCACTTAGAGCCTTCCGCAGGAATGGTGCATTTTCTGACGGGGCACGGGCCATACAGAGCAACTCTTCATCGACTGGGACAGGTGGACGGTGACAAATGTGAGTGTGGAAGGGAGTCCACACCAGAACACGTCGTACTAGAGTGCGAGTTAACGATTAATTATAGAGAGGTAATGCAGGTACCACTGCAAGCAGGCACGATCTATCATATAGTTCACGACGTGGACAGGTGTGGGCTGCTGGACAGGATAGCTGATGATGCGTCCAAGAGGGAAAGGGAGAGGTACTTAGCGGACATAAGAGCGAGAGGACGATTAATGGGGCAAACGGAAGAAGACCTAAACGCGACTATTAGAGACGGAGATTCCAAAATCAGTAGCGGAGTTGGGACAGACGAAGACGAGACTTTTGACCGGAACTAGTGCTTATGGTAGGGAACAGGCGGGCAGGCTGCGGGCTGGTTGGTAGGATGGACTGTGTGTGACTCCTGGAGATCCGGAGTCCAGCCGATGGAGGCACCCGCTGGATTCCAGCAGTGAGAATTGCTGATGTACCAGTGGGTGCCGAAATCCCAGCTGGGATGGATAGTAGAGGGGAGAAACATGTGGGGGGTATAACCTGGAGCTCGGGCGACTAGGCAAAAGATGACTGGAGCTGGGTCGGAGCGATCGGGAACCCAAACGGAGCAGGCAGCCTGGGCGGAAGATGGGAAGATTAGATTAAGTGAATTGTAAAAAATTGTGTTTTAAATATTAAATGTGAGCTACTGTTAAGCTAGGTTAAGTTAGTATTAAGTCCATAATAAGTGGTTTTGTTAGTGAGTAGGCGGAGCGAGAACTCCGGTAGGGCGCCTCCCCAGGTGGCGGATAGGGGGATGCTCGTCGCCGCCACCGGGAACCACGTCCCTGGGGGCGTGGAGTCTGGAGGCGGGGAGGGGTACCGGGTGATTTAAGTACCCGGGGCGGACCAACTATTAGCAGATAAGAACAATAAGGACATTAGAATAAGTGTTATAATTAATAATTATCTTATATTAAGCAAAAAGGACATAAAATTGTAGGCAAGAGTTAAGCTGATAGAGAATAATAAGCTCCAAGTTAAAATATAGGTATTGGAGCATAGAGTTAGGATTAATGTAATTGCATTAATATGTATGTGTTTCAAATGTATATGTTTCAATAAAGTTTCAAATGTCTCTTACGATGAAGAAATGGTTCGTTATATCTAAACGTAAGTATAACCTAATTCGACGTGTAAAATCTGAGGCGTCGTCAAGCGTTTTTCTGTCATGAAATATATAGTCAGTTTGGACAACTTGAAAGAGTTCCGTTGATAGGTTTAAGATTCAACAAGCTAATAATACCTTTCAAGTTCATGGCCATCATTGCAACGGTCCCTACCCTCTTGAACTTATAACCGCGTTCACCCGTTAGAGTCAATTCGAAATGTCTCGCACCCTTCCTCATAGGTTTTGAATCTAAGTAGGTGTAGATGAAACCGCAACCAGACATAGAGTCTACATAAGCTTTAGGTGACCAGTCTGATGGTAATGAGGGCATAACTATGTTTTGCAAAACTAAACCACCCGCATCGTAAAACCGATCAGCTTCTTTCACCTTTACGGATAGTATACCTCTCGTCATCATATCGTTTAATTCTGTGTAAACGGTTGGTTTGTTGTATCACGAATGAATCCTCTAGCCTTAGTAACTTGGCACCTAAAGAGTCAAGCAACGTTTTATTCTCGTGGAGACGATCTTCATGATTACGAGACAGATTCCACACCTCCTCCGTCCCGTGACGACTAGTCTTCTCAAAGTTGGTGTATTTTATTCGATCGTTCTCCTAACTCTCGATCAACGAGTCCATCTGCCTTTTGATGGCATCTTTGAATGCGTTTAGAGCGAGTATCTGCTCGTTACTATGTCTCGCATCCATCCTATCGACGTACTTGTTACAGACATCCTTATATGCGATGGGCGTCTCGAAGTTGACGATCCTCTTCGATCTAGCATCGTAATACCCTTGAGATTTTAGAGTCAGATTTCCTTCCGTCTCAACGATAGATCTATACTTGTAGAAACTATGAACGGATTTATATATGGACGACATGATATCTTATCATTGACTGAGTACACGTTCATGTCAACTGTGCAAGATAAAGGTATCGAACCCGTAGCGATATCGTCCTTTATTATTCTCATGATCTTTGCTCAACACTAGAAAATCATTCTTGTTGTGTTTTTAACACAGCAAGCATACCTACTTAAACTTTTAGAACGTCATATCCGTGTTCATGTGTTCGTCAGAAACGTCTCAGGTTCGTATCATCCATGTTTAAAAGGATAAGAAGGTTGACGTTATCTCAACGGGGTGCTAATAAACGGCGTTCTACTACTACTCACCGTAAGAAGGGTGGAATCCTACCTATAGAAGAATGATTAATCGGAATGGTCAATCTGGCAACGTAAGTTCTATTTTAGTAAATATGTCTACGACGCTTACACTGATGGATCAGAGTTTGAATCTAACAGAGAATTACTCTCCACATATCCTCCTCGGAGAAGAGAACCGCGAAGAAGAATGGTTATCGGACTTATCAATCTGGCAACGTTAAATTCCATACCGAACATCGACGAAAGTAATAATTAATTTTATTGCGACGGTAAAGAGTATACAGTCCTTCCGGGTACCTATGAACTTGAGGTGTTAGACCGATACTTGCGAAGATAAGTCCCGAGTAGCGTGGAGCTCTCAATCATCGGTGACCCTAGCACTTTAAAGAGTTATATCACTTGCAATAGGCTGATTGATTTCACCCAACCTGGTACGTCCGCATCCCTGCTAGGGTTATACTACGTCATTCCTCCTGCGGGAAAGACGCACATATCTACCAATATCGTGAATATCCTTCACGTGAATGTGATCCGCGTAGTATATAGTCTCGCTAGCGCGGATTACGTCAAAGGGGAACCGAGTCATACCTTGCACGAGTTCAGCATGACCGTCTCACCAGGATATAAGATAGTGGGAGCGCCAAAAAGTATCATTTAACTTCCGGTAACGAAACGAGTAATAAAGTATATCGTGGTACTACTTGTCGACGAACGAGGGGATATCGTCAACCTTAGAGACGAGACGATATCGCTACGTCTACATCTGAAACGAGTCGACGGAGATGGGACTCGTACTAAATAAAACGAGATGACGTCTTCCTCGAAACATTGAGAGAAGAACAGTGAAAGCGTTAACACCTGCAAATAAACTTTATTTAAGACGTTTAAGTTACTCGTTACGAAAATAATTGATAATACCATGGATATTCTGAACATTGGAGACCCTCCCACTTTCGATGCGGCCTTGACCAGTTTCCAGTATAATTCCTACGCCTCGTATATTCCCGGACCGTTAGATAATGGGAACGAACCTAGAATGTCTATCCAACAAGAATGACTGTACACGTTACCTCACCGTTCTCTCATACATATCAAAGAACGACTACTTTTGAATACGGGCGAAACCGTAAGTACTTCAAGGATTGTTAATAACGGAATTCTTCATCTTTTCTCAAGAATCACCTATGAGATCAATGGGGTGTAGATTGATCAATCGAGAGATGTAGGCATTTCAACTCATCTTAAAAACTATCTATCTATGAGGAATAGTGAGCAGACTCATCTTTAAAACGTGGGTTGGAGGCTAAAAGGAGTGCTTGTGCACGCAGGCATCTTTGACGTATGCATCCCTTTAAGTTTCATACTAGGATTCGTTGAAAATTATCCTCGAATAGTGATCAATGTGAAACAAGAACTGGTACTCGTTAGTCCAACCACCGACAACAACGCTTTACAAAGAGCACCTCCTACACACTCTAGGATCGAGTTAAGTAAAATATCTTAGCTCGTACCACATATAAAGATCGACGATATTAATCGTCTCAACCTGCTTAATTTCATCAAAAGTGGAAGGATAGTCGAGCCACCTCTCCATACTTGGGAATTGTACGAGTAACCTAAGGTACCTACCTCTTTTCAAAATTATTGGACTGTGAAAACGTCAACTTTGCTGGAAAAACCTCGTTACGTTGTTTTCGCTCTTCAGGTGGGGCGCAACAATATGACAGCTGCAGATAGAAGTATTTTAGATCATTGTAATTTACGTAATGCTAAACTCTACCTAAATTTTATCATGTATCTTTAAGAGGATATGAACTTGGAATTCAAACAAGATTCTTTCTCGAAATTATACGAAGACTATGCCAATTTCCAGACTTCGTACTACGGAACGAGCCCTCTTTACCTTTACTTGACCCTTTCCATTTCAAGTCTCACGCACCCAACATCGTGTTTGATGCCAGCCAACAGTAAGATACTCCCAAGGACGGTATGGTAACGTATCGTATAACGTTCGAGACAGGGAAAAATATCCCTGCAAACACCAAGGCGTTTTGTCTCATCATACACGATAGAGTGGTCCACTATAACCCTTCAAGCAGCAACGTCAGCAAGATGACATCATAAATGGTGCATAGTTGTTATAGTATTGATGCAGTATGTTGATCGACGTGCAAGGGTACTCGAGTGAGGAGTGAGTATTCATCTTCAAGTAGGTTGGCGTTCTATACTTCAAAACGTTTGACGAAGCCATCTACAAGTTTCTTCCACCGTTCAAAATCGACATCCTCTCCGCATAGAGTAGGAAGATTGTAAATTGGGTAACTGATTATTATCATGGACTGTGTTGGTATGACGGAGAAGTACAGTACTCAATCTTCGTTCTATCATAATTTCTCATCTAGAGTGGTACACGTCATGACCATCGATCTATATTAAAGGAACGGAGAAGGTGACTTGGCTACAGAGTGTCATCGACGTCGATAGTGACAAGTAAGATTTTTACGAGCTAGGCAATCTGGTTTTCCTTTCCTGAGTAAGCTTAAAATTCTGCACGACGTAGATAAGTGTGCCACTCATTCCGGTACTATCTACTCGTGCGTTACAGAAAATGTCCGACTACTCCATGAATTGTTTAAGAGTTTTAAATTTGATCAGACAAAACTTTGTGATCTGGCCAAGAGTGCGATACAGAACGATATGAGTTCGCTCATTCCGGCACCGCTCCATATCATAGCCTTGATCAACGAGTATAAACAGTACATCTATTTCGATAAGTTATCATGTTTCTGCGGTCAAGACAAGGTTGACACGCTCAGAAAGAAGAAAACTACTGACGCTTCTAAACGTACGGTCAGAAAGAAAAATAAAACTTCCGAGGAAGTGGTCAAGGTGTCTACGAAGAAGAAGAAGAAGCTACAAGATGAGTCAAAGGATGTGGAAAGGAATACACAGACCGTTTTATCTGCAGTAACTAGTGCTAATTTCTCACTCCCAAACCTCCTTAACCTTCTGAAAAATCTTCATCCAGCATCGATGCTTAAGAACGACTCTCCAGCCGACGTTGTAGAAGGTGGTCTGGAGGCAGCAAACCATGGTGTAAACATACCCATTATGACAGTATAAACTTTTTTACTGACGTTGAATGTGTTCATAAAGTAAAGGGTGTGTGCGTGAAAATAAACTGTTCCTGCACTATACAAAGGACTTGTATTTGAACGGGCAATGTAAGCCAGAGACAGTAGATCAAAAGGGTTTTATTAACTTTTTCGTCGATCCTTCTTGGATAATCCCTAAGTTTTTTTATGTACTTGGAATGTATCAATCAAGTGTTTTTTTAAGATTTTTTAAGATTATTACTTTGTATGCTTTAGAAAGAGATGTATTTAATCAATTAGAGTATAATTCTAGGAATCCATCAAACTTTTTTTATTCTTTGGAATTAAATGTATTTAATCAATTAGAGTATAAGTCTACGATTGTATCATACTTTTTTAAATAAAAAATTAATGATTATTACTTTATTTTTCTTTTGGGAATAAAATAATAAATAAACACACAATACCTTTGTAATAATTATATTTAATGAATATAATGATATACTCTTTTACATATACATACTAAATTACTTTTTTCTTCTTCATTCAATAACGATAAGTTACAAAACTTGAAAAATTTTAATCATGAATATGCTTCGTAACATTAATATTTTCTCAAGTCTCTTAGCAGCACTACATTCATTTTTTATCTTCTTCTTTAGACAAGAGTGAAAAAGTTGCAGATCTTGAAATTTTTTGTCTTATTCATGAATATACATCGTTACATAGTTACATTAATATTCTCTTAATTATATGTCTTTAGACGCACTGCAATAATGTTTTTCTTAATCAGTTACACTTACACTATATGTCTAAAGACACACTTCTTCTTCATAGAGACACCCGCCTCGGTGGCATAGCTGGCTAACGCGCTTGTTGTGTTGAGCTCGACTGCTGAGGACGGGGAGATCGAGGTTCGAGTCTCTGTCGGGTGAACTAGGGGTGGTTTTTTCTAAATGGTTTTCCACTCTCTCTCCACGCAAATGCGGGCTCACTTCCTCTAATTCAACCATCCCAATTCCTAATCCATTAGCATATTTAGTACTTAAAGCGTATAACCCGAATGGGTAGTAAGAAGCGGTGCTAAATATTATTATTATTTAATTCAGAGAGATGGAGGGGTAGTACCGATCGATGTCTCTCTTTTCACAGTTGGGAGGAAGTAGATGCCTGTTCACTTATAGAGTAATGGTACCACGGTCGAGTATTGACTATACCGGGTAATATATATCTCTTATCGTCGAAAGAGCATAGGGTGACCCGATTAAGACCGTGCGATCAAGACCAAGGGACTCCCTGGTGTTAAAGCTTAAATATTGCACCATGCACGTGCGAGAGAAAAAGAGTACAAATAATTACAGTCCTAGAACCCATCTGTTAACCTCGAGGATCAATAACCCATACGTCGTATAAATATTACCTGCCAAAGTTTACACACGTCCTAAAGATTATTACCGACCAGTTTCATCCAGGATCAATCACAATCGTGTCGGAAGGAGTCGTTCACCAACACGATTAAGTCTGATAGGGAGGGTGACACCGGGTATTAAGGCACCATGTGCGTGCGAGAGAAAAAGAGAACATCTTTAACACTATCCCATACAATTTCAATGACGCCCTGTTTAATCTTGCGTGATTGCAATGAATGCTCAGGAACACATCTGTCAACCTCCAGGATCAATGACGCACGAATGAATATCTCCTCTCAAGCATATTCAGCACCCCCCCCCCCCCTCTGAGCACATCCGTGCGTGAGTGTCGCCGAACTCACCCAATTCATCCCCCCGAACCATCTCACGCCGCCATCCCTCGATCGATAACCCTCTACACCCCCCTGGAGATACCGCCGTCCTGAAAAACCAGTATACATGCTATAAGAGTTTAATAAAAAAAAGTTAACACTTCCCGCACTCAACCCCTGAGATACCACGCGGTCCTGTGTTAAAACTATATTCTGAGAGAGAAAGAGAACAAAAACACACGCGCGCCCTTCCTGAGAATCCTCCCAAATTCATCATCACACACCCTCCCCCCTGAGCAATCCCAAGCAATCGAGAAGCACGATCGATAATTACCCCTATACACCCCCGGAGATACCACTCACCTGAAAACCGCATGCATGCTAAAGGGGTTATAAGAAAAAATAAACCCTTTCCCCTCTACCCCCCTGAGATATTTCAGTCCTTTGAGTATCACTTATATTTTACTCTTAAGTATTTTTTAAACAGTGGTTCTCCTTTTATATTTTTTGAATTCAGTTAATTTATATTATAAACTATTTAAAGTGGCCCTTCTTCAACAATTTTTTGTTGTTGTAAAATTGATCACTCTAGAAGCTATCAGTAGTCTTCGCCTTGATTTATCAAAATAAATAAGATTCTTTTATAGGCCTAAGCCACATCAAGTGTTTCTCGCCTAGACATATTTCAAATTTGGATGCACTTCTAAGCTATTTGGAGTGATTCTCACTTTAATTGTTTTATTCTAATTGAGTGACCACGTTGTTGTGATAATTACCCAAAATGGATGGGGTGAAAAACATTTTATTTGTGGTAAAAAACTATTGCAAAATATTTGCATAGAAAAACTTCTAAATTCAAAAGTATTACCCCATAATTTAATTTTGAGT
>JBCFYV010000935.1:10339946-10348168 GCA_039000515.1 Timema cristinae
TCGATTCCAAGTTTCTGAAGATGTTTGCTTACCCTGCCAAATCCTTCCATGGTGTCATTCCACAATACAGTCATAATACAAATTATAAGCTTTGCATTTTCTTCATTAGAGAGGTGTCTTCTATCCATGTGAACTGTGTTTGATTTTTGTCATTTGAAATTTCACAGAAAGCTCTATAAATATCATCATAATGAATGTTCAAAGTTCTTAATGCATCTCTCCTGAATTATCACTTAGTTTCAAATAAGCTATTGACAATGATTTTAGCTTGTTAATTTATTTCCATTCTTTTAGCATTACTTTCTGAATAACTGAACACCTTGAATGGAAGCAGTAAAGAAAGAGAATAACTTTCCAAAAACCCAAAAATAGTTTTGTAGCATCTGGACCTTCATCAACACTGTTTTTGCCAACCATGTTTATTGTGTGTGCTGCACATGGAATAGAGTTTTTTTTAAATGTAATGTGTGCTTGGAGTCATTCATATTTACCTGACATGTTGGCTTAATTGTCATAGCTTTGCCCTCTGCAGTTCTGTAAATAAATGGTATTGTCTTTTAGATTAATATTAACAAATTCACTTAAATATTTTCCAGTATGTCTGTAAACTGGGAATGAAAAATAAAAACCTTTCAATATTATCGTGCTCTCAATTCACTATTGAAACACAAAGGACAACTGATCTTCATGTGAAATATCAGGTGTAAATTCCAGTATTATTGAGAAATATTTGTTTTCTATTATATAATTTTGTACATGATTCCTAACATCTTTTCCCAGTAGTTCAATTAATTCATCACATATATCAAAACAAAGATATGATATATGTCCTGTTCTTTTGTTGCCATGTATCCTTAAATGTTTCTTTAAAAAATTATATTAATCAAGGAGTTCCATAAATCATAGGTATTTGCCATCTCAAAATATTTTGAGGGATTTGTGGTAAGCAAGAAGGATATGTAGTTTAAGGTACATGATCTAAGCCATCAGGTATGAAGAAGCAGGTGGTAAGATGATGGATACATTGTTCAAGGTACAAGATTCAAGCTGTCAAGGTTTAAGGATCAGCTGGTAAGCGGGGTGGGTGGTAAGTGGATGGATTGAAGCTGAATGGGATAAACATGGTCATTATCGAGCCAGACTACCTCTGGCTCAGGATGAATACAGGAAGTTGTATAGCTTAAAGGAGGTAAGAGTACAGGATGGGGACTGGAAGTAGTGCAGATCAAGGCTGGGGGTAGGATACTGAAGCCTGTGCTCAAGCTCAGGCTCAGCTAGTGCTCAGCATCGTCCTTGCATACGGGCCTGAGAGAAGAGGAGAGGAGCGACTGGCGGGCATGGTAAGAGCAGGGCATGAATGTGCTGGAATCTAGACTCAAGGGTGGAGGGGGATGCAAGGGGCAGAACGACAAATACAGGGACACTAGGCACTCTTGTGAAATTAAAAGCCGGTTAAGGTTCGTTTATATTAAGTTAGAGTAGAAAGTGATCCACCCCATTCAATGTTTATAACTTTGTTAGTTTTGAATTAACTTGTCTGTCACTTGAGCCACTCTTAACTGGATTCATATTGATGTTTGTCGAGCAATTGGTCCTCTCGTGTCAGCCACTTTGTTGTCTATCACTTTGTCCTCTCGTGTCAGCCATTTGTTGTCTATCACTTTGTCCTCTCGTGTCAGCCACTTTGTTGTCTATCACTTTGTCCTCTCGTGTCAGCCACTTTGTTGTCTATCACTTTGTCCTCTCGTGTCAGCCACTTTGTTGTCTATCACTTTGTCCTCGTGTCAGCACTTGTTGTCTATCACTTTGTCCTCTCGTGTCAGCCACTTTGTTGTCTATCACTTTGTCCTCGTGTCAGCCACTTTGTTGTCTATCACTTTGCCTGTTCCCTATTAAATTAAAACTTTTGCTGAGCAATTAATATCAGAGTTTATTTTGTACTAAGGTGACCTGGTGGTCTAGGGGTAAGGTGTCGGACTTCTGTGCTGGGGTCCGGGGTTCAATCCTCGTCCCGGCACAGATTTATCTGATTTCCAAACCCTTCCTTCACCTCTGACAAGACATCTTGTGAATGTGGGGAATGCCAGGCCTCAACCGAGGTTCGGATTCCACGTTAAACTGTAGGTCCTTCATTTCATCTCACAATCACCCTACCATTACACATTAGCGTTAAGTGCGTATAACCCGAACGGATAGTAAGACGCAGTGCTATATAATAATAAATATAATAATAATAATAATAATAATAATAATAATATAATTTTGTACTCCAAATAAGGGAGGAAGGAAGGTTGAGTAATAAATGGGTTATGTGAGGTCGATGACAGTAAAATTCAGCTTATAAACTATTTTCGTGGGAAGAACCATAACTAACAACTATAAAAGCCACTTGATCAATTTTCATCAGATATACCACCACATGCTTATTGAGTGAAGAAGGTAATGTCACAATGAACTTTATACACCTTTATCTGCGTGCTTATAAAATCCATATTCCTGGTGAGACATTCACTACAACTAATCTACTTTTTTTCCTTAGGTTATGGCAAGTTTAACATCATACTTATGTTGGCATCACTGCCTGGTGTAATGGCAAATATTTTCGACACCAGTGCGATGTCATACGTTCTCCCCTCTGCGGTGTGTGACCTAAAACTGGACAGTATAGACAAAGGTGTTCTGAATGCAATAACATATGCAGGTAAGCTATTAAGTAATATAGCATAAAGATAAATACCTACAAAATTGAGAAACCCTTGTTGGTTCTTTGAACCATAAATTTACTTGTAAATCTTGTATTTTAAAAACTGTAAATCTATTTTTTTAAACAAATAATCCCAATTAAATTGGCCCAAATCATTTAGTAATAATACTACTCGATTATTTGTCTAATATTTGATTAATTGTTTTAATACTATCAGTAAATATGAACATTATACGAACCAAACCGAGGTCTTGTCTAGCCTAGTTTGCCATTGGTTCCTATCTAATCGAGTACCAATGAGTTTTTAATGGCGCCAACTCTTCCTCTGTGTAAAAATTGGTACATTTCTTCCAAATTATTACTTTCTCACCCTTAACCCATAGTGTAGATGAATTCTGGTAGCCCGTACGAATCGTAAGACATGGCAGAAAAATTAAATTGGTAATTCGAAAGAGAAAATGTAGATAAGGATAGAATTTCTTTACTATCTGTCAAAAAAAATCAGGTTTTAATTGCTGTTCGCTGTGAAAAATAACATCGAAAACATTTTTGACAACAGTGTGGCCATACTTGCTAGAACTAGTCACCTTTTGCTCTATATTCAGAAGTGGTCAAATTTTACTTATCTATAATGATTTTTTTCTCAACACGTGCTAACATATTAAATTAAATAATTTTCATAATTTTTAAAAATCACTAAAATTATAAAATCACTAAACACATCTACAAACAGAAGCAACAAAAGAATTTAACATACAGAGGGATGACACTACTTTTACAAATGTTTACAATGTTACAAATGTCTTTTACAAATGTTTCTTCTGACTGGCAAACATATCGATGACTCTCTTGTTGACGTTTGTAATTTCAGCTATTTCTTGCTCATATAGAACAAACAGCCAGTGAATTTAACCTTTCTTGTTCCATGATTTTCCTAAGTAACGTCTTAATTTTTTTTAAGTTAAATACTCAAACTACGCTCTGGTTCAGCTGTTGAAACAAGAGTGGTTGATGTTAGTTGTATGGTTTTGCACACTTCAGAAAATGAATCCTCAAAGGAATACTCCGTGGAAAAAACTGTACAAATCTCAAACTGAAGACACATTCAAAGTGTATCATTTCGGTTTATTACAGATAGTTCATTTAATATTTTTTCTTTTGCAATAATTGGTCTTTAATTTGATGCAAAAGTGCTGACTGAGTTAATTGTTGGGACGTTTTCTTTGCACGAAACAAATTTATTGGGTCAATTCTGGCAAAACTACGATTTATCTGTTATTGCTGGAAATGTTCTTTGAGCTAATTAATTGCATCCGACCGAACATTTGGCTTAGGTTTCGGCTTCGGCCACCTTCGGTCATAAATTGCCTCTTTGGCAAAATAATCGGCTTTGGCCAAAATTCGACCGAAGGTTTCGTTGAAGCCAAAGGTTCATTTAACTTATCTTACCGAATGTACGCTCGTGGAAGCGGTCACGTTACAACTGACAACTGACAAGTCACTGCATGCTGGATTCAGGCACCCGGTTGGTAGACTAATCAGTAGTCAGTAGTGGTGACACATACTCCGTGTTTACTATAGTCTAGTGTTACCATCACATTTACTAAGAACTTTTCCCTCAAACCATTGCTAGTGTAATTAATTGTTATATACATAAAAGATAACTGATTAATTTTTTGACTGGATGGTAATAAAAAATAATTTATTCAATATTTCAAAGCCAAATATTAAGATGAAGAAGTTATTGATATTTTCGTCATACTTTTATTTTGTATTTATATTATTTTGTAACACAATTTCGGAAATTTATTCTACTTTATTTTATCACAATAAAAAATGTGAGCTGTTATTTAAATAAAAACTATTTTAAATTTAAAATGCAGCAAAAATTTCATTAAACTTAAAAATATAGATTTTTCCTAATAAATGCGATTTCTTCGGCTTCGGCTGAATGTGAAAAAGAAAACAAAGTTTGGCTTCGGCTTCGGCCAAAAACAATGAACTTCGGTCGGAAATCACTGAATAATAAATATATCACATACTTCTTTTGAATTTGACTTCAGGTTTACTTCTGAGTCGTGTCCAAGCAGTTTTCTTGAGGGAGAAAAACATGTCTTCAACGGCATTCACTTCATAGCTATCGGTGTTTTCTTGTATTTCAGATACAACCGACTCAAAATGTTCTAACGCGCTGGACACAGTTATCATATTGGCAATCTGCATCTGAATTGTATTGTACAAAATGTCGAAATGTTTAAATATGTCATAGAAAAAATCTAAGAAAAACAAAAACTGTGTAGTGTTAAGTACATTTTTTAAGCCAAAAAGCTTTCCTTATTGTTACATCATCCCAGCCATCTTCACCTTCAATCTTCTCAAAACATTCAAATATTCTCTTATGTTTTCTTTACACTTCTTACAACGTGAGGTTAAAATTCCAACACGTTGCTGAAAGTGATATTGGAACGTGCATAACTTAACCTGTCTGTCTAATTAGTGGGCACTTCACGCCATACTCACGCTTAGAGAGTATCTGTCATTTAACAATCTGTGTAGCTAATTAACATGTACAAGTCAAGGACTGTTTCGGTATATATTGGTTTGTGTTCTTAAGATGTTCTATGTACATATCTCTGCCTTTTTGTTACATTAAACTAATTTGTTAAAATGCACTCATATCTTTTCCTTTCAAGTGTCTCCTATCATGTTTATTTACCTTGTTATCAATCGCTGTCTCTGGTGTTAACTAGAGCAGCGGTTAAAGATGATATTCAAGTGAGCTACTATCTGAGAGTAAACTTAAATAGAATTGAAGAGATTAGCCTTGCGTATAAAACAGACTAAACAAATGCTTCCATCCGCACTGTCGTGAAACACAAAACGAAGGTCACAATTAAAATCAGAAGCCAGGTGAATAGTAGCATACTTGTGACCACCAAAATGTGATATACACTAAGTGGAGCATCGCTGGTGGTCACTTACCTCTCAATAGAAGTCCATGGGTCAGAAATGCATGCCCGATGTGGAGTCTTATCACTATTATCTCATCTCTTCTAGACTTTCATATAGAAGAGGGCCACTATGACACACCGTCTTTAATGAACCTCAGGTTGTTCTGAGCAATGGTCAAAACCCATTGCTCGTACCTGGTGCGTAAGAGCACAGGCCGAACACAACCCTTGAAATCTAAAAAGATGATACCCAAATTCACCTTAGGAGGCAGATGAACAACCTCCTTGAATGCCTGGCCCACCAGTTCATTTCCTAAAATACCAGTGTGACCAAGAATCCAGCAGAAAGTAAGTGAATGTTTAACAAACCAGTTTTACAAATTTTCTCGTTTATAATCTGCACGAGGGGATTCCAGAAGTGCTTTGTGGAGAATACCACTCATGGAATCGGTTAATAGCAGAACAGGATGGTGACAATTACAGTATTCACTACACATTTATTTTAAATGACATATAAACCGCCATAAAAGACAGGATTCACCGGGTAAACCAAATATAAACTTGGATCCTTCCACAATAAAGGTACATCCCATGGAGGAACAAGATTTCAAAACATCCTTTTAGAAGTGTTGAAATCCTTGAAACTAGCGGAGAAGAGCTCTTTAAAGGATCTCTTATAAATTATGTCTGGTTTTGTCTCTTTGGAGAACTTGGCAAGATCAAGATGATATTAAGGTAGCCGTGTATTCAAGATATAAATTTGACCTGGAATAGTGGGTACATCTGCTAGACATGACGTCACAGTCTTTTGTCTTTTTATCACAGCCCATTATATGTTTTTGCTGTTGGCCAGTGACTTTGCTTTTTCCAGTAATGCTTCTATTTCTCGTCACTTCTTATCCTAACCAACTCTTCTTTGGTGCTTTTGATCAGGCACCCCACTATCATTAAATCTAAATTCTGAGATTAAAGTCTGTGATAGGGTATATTCTATGCCCAGAATGAGAACCATTGCACAGAGAAGAATTATAAAGAATTGTGTCTCCATTTGAGCTCGTATACCAACACTTTTAGCTCTGTATTTCGTATCCTCATCCAGTACAACTAAAATCACTTGGATTTTTTTAAATCTTACCCACTGGACTAAACCAATAAAACCACCATATAGCTAAGCTCAAAACTGGTTGGCCCAAAAATAACTCATGTCGTGAAAAGTTGTTTGATATGAAACAGTAGATAGTTTAAAGGTTAGAAAACAGTATTTAGCTTTCTCAACAACACCCAGTGAATGCACTAACACTAGATTGAGACGGTGAAAATGGCAGTGAAAGTACGAAGCATGAGGTGCCTGATATTTCACAATAGCTTTGACCCACTTTACCAACAAATCATCACCTTGGCATCATCATAAATCATAACACTGTCCAACACAATATTGAATGTCTAGTCTTTGGACTTAAAGAAGGGAAAAGAATGAATTTGTAATATTTTCTGCACAATAACCTTTTAGATGATGCAAACCTATTGCTATATCTTTCACTTTCCAACCCTCGATGTCAACATATCTAATTAGAATGGCCAACTGTTCCACCATGGTATAGTCTTTGGTTTCGTCAGCCATGAATGAGTAGAAGCTGGTTTCTTTTACTTTTTCAACAGCACTTCTTAAAATTCAGGAAGAAAATACGGCCATCAAAAAATCATTCTGGTACTCTGGAGAAATGCAATGGCCGTATCGATGACAAATTCTTTCTTTGAGTTTAGGATTGTCTCCACAGAGTGTTTTAGCATTTCCAGAAAATTCCCTCTATTCACAGAGTCGTCGTGGCCTCTGAATCCTAAGCCTTGTCAACCCAGAAAAATTATCACTTTCAGAATTGTCCTTACGTGCCTTCAATTTTCTTTGATTTTGGGTGTTGGTTCACTATTTAACAGAGATGATACTGGTATCTTCGTTGAACTTCGTATTCTAATCTCAGCCCAGGCAATCATTGAAATTTTGTGTCTCTCACTTTTTTCATATTGCTGAAAAAGGGCCGAGGCATCCCTCCCATTCCTGGATCCTCTGTCGATAAACGTGAGGTTCCTGAATGTTTCACCTGAGTGAACTGTAGATTTTGAAAAGAAATTTTGACATGGGAAACATGAATATTGTGAATATTCTATCCACTGGTGAACACTATAATATCGAGCGTAAAATCTTCTACTCTTGGCTTCAGGAAAATTTACGATTGTTTGAATGGGCGATTCCAATGGTCCACTGATAAGTGGGTGAGTTGTTGCTAAAGGCAGAGAAGTCTCTGTAGTTGTTTGGCCTAAAATAAATAAAATGCAGCTATTTCTTCTTTAAAAAATGTACTTGCAAACTGCAAAGTTATGTTTAAGTTTGAAAAGAATTTAAGTATTGTATACCATAGACGTTACACACCATGAAGCAAAGAGACGGGCTTCCGGTCATTTATATCTTGTGCATTGGTTAGGCGCTGTTATATACGCTAATTTGGTAGAGATGAGGAATGCAATGTACCCACATTTGCGCGAAAAGGAGAGTGGTAAGCCATCAATGG